>CM037875.1:24363601-24893998 GCA_021292105.1 Anadara kagoshimensis | reverse complement strand
TACAGTAACAAGGGGTTGAGATGAGCTGTAGAGATACAGCTAACAAGGGGTTGAGATGAGCTGTAGAGATACAGCTAACAAGGGGTTGAGATGAGCTGTCGAGATACAGCTAACAAGGGTTGAGATGAGCTGTCGAGATACAGCTAACAAGGGGTTGAGATGAGCTGCCGAGATACAGCTAACGAGGGGTTGAGATGAGCTGCCGAGATACAGCTAACAAGGGGTTGAGATGAGCTGCCGAGATACAGCTAACAAGGGGTTGAGATGAGCTGTAGAGATACAGCTAACAAGGGGTTGAGATGAGCTGCCGAGATACAGCTAACAAGAGGTTGAGATGAGCTGTAGAGATACAACTAACAAGGAGTTGAGATGAGCTGTCGAGATACAGCTAACAAGGGGTTGAGATGAGCTGTAGAGATACAGCTAACAAGGAGTTGAGATGAGCTGTAGAGATACAACTAACAAGGGGTTGAGATGAGCTGTAGAGATACAGCTAACAAGGGGTTGAGATGAGCTGTAGAGATACAGCTAACAAGGAGTTGAGATGAGCTGTAGAGATACAGCTAACAAGGGGTTGAGATGAGCTGTAGAGATACAGCTAACAAGGAGTAGAGATGAGCTGTAGTGATACAGCTAACAAGGGGTTGAGATGAGCTGTAGAGATACAGCTAACAAGGAGTTGAGATGAGCTGTAGAGATACAGCTAACAAGGGGTTGAGATCAGCTGCCGAGATACAGCTAACAAGGGGTTGAGATGAGCTGTAGAGATACAGCTAACAAGGAGTTGAGATGAGCTGTAGAGATACAGCTAACAAGGGGTTGAGATGAGCTGTAGAGATACAGCTAACAAGGAGTTGAGATGAGCTGTAGTGATACAGCTAACAAGGGGTTGAGATGAGCTGTAGAGATACAGCTAACAAGGAGTTGAGATGAGCTGTAGAGATACAGCTAACAAGGGGTTGAGATCAGCTGCCGAGATACAGCTACAAGGGGTTGAGATGAGCTGTAGAGATACAGCTAACAGGAGTTTGAGATGAGCTGTAGGATACAGCTAACAAGGGGTTGAGATGAGCTGCCGAGATACAGCTAACAAGGAGTTGAGATGAGCTGTAGAGATACAGCTAACAAGGAGTTGAGATGAGCTGTAGAGATACAGCTAACAAGGAGTTGAGATGAGCTGTCGAGATACAGCTAACAAGTGGTTGAGATGAGCTGTAGAGATACAGCTAACAAGGAGTTGAGTTGAGCTGTAGAGATACAGCTAACAAGGAGTTGAGTTGAGCTGTCGAGATACAGCTAACAAGGGGTTGAGATGAGCTGTAGAGATACAACTAACAAGGGGTTGAGATGAGCTGTAGAGATACAGCTAACAAGGAGTTGAGATGAGCTGTAGAGATACAGCTAACAAGGAGTTGAGATGAGCTGCCGAGATACAGCTAACAAGGAGTTGAGATGAGCTGTAGAGATACAGCTAACGAGGAGTTGAGATGAGCTGTAGAGATACAGCTAACGAGGAGTTGAGATGAGCTGCCGAGATACAGCTAACAAGGAGTTGAGATGAGCTGTAGAGATACAGCTAACAAGGAGTTGAGATGAGCTGTAGAGATACAGCTAACGAGGAGTTGAGATGAACTGCCGAGATACAGCTAACGAGGAGTTGAGATGAGCTGCCGAGATACAGCTAACAAGGAGTTGAGATGAGCTGTAGAGATACAGCTAACAAGGAGTTGAGATGAGCTGTAGAGATACAGCTAACAAAGAGTTGAGATGAGCTGTAGAGATACAGCTAACAAGGAGTTGAGATGAGCTGTAGAGATACAGCTAACAAGGGGTTGAGATGAGCTGTAGAGATACAGCTAACAAGGAGTTGAGATGAGCTGTCGAGATACAGCTAACAAGGGGTTGAGATGAGCTGTAGAGATACAGCTAACAAGGAGTTGAGATGAGCTGTAGAGATACAGCTAACAAGGGTGAGATGAGCTGTAGAGATACAGCTAACAAGGAGTTGAGATGAGCTGTCGAGATACAGCTACAAGGGTTTGAGATGAGCTGTAGAGATACAGCTAACAAGGAGTTGAGATGAGCTGTAGAGATACAGCTAACGAGGAGTTGAGATGAGCTGCCGAGATACAGCTAACAAGGGGTTGAGATGAGCTGTAGAGATACAGCTAACAAGGAGTTGATATGAGCTGTAGAGATACAGCTAACAAGGAGTTGAGATGACCTGTAGAGATACAGCTAACAAGGGGTTGAGATGAGCTGTAGAGAT
This sequence comes from Anadara kagoshimensis, assembly GCA_021292105.1. NCBI lineage: Eukaryota > Metazoa > Mollusca > Bivalvia > Arcoida > Arcidae > Anadara > Anadara kagoshimensis. Next base: position 24,891,729 of record CM037875.1, on the reverse strand, counting down.
ACAGCTAACAAGGAGTTGAGATGAGCTGTAGAGATACAGCTAACAAGGGGTTGAGATGAGCTGTCGAGATACAGCTAACAAGGAGTTGAGATGAGCTGTAGAGATACAGCTAACAAGGAGTTGAGATGAGCTGTAGAGATACAGCTAACAAGGGGTTGAGATGAGCTGTAGAGATACAGCTAACAAGGGGTTGAGATGAGCTGTAGAGATACAGCTAACAAGGAGTTGAGATGAGCTGTAGAGATACAGCTAACAAGGAGTTGAGATGAGCTGTAGAGATACAGCTAACAAGGAGTTGAGATGAGCTGTAGAGATACAGCTAACAAGGAGTTGAGATGAGCTGTAGAGATACAGCTAACAAGGGGTTGAGATGAGCTGTAGAGATACAGCTAACAAGGAGTTGAGATGAGCTGTAGAGATACAGCTAACAAGGGGTTGAGATGAGCTGTAGAGATACAGCTAACAAGGGGTTGAGATGAGCTGTAGAGATACAGCTAACAAGGGGTGAGATGAGCTGTAGAGATACAGCTAACAAGGAGTTTGAGATGAGCTGTAGAGATACAGCTAACAAGGAGTTGAGATGAGCTGTAGAGATACAGCTAACAAGGGGTTGAGATGAGCTGTAGAGATACAGCTAACAAGGAGTTGAGATGAGCTGTAGAGATACAGCTAACAAGGGGTTGAGATGAGCTGTAGAGATACAGCTAACAAGGAGTTGAGATGAGCTGTAGAGATACAGCTAACAAGGAGTTGAGATGAGCTGTACAGATACAGCTAACAAGGAGTTGAGATGAGCTGTCCAGATACAGCTAACAAGGAGTTGAGATGAGCTGTAGAGATACAGCTAACAAGGAGTTGAGAAGAGCTGTAGAGATACAGCTAACAAGGAGTTGAGATGAGCTGTAGAGATACAGCTAACAAGGAGTTGAGATGAGCTGCCGAGATACAACTAACAAGGAGTTGAGATGAGCTGTAGAGATACAGCTAACAAGGAGTTGAGATGAGCTGTCCAGATACAGCTAACAAGGAGTTGAGATGAGCTGTAGAGATACAGCTAACAAGGAGTTGAGATGAGCTGTAGAGATACAGCTAACAAGGAGTTGAGATGAGCTGTAGAGATACAACTAACAAGGAGTTGAGATGAGCTGCCGAGATACAACTAACAAGGAGTTGAGATGAGCTGTAGAGATACAACTAACAAGGGGTTGATATGAGCTGTAGAGATACAACTAACAAGGGGTTGATATGAGCTGTAGAGATACAACTAACAAGGAGTTGAGATGAGCTGTAGAGATACAACTAACAAGGGGTTGATATGAGCTGTAGAGATACAACTAACAAGGAGTTGAGATGAGCTGTAGAGATACAGCTAACAAGGAGTTGAGATGAGCTGTAGAGATACAACTAACAAGGGGTTGATATGAGCTGTAGAGATACAACTAACAAGGAGTTGAGATGAGCTGTAGAGATACAACTAACAAGGAGTTGAGATGAGCTGTAGAGATACAACTAACAAGGGGTTGATATGAGCTGTAGAGATACAGCTAACAAGGAGTTGAGATGAGCTGTAGAGATACAGCTAACAAGGGGTTGAGATGAGCTGTAGAGATACAGCTAACAAGGGGTTGAGATGAGCTGTCCAGATACAACTAACAAGGAGTTGAGATGAGCTGTAGAGATACAGCTAACAAGGAGTTGAGATGAGCTGTAGAGATACAGCTAACAAGGAGTTGAGATGAGCTGCCGAGATACAACTAACAAGGAGTTGAGATGAGCTGTAGAGATACAACTAACAAGGAGTTGAGATGAGCTGTAGAGATACAGCTAACAAGGAGTTGAGATGAGCTGCCGAGATACAACTAACAAGGAGTTGAGATGAGCTGTAGAGATACAACTAACAAGGGGTTGATATGAGCTGTAGAGATACAACTAACAAGGGGTTGATATGAGCTGTAGAGATACAACTAACAAGGAGTTGAGATGAGCTGTAGAGATACAACTAACAAGGGGTTGATATGAGCTGTAGAGATACAACTAACAAGGAGTTGAGATGAGCTGTAGAGATACAACTAACAAGGAGTTGATATGAGCTGTAGAGATACAGCTAACAAGGAGTTGAGATGAGCTGTCCAGATACAGCTAACAAGGAGTTGAGATGAGCTGTAGAGATACAGCTAACAAGGAGTTGATATGAGCTGTAGAGATACAGCTAACAAGTGGTTGAGATGAGCTGTAGAGATACAGCTAACAAGGAGTTGAGATGAGCTGTAGAGATACAACTAACAAGGAGTTGAGATGAGCTGTAGAGATACGGCTAACAAGAGGTTGAGATGAGCTGTAGAGATACAGCTAACAAGGGGTTGAGATGAGCTGTAGAGATACGGCTAACAAGGAGTTGAGATGAGCTGTAGAGATACAGCTAACAAGGAGTTGAGATGAGCTGTAGAGATACAGCTAACAAGGGGTTGAGATGAGCTGTAGAGATACAGCTAACAAGGGGTTGAGATGAGCTGTAGAGATACAGCTAACAAGGGGTTGAGATGAGCTGTAGAGATACAGCTAACAAGGGGTTGAGATGAGCTGTAGAGATACAGCTAACAAGGGTTGAGATGAGCTGTAGAGATACAGCTAACAAGGGGTTGAGATGAGCTGTAGAGATACAGCTAACAAGGAGTTGAGATGAGCTGTAGAGATACAGCTAACAAGGAGTTGAGATGAGCTGTAGAGATACAGCTAACAAGGAGTTGAGATGAGCTGTAGAGATACAGCTAACAAGGGGTTCAGATGAGCTGTCCAGATACAGCTAACAAGGGGTTGAGATGAGCTGTAGAGATACAGCTAACAAGGAGTTGAGATGAGCTGTAGAGATACAGCTAACGAGGAGTTGAGATGAGCTGTAGAGATACAGCTAACAAGGGGTTGAGATGAGCTGTAGAGATACAGCTAACAAGGGGTTGAGATGAGCTGTAGAGATACAGCTAACAAGGAGTTGAGATGAGCTGTAGAGATACAGCTAACGAGGAGTTGAGATGAGCTGCCGAGATACAGCTAACGAGGAGTTGAGATGAGCTGTAGAGATACAGCTAACAAGGAGTTGAGATGAGCTGTAGAGATACAGCTTACAAGGGGTTGAGATGAGCTGTAGAGATACAGCTAACAAGGAGTTGAGATGAGCTGCCGAGATACAGCTAACAAGGGGTTGAGATGAGCTGTCGAGATACAGCTAACAAGGAGTAGAGATGAGCTGTAGAGATACAGCTAACAAGGAGTTGAGATGACCTGTAGAGATACAGCTAACAAGGAGTTGAGATGAGCTGTAGAGATACAGCTAACAAGGAGTTGAGATGAGCTGCCGAGATACAGCTAACAAGGAGTTTAGATGAGCTGTAGAGATACAGCTAACAAGGGGTTGAGATGAGCTGTAGAGATACAGCTAACAACGAGTTGAGATGAGCTGTAGAGATACAGCTAACAAGGAGTTGAGATGAGCTGTAGAGATACAGCTAACAAGGAGTTGAGATGAGCTGTAGAGATACAGCTAACAAGGGGTTGAGATGAGCTGTAGAGATACAGCTAACAAGAGGTTGAGATGAGCTGTAGAGATACAGCTAACAAGAGGTGAGATGAGCTGTAGAGATACAGCTAACAAGGAGTTGAGATGAGCTGTAGAGATACAGCTAACAAGGGGTTGAGATGAGCTGTAGAGATACAGCTAACAAGGAGTTGAGATGAGCTGTAGAGATACAGCTAACAAGGGGTTGAGATGAGCTGTAGAGATACAGCTAACAAGAGGTTGAGATGAGCTGTAGAGATACAGCTAACAAGGAGTTGAGATGAGCTGTAGAGATACAGCTAACAAGGAGTTGAGATGAGCTGTAGAGATACAGCTAACAAGGAGTTGAGATGAGCTGTAGAGATACAGCTAACAAGGAGTTGAGATGAGCTGTAGAGATACAGCTAACAAGAGGTTGAGATGAGCTGTAGAGATACAGCTAACAAGGAGTTGAGATGAGCTGTAGAGATACAGCTAACAAGGAGTTGAGATGAGCTGTAGAGATACAGCTAACAAGGAGTTGAGATGAGCTGTAGAGATACAGCTAACAAGGGGTTGAGATGAGCTGTAGAGATACAGCTAACAAGAGGTTGAGATGAGCTGTAGAGATACAGCTAACAAGAGGTTGAGATGAGCTGTAGAGATACAGCTAACAAGGAGTAGAGATGAGCTGTCGAGATACAGCTAACAAGGGGTTGAGATGAGCTGTAGAGATACAGCTAACAAGGAGTTGAGATGAGCTGTAGAGATACAGCTAACAAGGAGTTGAGATGAGCTGCCGAGATACAGCTAACAAGGAGTTGAGATGAGCTGTAGAGATACAGCTAACAAGGAGTTGAGATGAGCTGTAGAGATACAGCTAACAAGGAGTTGAGATGAGCTGTAGAGATACAGCTAACAAGGGGTTGAGATGAGCTGCCGAGATACAGCTAACAAGGAGTTGAGATGAGCTGTCGAGATACAGCTAACAAGGGGTTGAGATGAGCTGTAGAGATACAGCTAACAAGGAGTTGAGATGAGCTGTAGAGATACAGCTAACAAGGAGTTGAGATGAGCTGCCGAGATACAGCTAACAAGAGGTTGAGATGAGCTGTCGAGATACAGCTAACAAGGAGTTGAGATGAGCTGTCGAGATACAGCTAACAAGAGGTTGAGATGAGCTGTAGAGATACAGCTAACAAGAGGTTGAGATGAGCTGTAGAGATACAGCTAACAAGGGGTTGAGATGAGCTGTCGAGATACAGCTAACAAGGGGTTGAGATGAGCTGCCGAGATACAGCTAACAAGGAGTTGAGATGAGCTGTCGAGATACAGCTAACAAGAGGTTGAGATGAGCTGTAGAGATACAGCTAACAAGAGGTTGAGATGAGCTGTAGAGATACAGCTAACAAGGAGTTGAGATGAGCTGTAGAGATACAGCTAAACAGGAGTTGAGATGAGCTGTAGAGATACAGCTAACAAGGAGTAGAGATGAGCTGTAGAGATACAGCTAACAAGTGGTTGAGATGAGCTGTAGAGATACAACTAACAAGGAGTTGAGATGACCTGTAGAGATACAGCTAACAAGGAGTTGAGATGAGCTGTAGAGATACAGCTAACAAGGAGTTGAGATGAGCTGTAGAGATACAGCTAACAAGGGGTTGAGATGAGCTGTCGAGATACAGCTAACAAGAGGTTGAGATGAGCTGTAGAGATACAGCTAACAAGGAGTTGAGATGAGCTGTAGAGATACAGCTAACAAGGAGTTGAGATGAGCTGTAGAGATACAGCTAACAAGGGGTTGAGATGAGCTGCCGAGATACAGCTAACAAGGAGTTGAGATGAGCTGTCGAGATACAGCTAACAAGAGGTTGAGATGAGCTGTAGAGATACAGCTAACAAGAGGTTGAGATGAGCTGTAGAGATACAGCTAACAAGAGGTTGAGATGAGCTGTAGAGATACAGCTAACAAGGAGTTGAGATGAGCTGTAGAGATACAGCTAACAAGGAGTTGAGATGAGCTGTAGAGATACAGCTAACAAGGAGTAGAGATGAGCTGTAGAGATACAGCTAACAAGTGGTTGAGATGAGCTGTAGAGATACAACTAACAAGGAGTTGAGATGACCTGTAGAGATACAGCTAACAAAGAGTTGAGATGAGCTGTAGAGATACAGCTAACAAGGGGTTGAGATGAGCTGTAGAGATACAGCTAACGAGGAGTTGAGATGAGCTGCCGAGATACAGCTAACAAGGAGTTGAGATGAGCTGTAGAGATACAGCTAACAAGGAGTTGAAATGAGCTGTAGAGATACAGCTAACAAGGAGTTGAGATGAGCTGTAGAGATACAGCTAACAAGGAGTTGAGATGAGCTGTAGAGATACAGCTAACAAGGGGTTGAGATGAGCTGTAGAGATACAGCTAACGAGGAGTTGAGATGAGCTGCCGAGATACAGCTAACAAGGAGTTGAGATGAGCTGTAGAGATACAGCTAACAAGGGGTTGAGATGAGCTGTAGAGATACAGCTAACAAGGAGTTGAGATGAGCTGCCGAGATACAGCTAACAAGGAGTTGAGATGAGCTGTAGAGATACAGCTAACAAGGGGTTGTAATGAGCTGTAGAGATACAGCTAACAAGGGGTTGAGATGAGCTGCCGAGATACAGCTAACAAGGGGTTGAGATGAGCTGTAGAGATACAGCTAACAAGGAGTTGAGATGAGCTGTCGAGATACAGCTAACAAGGAGTTGTAATGAGCTGTAGAGATACAGCTAACAAGGAGTTGAAATGAGCTGTAGAGATACAGCTAACAAGGGGTTGAGATGAGCTGTAGAGATACAGCTAACAAGGGGTTGAGATGAGCTGTCGAGATACAGCTAACAAGGAGTTGTAATGAGCTGTAGAGATACAGCTAACAAGGAGTTGAAATGAGCTGTAGAGATACAGCTAACAAGGAGTTGAGATGAGCTGTAGAGATACAACTAACAAGGGGTTGAGATGAGCTGTAGAGATACAGCTAACAAGGGGTTGAGATGAGCTGTAGAGATACAGCTAACGAGGAGTTGAGATGAGCTGTAGAGATACAGCTAACGAGGAGTTGAGATGAGCTGTAGAGATACAGCTAACAAGGGGTTGAGATGAGCTGTAGAGATACAGCTAACAAGGGGTTGAGATGAGCTGTAGAGATACAGCTAACAAGGAGTTGAGATGAGCTGTCGAGATACAGCTAACAAGGGGTTGAGATGAGCTGTAGAGATACAGCTAACAAGGAGTAGAGATGAGCTGTCGAGATACAGCTAACAAGGGGTTGAGATGAGCTGTAGAGATACAGCTAACAAGGGGTTGAGATGAGCTGTAGAGATACAGCTAACAAGGGGTTGGGATGAGCTGCCGAGATACAGCTAACAAGGGGTTGAGATGAGCTGTCGAGATACAGCTAACAAGGGGTTGAGATGAGCTGTAGAGATACAACTAACAAGGAGTTGAGATGAGCTGTCGAGATACAGCTAACAAGGAGTTGAGATGAGCTGTAGAGATACAGCTAACAAGGAGTTGAGATGAGCTGTCGAGATACAGCTAACAAGTGGTTGAGATGAGCTGTAGAGATACAGCTAACAAGGAGTTGAGATGAGCTGTAGAGATACAGCTAACAAGGGGTTGAGATGAGCTGTAGAGATACAGCTAACAAGGAGTTGAGATGAGCTGTAGAGATACAGCTAACAAGGGGTTGAGATGAGCTGTCGAGATATAGCTAACAAGGGGTTGAGATGAGCTGTAGAGATACAGCTAACAAGTGGTTGAGATGAGCTGTCGAGATACAGCTAACAAGGGGTTGAGATGAGCTGTAGAGATACAGCTAACAAGTGGTTGTAATGAGCTGTAGAGATACAGCTAACAAGGAGTTGAGATGAGCTGCCGAGATACAGCATTTTGGTCAGACAAGTTGTAAGGTTTTTGTTTAGATTTGTTATTTTCATTGGTGTTATTTTTTTTTTTTTTTTTTTTTTTTTTTTTTTTTTGATGTGTCGGGGACGACATTTTCTCCGGCGGAAATCCCAACACTGCCGAGGTACAGCTAACAAGGGGTTGTAATGAGCTGCCGATTCGGTACTAATTCGTGGGTTTATATATATACAGTTAAATTTTCGACAGGCCTGTACATCTGTGTAGGACAATTATTACACAAGGAATGACAATGGCATGCTACCTTATGAATGTTATAAACAAATTGCAAGCTTTAAGTTTACCAGACACATTTGAGAAGATTTTTATCTAATATAACACCAGACCACTCGTAAAAGCAATTTTACTGAAATCCTGTGAAGCCTTTACTAAAGTTAATAATAACAATGCAGAAAGTCACTCGGAGACAATAAATGTCTGATATCTTCAGGAAAGCTACTAAATGTAATTACAAAAACGTTCAAGCAGCATGGGCCTAATCTAAATGATATATATAACATGTTGTGAAAGATGTGACGACGTGTGGAATATACAAATTCTATCAGAACAGTCTTTTGAGAGACATCTGAATACCCCATACCAAGTTTCAAACTTTGTAGAGTTATCATGTCTAGGATTTGACCTTGTAGCCTTGACCCTTGACCTATAGATACAAAATGGTTAACAATGTTCCCAGTTTGATCAAATTAAAATCCATCCATAGATATGGAGCGGACACGATATTGGGACCGGCGGATGGACAGACACACTGACAGACAGGACGATTCCTATACATACCACTCTATTTCGCTTGCCACAATCTTGAAATGGCCTATGATATCTAATATGTGATTATCCTGACTGCTTTCATTTTATTATTTATTTATTTATTTATTTACATCGAACCTGTGTTAAAGACCACGTCTATATAACGACCACCTGCTTATAAAAGCCAGTAATATTTTATCCCAATTGCTTTTTTCATAATTTTTGAATTTGTATATAATGGCCACCGGCCTATAAAGGCCACTTTTAATGTTCCCTTAAGGTGGCTTTATAGACAGGATTGACTTTATTTATTTATTTATTTATTTATTTATTTATTTATTTATTTATTTATTTATTTATTTATTTGTTTGTTTATTTATTTATTTAATTATTTATTTATTTATTATTTATATTTTTTGGTTTGTAAAATCTTCCAGATACAATGACAACTATTTTTTATGAACTTCTAATTTCATTTAGTTTTATTTGTCTAGACAAGGTTATCTGGAAGGGATTATCGCACAACCGAGTACAATCGATGGCTGATAGATTGGATAGATTGGACCATTTACTGAAGGAGTACAGTACAGACCTGTCGAAAGTTTAACACTGAGCCATCGAAAAGGAAGCTCTGTTGCCGAGTGGTAGAAACGTGGATAGCTTGGCTGAGAGATAAACACAACTGCCAAAAGCTGCTGAGATGTGACTAACTATGAACTGAGATGAGCTGCTGGTTCGGCACTATTTCGTTAGCTTGGTGGTAATCTTTCGACAGGCCTGTACTGTAAGCCGTACACCAGAAACCATATAACAAGTATTGTCAATAAATAGAATTAAATATTGCAGATATATTTAGCTGACCGACATGACGGTGGTTGAGTTGTTAAAGCGTTAGCCTTCAAACTTAACCCTCGTTTCACCGCTGTGGGTTCGATCTCGGCCGACCGCAAGTGAAACATAATGTTTCCTTGTCATAGGCCCCTACTAGGACTCCAAAAATAACACAATGCAAAACAGACCATGATACCTGCACAAAACACACATCACATAAACTTGTATTTAGATAAATCTTTGACATAGAAATGTCGTCTTGTCGCGAACATTGACAGCCTGTCGAAAGTCAAACACTTAACTAACGACAAGAAATCTAAGTTTGACGGTCGAGTGGACGAGATAAGTGTGGCCAAGTGGCTAAAAATTAAGCTTACGGGGGGGGGGGGGGTTAGATAGCAGCAGTCGAGATAATTAGGGTCCAACTAGGCACCAACTCGTTAACTCAGGGTTTATCTTTAGACAGGTCTGTAGTGTATGGCTGATGTGACATAAAACAAAATTGAACCAATCAACAACCTCAACGATAGCTAAAAGAACAAAGAACACGACACAACAAGTACGTGAAACAAGACCATATACATGGAGAATAAAGCATGGTAATATCACATGTCATATCGTTCAGAGACTCCAATATCAGAGGGCTTTAGAACGGCTTTAGCACAAAGTCCAATATGGCATGTGATGTGGATTGTACTATGCATTACTATTTTATCATTATATGATTCATATACATTGTGTATTTGAATTTTTGCTTTATGCTAAAACTACAAAATTTGTTGTCACACATATGAGTAATAAAATTAAGTGAAAATCTTAAAGGTGTAAGCATAAATTCGAAATAGGGATGTGATATTTGGGGCGCGATATTGACTTGTAGTTCGTATTAGTAGGGATGTGATATTTGGGGCGCAATATTGACTACATCTGATATTTGGGGTGCGATATTGACTTGTAGTTCGTATTAGTAGCGATGTGATATTTGAAGCGCAATATTGACTACATGTGATATTTGGGGTGCGATATTGACTTTTAGTTCGTATTAGTAGGGATGTGATATTTGGGGTGCAATATTGACTTGTAGTTCGTATTAGTATCATATAAGTTTAATACAAATAAATGACATTAACGCATATATAGAGACCACTGAAGTCATTGTCAAAACCTATAAAAATGTAATAATGGACATCGAATCACCATGGAAACAAAATGATGTTTTTTCTAAGGAATTACTTATCATCTAAGAGATAATTTCATTTGTTAGGTTTTATTAACACATTGTCGCGATTTCTGTCCTTAATATAGCTCGTGGACTTTGGACTTACTACGTAATCTAAAATAAATTATGTACAGAGAGAGAGAGAGAGAGAGAGAGATTTAATAACAAATGAAGAAATATTTTGCTTGTGCAGAGAACCCTCTTTTCAAATACAATGTATATATAGGCCGTCTTTACAACGGCATTTACGCCTACCGACAAATGGTTTGAGAGAATGAACACGCAAAGTGCAATAATTTTTACCCTACATCGGAACATTCAACTTCCTAACTGTTTCTATTTAAGTTTTTTTTAAGAGAAGTGTGCCATTTTGTCATCATGTTATCTGTATAAGATATTGTTTAGAACTCTAGTTGATTAAATCCAAAAAATCTTAACTTTAAAATTAATTGTATCATTTACCCGTTTTATGATTATTTGATAATCTTATAAACCTTGTTGTATGCGCTCGTTATTGACTTGTCATTTATTCTGTGTCATTCTTTTTTATTTTATATATTTTTCAAAAATGTAGCTCTATATGAAGTAAAGGATGTGCATATGTAATGGACGGACATGGCCGAGTGGTACTGTTACTGACATTCGAAATCAAGGGTTGTGGGTTTGAACCTCACTCGGGACTTGGAAATTCTCCGAGATTATCCTCGCCCCCTGTTCACACTAGATGCTGTAAAAAGCTTGCTACCAGGTAGTCTTTCGACTGATGCACAAAACCGAGGTTCTCGGTGTACACTAAAGACACCTCAGTCTAAAGAGTTTAAGAAAAGAGTAGACCACCTGTGATCGCTATATAGAACGCTTACAATACGAAGCGATTGAAACAAACTGAGCAACATAATACATCTCTCTTCAAGTCTTGGTTTGTGATTATAAGCTACCCTTTATGTTAGCTGTCTGTATCACCATTTCCCTATGATAAAGGTATGATTGCGGTTGTTGGCTTTTTACCAAATACAATAGTTTTAAGCAGCAGATTGCTGATTCAGGCTTTTACAAACTTTCATCTTCATTTACATTGTAACCAATCAACACACAATACTTTACTTAAAACATCTTGAGAATTTTGGACATTATCCAACATATGACAAATAGTACATTTTTATAATTTTCTAAAAGGTTATTTTAAAACAACACTTACATGGTTTTTAAATTTTAACTGTTATGGATATTGGGTCATATTGGCGTTTACGACAGTATTGTACTAAAACGAATTTGTTTGGAATAGCAATCTATATTAGTCACACCATAAACCAGTACTAACAACATGGTGCAGTTTTAACCAGGAGGTTTCGGAGGGTTTTTATCACTATTTTATTTATTTATTTATTTATTTAAATGTTAATGTTAATTAAGTTCATAATCAAAAACAAGCATACCAATCTATGTCTAAACCACAATTCCAAAGCTAAGTGAAAACTTTGAAACTGGCAATTAAGATTAAACACGTGATCTTCCACCGGGTAAGTGAGGCCAGGTGATCCGAAAGGTTAAGCACACCATCATACTTATCAACACTATTGTGATTACGACATAACCCACCCGGCCCTGGTCCTTCAAAAGATACCTTAAAAATCGACGTCCTGTGCCATGTTAAAGAACCCTCCTTGCACATTGCAATTAACGCACTGCAAAGGTCAATATGTCTGCCACCGTTCACCTATAGCTGGTGACGTCTCGATATAAGTGAAATATTCTTGACTGGGCCATAAAACCCATCAATCAAATAATCAACCTATCCAGATCAAGCTAAACTTTCGGGGGTGTAAACTTGATACCAAACATAAAAAGTAAGCGTAAACGAAGGAAAATTCTGTAACTTCGTTTGGGATGATTTTAAAAGGTGAGGGTCGGATTTACTTTCCGTTATTAACTACAAAATCTAATTTCACTATAACTACAATATTGATCATTTACTCCAGAGGCCTCTAATACAGCTATACAAATACACCTCTGGGAATTTGCTCCAATGTCCGTCCAAAGTCGGGAGTTTCATAATCAGTAGTCCCTGTATGTGTTTTTCCTATCTTGTTTGGCGTTCCATAGTCCGCTGTGCCTTTCATTCTAAATTTTGATTACACACGTGGCGGATGCTTCTCGCTAAACAGGATGTACTTACCCTTCCGGAGCACCCGGCCCCACTTCCCTAGTGGAAGTTCGCGTGTTTCACCTAATTTGACAGTTTCAATGTTTTCAATTTCCTTTGATATCGTGATTTGGACATGGATTATTAGTATGTTTATTTTTTTTATTTATTGTGTTGTTGTATTCTTGGTTGTGTTGGCTGCTGCTGTCCTACAGTTACAAATTATGAAATCATAGTCTGTGGTATCTTTACATGGTTTTGTGATACAAACACCGGCAGTATTAAAGTAACCTTCCATGACGTCACACACTCATAACTATGCTCTCCGAATAAAATGGAAAATTTTCAAAAATAATAATGATTGATATTTTTCATTTTATCAATATTTTGAGAGAGAGAGAGAGAGAGAAATAAACATGAAATAAGCATCAAGTAATTGTTATTTTCACTGTCATCATCATATTTTAAAACTCCGTTGTCCCAACAAATAAACATTTCATTGAGGTCAGTGACACCCTTAACAACGTACAAAGTAGCTACAAACATTTATCACTTCTTGGAATGTGTTTGTGTAAATATTCCAGGATACAGCACATCTTATAGTAATTTTAATTCTTCGACTGTTCTAGAAAATTACTCATACAAATATATATAATACAGCCAAACCTGCCTCAAATGTCACCTCTATATATAAGGACCATCTGCTTTTAATAGCAAGTAAAATTTTATACAAATTGCTCTTTATTTACGTTATTTGAACATATATATACATAAGGCTACTTACTTCAGAGATCAGTTAAATTTTATCATATTATTTGAACCTCTATATCAGGGCCACATGTGTATAAAGACCAGTTTTACTGTTTCCCCTGGGTGGCATTTATATAGTAAAATTCTTAGCACATTTAGAAAGGAGGTTCTGAGAAAGTTTAATGAACCAGGATCATAGTTAATTAATAGGTTTAACAAATTAACATTTAAATTTGGTTCTATCAGAGATGTTCATGATATCAACCACGGAAATCTTCAATACATCCAAAACATTACAATACCAAGTGGCTAGATCCATAGCTTTGTAGCCCCGTTAATAAAGCACGAGGCGTCGGGTTTTTCAGATCCGTTACTTTCATTTCTAAATGCAGAGTGCTTAGCGAAATAACTGTCAATACCTATTTTCAACTAATGATCAGACCAATTCTGGGTTCGAGCCCACGACCTCCCACATACTCTACCAACTGAGCTACCATAGTTGTTTGAAATTCTTAAAATCAACTTCTAAATGTAGTTGATATTATATGTTTTTAATGGATTTTCAAATTGATTTGTTTCATATTACTTTGTAATGCATTCCTGAGCTGACTTTTTAATATAATTTTTAATTAAGAAAATTTCACTTGTTAGTGTTTACTGGTTGATGTTAACTCGATTTACAATTACAATAGAAAATAACATCGTTTTATTTTAGGCTTTGACATTTAACATAAAGAAAAACCTAATCACGATGTAATTGATACAACCAATGGTACATTTAACCATCACTTTGCCATTCCTAACGAAGGCTGTATGTCGTCATGATGACGTCATAAATCGTGCAATCTGTACGCAATTATAGTGACTTTAAAACCAAAATACAGTGAAACCTGCTATAGCGACCACCTTTGTATTTAGTAAAATCTGCTCACTCTGTTCAAAATGTCTTTATTCCGACTTTATTTTTTCAGTAAAAATAAAATCTTAATGAAATAGAAGTACTAGTGCTTCAAGAAGACTGAAAATAAAACATTATCACAAACAGAATGGAATATTTTCTTGGAAAACAAGCTAAATGAATCCATGGTTATTATATCCAATACGTCGTGACTAAGTTTATCTCGAAGTTAAATGTCGTGTGCTATAAATAAAACGGTGTTATATTCATCTATAATATAAATCTAATGAACATCATCTAGTCAGCAGTAAAAAGTGACTTTTTAATAACAAATAATATTGAAAAGTCAAGTAAGGAAACCATTATCAAATGATAAGCAGAAAAACCATTACAAACATATATATATACAATGTATATATAAATACCAACGATATATAGAACAAGCAAACATCTCCCTGGATCGTCTAAAGTAGAAATTAACTATAAGACTTATATTAATTTAGTTGTCATGGTTACAGACAATAAAAATATTTTCTAAAAATATTTGTGATTTTGTAGTTCTTAGAGTGGTTTTCCAAGCATGACATGACATTTAAAAATCAGAACAATTCTATGTCCAATATAAAATATATACAACTGAATGATAGTATCAGGAACACATCACAACACATATCTTATGAAAGCAATAGGGGTTTTAATGTGACGCGTCAGACAAAAGCTGTGATGTTTCAAGCAAAAACTGTGATGTTTCTTGACAGCAATAACTGTAACGCGCCATGCAAATCTGAGCTGTGACGTGCAAGCGAAAAATGTGATGTTTCAAGCAAAACCTTTGATTTGTCAAGCATTGTTTGTGTTTTTCTATGACGTTATGATGACGTTTTCATTACGTCAGTTGTCATATGTCCAATGTCCTACTTTAAGACATATATTGGATATAATTGCAGGCTGATATCCAGGACATTTTCACAATTATATAAGAAGAAGAATTAGCCGATTCTTGATTATCTTGCCAGGAAACGATAAGGCGTTCATTTCTTCATTGCGTCAAAATTAGGGATCATTCCTTTTTATTCTAAATCCAATCAAACCACAAAACGTCCATTACTCCAACACAATCATCCGTATACTGGAGTCCAATGGGGTTCGCCGTTGTACCACGTGATCAATACCTCTTAACGTTTGTGCGGAACGTTTTGGAAAACGTCAACGTCATAGATTCCCGTAATGACGTCGTTTTCGCGGGAAAACGTCATCTATGTATTCCATATCCATTGGAAATAAGTGTTCCGCACAAACGTTAGAGGGTATCACGTGGTACAGCGGCGAACCTCATTCAGGCAATACGTCGTCATTTTGAAACATGAACGCAACGGAATCTCGAAAAATCTCGAGAGATTCCAAAACAAAGAACTTCCGAATGGAATCGGGATTTTACCCGAAAAATATAGGAAAATGGATTGGGGTTTCGAAAGCTTTGACCTAATATATAATCTCAATTAACCCTATGCTAACATTGGCATAACAATTCTGCCTCTGTCACAGTGGATTAAAGACGATAGAGAACAAAAATGCCCTTCCGGTTCTAAGCTACAAAAGAACAAAAATGTCCACCTATGTCTGAGAAGGTTAATGGTTATATTATAACTGTGATGCACCAAGCCAAAACCATATTTTATGTTTGATGACATTTTAATAAGATGACGTCAGGAAATTGCATGGATGGAAACATGTCGCCATAGGTACACGGATCACAACTATTTATCTTGGAATTAACCCTTCACATACAATCTAGGTATTGTGCAAATTCATTTATTTTAATTTCTAAAAAAATTTAAAAAAGTGATTTCGTAAGGTCGTATTTTTTTGGTTGTGTTTACGATTTACGTTGAGATTGTAATAAACTTTTTCGATCATGCCATGTTGATTCGAGAGTAAGTTAAGTAGCTAGGTTTAATATAAATTGTACAAATGATTAAGAAATAATATATGGCCAATTATTTTCAGCAAATGAGGTGACACAATATAAATCGTACATCATGGTTTTCAACTGTTTATGCACAGTGGCCGAGAATTTTTTATATTACAATAGTGTTGAGTTTTAAGCTCTTGACAAAATATTGAGGCGGTCAGTTCTAGGATGGTGAAAGAAACTGGAGAACCCCCCCCCCCTCCCCCTCCCCCCCCCAAAAAAAAAAAAAACCAAAAAAAAAAAACCAAAAAAACCAAAAAAAAACAACGGGAACAGACAGACTTTCTCATGTTGCGAGTAGACCCAGGAGGTGACGTTTTGCCCACATGTTGTGGTTATTTTATGAATAATCAAAATTTATGATGATATAACAATTTGTGAGTTAAGGACTGTCTCTAAGTATAGTTTAAGACGAACAATAATGTTTTCCACTCTGATCAATAGCCAACGTCAGACTGTATAATCGAACTTCGTAACCTTGAATTTGAGAATATAAATAACACTTGTCAGACAAGATTTTTAAAACATCTTTTGAAGCTTTATAAAATTCGATATCTCGTCAAACAACTTTCAGACATTTTCTTTTTTAACATATAACACCGCTATATATATATGTCTACTCCCGACCCCCTATTGTATTTAATATATTTTATTTATAATGTTTCAGTATTAATATTAGTTGAATTGTGATTGGGTAACTTGTAAGTCTTTTTCATTTGGCCCTTCCACGCCGCCGTACGTACTTTACAAACTTTGCAATAACCGGTTACGATTACCCTAATTGTTCAGTGATAAATGGCCTTAAAACCATCAATTTTGCTGATCTAGTTGCTTACTAGTGCCGTAAAAGCTGTATCCATAGCCACCATTCAATCAAATTTTGCCGTTATAAAGGTTAATTGATCGATTGAATGTGGTTTTACGTCACAGCCAATAACATTTTGCTTATATCAAGACGTCAATATATATAGGAGAAATTTTTACATTTAAAGAGCACTCGGGGCAATTTGGAGGGAGGGTTCTTTAACGCGCCACGCCTGTCGTGACACGGGGCATCATTTTTAAGGTCATTTCCGAAGGCCCCCCCCCCAACCCCAACCCCAATACTGTCATTTCTAAATGTCCAGTGCTTGGCGAAGAAACAGTCGCTATCTATTTTGCAAGCCTTGGTCAGTCACCGACAGCAATTTGAACCCACAACCTCCAACATATGAAGCAAGTACTACCAACTTAGCTGCTGTAGGCGATAAATAGAGAGATGCTTATAAAAATTAAAGCAATGGGACTTCAATATACTGTAAAGTTAAGCAAGTCGAGGGTTATTATAATGACAAATTGAAGGTGGCTGAAATGTGACTTCTAAATACTGTGGCAAGCCCGGAGAAGAACAGCCACCTTCGGCAAGCGAAATGGCAAACTCTGACTCGAGTGGTTGATCGAACTTTGTCGGTGACATGTGTTGTGTGCGCTTTCGACCATTCGACCACAAAGGATCCTGTGTGTCTGAAGAAACGGAAACAATTAAAATCTAACTCAAAGATCAAACATTCTAGACAAAACGGTAATACTATTATAAACACTTAAATTATTAAACCTCAATAGAATTAAAGTGTTACTTAAAAAACGACATAAAGAGATTGTATATATATTTTTTATTTTTTGTAATAAAAAACATCGACCTGTTCTTCAATTTCTGTTTGATAAAATCTTAATTAACGGTTACGGGTGCCAAGTGGTGTTTGACAGGGGTTACAACACAATTGGAAGATCAAAATATGTGTATTTTCTCTCAAAACTAAAATTAAAAACACTTGACTCAAAAGTTCTTAATTTAACTTCTGTATTCGCTTTGAAGTTGTCAGATCAAGGTCACATTTCTTTGCTGTCAAATTACAGTTGTCCATACCCATGCATGTCCAAACCACAATCCTAAAGCAAAGTAAAAATTTTGAAAATGACAAATAAAGTTAAACAAGTAAACTTCAACTTGAGAAGTGATGCCGGGTGCTCTGGAATGGTAGGCACCTCCTGTTCTGCAATCCTGGTCCTAAACAATCACATTGATTGATTGATTGATTGATTGATTGATTGATTGATTGATTGATTGATTGATTGATTGATTGATTGAGATTGTACTGATATCGGAACGTCATCAGCAGTGATGCAGTGATACGGGAGGGGTCTTGGTATGACTCTCCTAACGTCTTAGCGTGAGCTCTCATTACCCATTATCAGGACTTTTGCAGACCCGGTCAGTGACCTTCCAATGAGGTTTACATTCCTTGCACTTTAAATCACTGCAGAAATCTCCTCCTGTTATTGCATGTGATCTCTACTGGTACTAGATACCACCACGGTAGCTCAGTTGCTAGGGATATAGGTCGTGACTTCGAACCCCGGTCGGGGTCTGACTAATACTGTAAATCTTAAAAATTTGGCTTTTCTTTTTTCGCGTAAATTCGCTTTTGTACGAATACGCGAAAAACAACTTCCATGGTTATTTCAAAGCCAAAACAGTCTAAGTTAACACGGCTTTTTTAGACCAATGCAACACAACTATTTCTATCTCACTAAGGCCAAGGCAACACAACTATTTCTGTCTGTGACTAAGGCCAAGGCAACACAACTATTTCTGTCTGTGACCAAGACCAAGGCAACACAACTATTTCTGTCTGTGACTAGGGCCAAAACAACACAACTATTTCTGTCTGTGACTAGGGCCAAAACAACACAACTATTTCTGTCTGTGACTAGGGCCAAAACAACACAACTATTTCTATCTGTGACTAGGGCCAAAACAACACAACTATTTCTGTCTGTGACTAGGGCCAAAACAACACAACTATTTCTATCTGTGACTAGGGCCAAAACAACACAACTATTTCTGTCTGTGACTAGGGCCAAAACAACACAACTATTTCTGTCTGTGACTAGGGCCAAAACAACACAACTATTTCTGTCTGTGACAAGGGCCAAAACAACACAACTATTTCTGTCTGTGACTAGGGCCAAAACAACACAACTATTTCTGTCTGTGACTAGGGCCAAAACAACACAACTATTTCTGTCTGTGACTAGGGCCAAAACAACACAACTATTTCTGTCTGTGACTAGGGCCAAAACAACACAACTATTTCTATCTGTGACTAGGGCCAAAACAACACAACTATTTCTGTCTGTGACTAGGGCCAAAACAACACAACTATTTCTATCTGTGACTAGGGCCAAAACAACACAACTATTTCTGTCTCACTAAGGCCAAGGCAAAACAACTATTTCTGTCTTTAATAAGGCCAAGGCAACACAACTATTTCTATCTGTGACTAGGGCCAAAGCAATCTAGTTATTTCTATCTGTGACTATGGCCAAAACAACACAACTATTTCTGTCTGTGACTAGGGCCAAAACAACACAACTATTTCTGTCTGTGACTAGGGCCAAAACAACACAACTATTTCTGTCTTTAATAAGGCCAAGGCAACACAACTATTTCTATCTGTGACTAGGACCAAAGCAATCTAGTTATTTCTATCTGTGACTGTGGCCAAAACAACACAACTATTTCTATCTGTGACTAGGGCCAAAACAACACAACTAATTTTGTCTCACCAAGGCCAAGACAACACAACTATTTCCGTCTCACTAAGACCAAGGCAATACAACTATTTCTATCTGTGACTAGGGCCAAAGCAATCTAGTTATTTCTATCTGTGACTAGGGCCAAGGCAACACAACTATTTCTGTCTGTGACTAGGGCCAAGGCAACACAACTATTTTTGTCTGTGACTAGGGCCAAGGCAACACAACTATTTCTGTCTGTGACTAGGGCCAAGGCAACACAACTATTTCTGTGTCACTAAGGCCAAGGCAACACAATTATTTCTGTCTCACTCAGGCCAAAACAACACAACTATTTCTGCCTCACTAAGACCAATGCAACACAACTATTTCTATCTGTGACTAGGGCCAAGGCAACACAACTGTTGCTATCTGTGATTAGGACCAAGGCAATCTAGTTATTTCTATCTGTGGCTAGCTGCTTCTATCTCACGAAGGACAAGGCAACATAACTATTTCTATCTCACTAAGGCCAAGACAATAAAAATATTTCTATCTGTCACTAAGACCGAGCCAACATAGTTATTTCTATGACAAGTCAAGGCCAAGGCAACAGAGCTATAGCTATCTGTGACTAAGATGAAGAAGACGTCGCTACTATTTCTATATATGACTTTGGCCAAGACAACATAGATACTGTTTCCATCTGTGACTAAGGCCAAGAAAATACAGATATTCTATCTGTAACTAAGGCCAAGGCAATACGTATCTTTATATCGGTCACTAAGGCCAAGCCAACTATGCTAATACATATATATGTTTTGAATAAGTGTTCTACAGAATGTAATCAACTGTATATTCTTGTAAGTGTACAGTTTTGGAGTAATTGATTTATTTCTCCGTCAGATAAGTATAATATATGTATTTTGTGCGTGTGTTTGTACTGTATAAGGTGCTACACAACCTTACATAATCAATATAAAATACTGTTAAGTAATTTCAGAGAAACCAATAACTCACATTAAACTGCATAATTAATTTGTATTTCATAAAACACAAGATCCCTGGCCAGTGATTAATCCGACTGTATGCCAGTGCTGGTAACACTTCTTTATAAGTTCTTACACTGTTCATAACACGCGTTAAACATTAACGACCGACTAGTACACATCGGGGTTGATTTTCTATTTGTTTTTGTATACTATTCACGAATTCATGTCCAATAAAAATACATAATTTAAGAATTTTGTTTTGGGGAGAAATTTCAAGAAATCCCCGATGTACTATGTAAAAGTTGTTTTAAATTGACCTTATGCTTACCTTTGCACAATTTGGACAGAATTTTAAGTAATCTGTGGGGTGGTGTTAAAACTTGTACATAGTTGCATCTTCTGTTACCATTCGTAGTATTTTGCTCGGAAAACTTTTAAATAATTCTTTAACGGGAGACCATAATTTTTGATGGATGCATGCATGCAAATATGAATGTAAATTATTGTTATAATTTATATATGTTCTATATGGTGTAAATCTGCATTTATGAGGAAAAAAAAGAAATTTTAATTTGATAGTGTAGGTATATTGTATTTTCAGTTGTAATAATTATGTATATTCGGGGTGGGGAATTAACGTGTATTGTGTCCCCAGGGCAACTTGCACGAGTTACATTATATGTTGACGTCAGCAGTTTTATCCGACAATCAGTCTTAAAGATCAATATGCTATATATATGCTTCCACATATACCAAAATAAAACTGTTATCGGTAAATAATATAGCAGGGGTAAGGACATAACCTCAATATTGGGGACGGACTACTACTGTAGCTCAGTTAGTAGAGTGCTCACTCCGTATGTGGGAGGCCGTGGGTTCGAACCCTTACCGGGATCTGACTAAGACATGAAAATAAATGGCTGTTTTTTCGACAATCACTTGACATTTACAAATGATGACCCGTGTCAAGGCATGCATGGAACGTTAAAGAAACCTCCCTGTATATTGCCCTGGACACATTGTAAAGATCAAAATTCCTGATTCTTCACATATAGCTGGTGACCGTCTCGATATGAGTAAAATATTTCACTGGGACGCAAAACCCCATTCAGTTGATCAATATCGTGTGTGTAGTTGTTATATAGCAGTAGGGTGGTAACGTTCCTATAGACGCTCTTCAACAACACAACAGGACACCATTTTTGCCATCATGCCGGGTGTCTGTCCAAAGACGAGTTTTATAATTACTTGTATCAGCTTTATGTGTCTTATTATCTTAGATACACGACACCCTTTGTATATGTGAATCACCCTGTCTGTCTGTCTGTGTGTCCGTCTGTCTGTCTGTCCGTCTGTAAGTCTGCCTGTTGTACCATCCGTCCGTCCCAAACCGGCCTCCACTAAATAACTCCTAAAAATATATGGCTGGATTTTGATAAAACTTGGAACAAATGTAAATCAACACGAGATATAAAACAGCATTAGTCCACTCTAAAACTTGTTCTGTTCTAACATAGTTAGATCATTTAGGTCCCTAGACTTGAAACTGGGTAGTACTCGGCATTACGAAATGGAAGTCACGGTTCTTTCGGGTGGGAACTTAAAATAAACGAGGTCCCGTGTCACGGTAGGCGTGACACGATAAAGAACCCTGCTATATAATGTCATCAGCGTAACACACATGCAAAATTTCTGCACCTTTTTTATAACTGACGGCGTCTCGATGTATGTGGAATATTCTTGACTGGGATGTTAAACGCCATTATTCAATTCAACTCGTTTAGGTCCGTAGCACAACCTCACCACAAAAATTTGGCCTCTAGTCCATAGTATCGATCCTAGCACAATTTGTCAGGGAGATCTAAACTCAAAAATCCCCCATGTTCAGTTGACTATGTGCTCAGTCCATGGTATCGATCCTAGCACAATTTGTCAGGGAGATCTAAACTCAAAAATCCCCTATGTTCAGTTGACTATGTGTTCAGTCCATGGTATCGATCCTAGCACAATTTGTCAGGGGGATCTAAACTAAAAAATCCCCCATGTTCAGTTGACTATGTGTTCAGTTCATGGTATCGATCCTAGCACAATTTGTCAGGGAGATCTAAACTCAAAAATCCCCCATGTTCAGTTGACTATGTGTTCAGTTCATGGTATCGATCCTAGCACAATTTGTCAAGGAGATGTAAACTCAAAAATCCCTTGTGTTCAGTTTAAACCTAAAACCTAAACACGTATCAGATAAGTTTAATCAGACCACTGTTTATTCCAAAATATTTTAATTTTTTCTAATGTGCTAATTTTTTACTGTCTATAAAAATGAGACTTTGATTAACTTTTATCAGCTATTTTCTAATGGCTCGTTTTATTGGCATTCATAAATTGCTCGCATTATACAACTTCTTATAAGCTTTTTAAGTTTTGAACGGCTAATTTTTAAAGGCACTCTACAAAAATAAACATCCAAAATTATTTCATGATAAATTTGAATTTCTCAGTTCATATAGAAATTTTAATTAACAAACCGACCCATGTCCAAACCACAATCCCAGAAACAAAGCAAAAAAAACTGATAAATTAAGGTAAGCACATAACTTCCACTCGGACCTGAGTAAGCAAACAGGTGCTAAAGTTTAGCCGTGTGTGAAATAAAGGAACATTAATCTATGGAACGGAAAGTCAAATATATCCAGGGTAATGTTGGATACAGAGATGACGGCCATAAAACGTTTTTTGGAGGGGGATTGATGGACCTTTAACTTTTTAGGGTCTTGATAAGCCTAGGCTAACAGTAAAATGAAGCATTCAAAAGAAGCAAATGAAAATTTTAAACTTCTAATATATCCAGGTTAATGTTGGATACAGTGATGACGACCATAAAACGTTTTGAGGGGTTTGATGGGCCTTTAACTGTTTAGGGCCTTGATAAGCCTAGGCTAACAATAAAATGAAGCATTCAAAAGAAGCAGATGGAAGTTTCAAATTAGCACACAACAGAACCACTGGTCGTTTTTGACTTACTTATACTTGTTTTTGTAGCTCAGTCTGAATACGTTCGGTTGTAAAATTACGTAATATGTACATGTCATACGGTATGTCATTTTATGTAAACTGTAGACCATTTAAATAAAGAATAGACATTATTATTATCATTATTATTATTCATTCATTCAATAATTTTATTTATTTATTTGTTTATTTATTTATCTATTATTTATTTATTTATTTATTTATTTATAATTATAGTGCGATGTATTAAAAGTTTCTCCTGTATCCAATAACGGTTATTTGTTTTATTTATTTATCTATTTCAGTTAAAGCTACCAGAGGCGTAACTTCCCAGGCACATTGAGAAATTCTTGAACATTAATATTATTCATTTTTCCCCTTTTTTGGAAATTTTATTACCATTAGCCAGACGACCCAACAGTGGGAATTTCTTTTTAAATTAATGAATAAATAAGTAAATATTATCAATTTTCTCTTTTTTTCTGAAAAGTTTATGACATTTACGAGAAGTAAGCCTATAATTATCCTAACTATAGGGTATACCCATTACCGGGATATTTATATTTATATTCAGATATAAAGCAGTTGTTAGATTTAAATAGTTTTAACGTATTACGCTATATTGATTTTAAAGTCTGGTTAAGGGTATACCCTCGACACCAAAGTGTGTTTAAATGAGTCAAATACCAGGTGCCCGATTAAACATACAACCCTGTAGAGGTAAGTTAGATTTATTTTACTATTACAAAGCAAGGTTACTAATGTAATGAAAATTTTGGAAATTAGTAAAACACGTAACAAAAGAGCTCCAGGCAGGGGAGGTTATACTTCAACTGTGATAGAAGATAAATGTATTGTTTTTCCTCAATATTATAATTCCTAGGCAGACGACATATAAGGAATTATATCGTGTGCAGTACCGTGTCGTCTGCTAGCGTAAAGGCTGTCATTCAGCTTGTAAATATTCAGTGTGGGTGTCAACTAGACCTGGAAAATTCGTCAGTTTATAGTTGATGATCAGTATAATTAATTGTCATAAACACATTCACATTGATAGTATTTACCATTGGATCATTTGTTTTCAGGCATGGGAGTTTTACATCACGTGACCAGCTAGAACCAATCCTCTTTGACTTGATAAATGACTGCTGTGAATCTAACACAATATATTGTGGTGTTTCAGGTAGCTTTTTGCATTATTTGTAATCGTATCAGCGAGAGAAGTAGGTAGTTACGTTAGAGTCTGTGCGGACCGTCCCACTACATATATAAACCGTCACTGGATAAATTTCGATCCTTTCAGTTGCAAGCAGCCGAAGTGATTACTGGTTAGCATATTTTTTATTTATTTTATTTCTTAAACGTCTACGGAAGAAAATGTCTAAAACAAGAGAAAGTGTTACCGAGAAGAGAACTGTGATAACATCTTCAACATCGTCTGGTTATGATGATGACTTGGATAAGATTCACTACACCTCAAACATTCACCCTAGGACAAATGTGGTTACTAGATCTTCCACCAGCAGTATAGGAGGTCCAGGCTTCAGACATAGCTTTGGTGGTTCTGGTGGAGGAACCACAATGGTTAGGACCATTGAAATGGGATACGGAGCCGGCTCACACTCTTCATTGGGTCCGGGTGGTTTTGAAAAAGTGTCTAACACCGGTGTCGCTAATGTTAAAACAACTAGGGAACAAGAAAAGAAAGAAATGAGAGATTTAAACGAAAGATTTGCTAATTACATCGAAAAGGTCCGATTTTTGGAGGCCCAAAATCGTAAATTAGCATCCGAACTTGAACAATTAAAATCTAAATGGGGAAAAGAAACATCCATGATTAAACAAATGTACGAAACGGAACTAGCGGAAGCCAGGAAGCTTATTGACGATCTAACAAGAGAAAAAGCTAACTTAGAAATTAAGAACAACAGTCTACAGGAACAAATGGGAGATATGCAGAGACAGTAAGTAAAGAATAACATTATATAGAGGACAAAGTCTCACAATTATTTCTTAACTTTGAAATCTAAATAATTTTGCTAGTTTTCAAGATATTCATAAATTTTAGTCATTTTAGACTATATGCATTTATTTCCAATTTATATGTAGTACCAAGTTCTAAGTTTCTAAAGCCCTTCCCTGTTGCATTTGCTGTATATATTATTTTTGGCCAATATTATGGTACATTATATGCCTATACATGTTTTGTATTCCCAGTTTTACATATTGTAGTAAATGTAATGGGTTTTTAGTTTCCAAAGTCCTGCAATTGTGCATTTGTTGCATCCAGTCATTTTTTGGTCATAATTATATGCATATATTTCCAATTTTACATGTTGTAGCAAATAATATTTGGGTTCTAAATTTCCCAAGTTCTTCCTGTTGCATTTGCTGCATCCAGTCATAGTTTGGTCATTTTAGATCATATGCATATATTTTTTATATGTTGTAACAATTAATGTTGGGTTCCAAGTTTCCAAAGTTCTTGTTGGAGTTGCTGCATTTAGTCTTATTTTGGTCATGATTATTTATATATATATATATATATTTCCAATTTAACCCTAATGTAGCAAATGTTTTTTTGATTCTTGGTTTCCAAAGTCCTTCTTGTTAAAGTTGTTGTATTTAGTCATAATATATTTATTTTCAATTTAACGTGTTCTAACAATAGTTTGGCGTTCTAAGTTTGTCTAACCATGGGATTGAAATTATCCAATGTCGAAGTTTTATCAGACTTGTCGGTAGTTGCACTTTAGAAACACTATTCACTTATATCCCTTTACTAGTACTCTATGCAAATCCAAAGCATATCCCACTTCCACCCTGAAGACGCTGCATTAAGTCATATTTTGATCAAAATATACCTATGCATTTCATTTTTTTTGTTAAGAAGTTTTCATTTCACAATTTTTATCCAAATACTATTGATGAAGAAGAAATTATTGTATTCCCAAACGGCCGTCTAGTGCTGTTAAATTAACAGTGGTATAATATGTAATTTTGCTACTTTTGAAATTTTATGAATATTGCATTAAAAAGTAGCACATGACTAACTGAAGCTTTATATTGCGGTTTAATCTAAATGTATGGTGCAAAAACTTGTCCATACAGTAGTATGCAATACTCTACAAATTTTACTTATCATATGCTCATTAATTAAAACCCGTCATTGTTGAAGCACTGTGGCTGTAATTTGGAAGATAGGACTCTAAATAACCAAAGCTTGTGTCGGCTAAGTTTTACGGAGATTTTCATTTTAATGTTAAATGTACACTAAAAATAAATACCGTCGAACCTGCCTTAAAGATCGCCTCTTTATAAGGACTACCAGTCCTGCTTTTAAAGGCCAGTAATTTTCCATCCTATTTGCTCTTTGTTTATGTCATTTTGAACCTCTATATAAGAGCACCTGTCTATAAAGGTAACTCTTACTGGTCACCTTGGGTGGCCTTTATAGACAGGTCCGATTGTATGCTAATACTACATACAATATGCTAATGTTATATCCAGCTAAAGTAGGGTTAGAGAGTTACTCTTATGTCAATGAACCCTCAGTTTGGTCCGAATATATCATAAAGATCGACAACCATAAAATTGCATTAATTATAAATATTTGTTCGGGTAGCTTGCCTTTTCCTACTTGCGTTAAATTTTCATTACTGTTTATATATAAATGCCTTGCTGTACGTCCCTAAATGGGTTAAATATGTCCTATTTTCCTTACTATATACATTTGATTCAGTGATGCATGCTATGTCTTGATCAAAGATTTACATTCACCTGTGTTGAAATAGGTGAAATTAAAGTCTTTAAAATAATAGGTTTAAAATTCTAGAAATGAAATCCGGAAATTCTGCATTTAAAATTTAAAAGTTATGAATTTAATTCACGTTAACAACAAACATGGATGTATTTTTTTATTTGTAAAATATTTGACATAGTTGAGTAATTTAGGCAGTGTTGTTAAAGTTGACTGTATGTCCAGCCATGCGGAACATATCAAATATGCAAGCATACTGTTCTATTATTCTACTATAAAAATTGAGTTTGCTTTACAGAATTTGTTGGAAAACATACACCATACTAGGTCGAATTTACTTTATGATATATAGTTTTCTTGTTAGGGGTTTCAGACATGATTTTTAATGGCATTTTCCGCATAATAATTCGCTGTAACTTTTGCGGGAAGGGCTTCTGTAACGGTCTGGGTAGCTCAGTGGTAGAGCATTTGCCTATAGTGCGGGAGATCCCGGGTTCGATCCCCAGACCTACCTTGTATTTTGCTCTTTCCTGTTATATTTGGGGGGTCGTCCTACCCTGGGAAGTGGCCGACCAACAGGTTGGTCCCAGGGTGGAAGGAAAGGGAGGACTCGCCTATAGTGTGGGAGGTCCCGGGTTCCATCTTTCCTGGTAAACGTCCATTAACTTGTATCCTCCAATAAAATATCAATATTGACTGAAAGGCCTTTAAATTGACGAATTAAAGTTTTAAAAAAAAAGGTTCCAAAAAGCCAGAATTTTTACATACAATTTAATTGGGTGGTTATACAAAAAGTTCTATCATTTTGCATTGTATTGTATATAGGTCCTATTATATAATAATCAGTCAGTAGTACTATAATATTATATACCTGTAATCTTCTAATTAAAACATTATATAAATGTTCATAATATATAGCTATACATAACGCTAGAAATTAAACGAGCACAATCATACAGTATAGACCTGACTGGACTGACGCGCTCTGCTGCCAAGTAGCCGAGATATGGATAGCTAGTCTCCGGAAAGCTGGCGAGAGATAGATAGATGGCAGCTGTCAGTAAGCTGCTGAGATATCGATAACGAGATACCTATCTACGCCCGGGGTTACATAGGGCAAGGACTGGAGTTAAGCTATCGATTTGGCACCAATTCAGACTTATGTTAACTTTTGAAAGTATTAACTTTTATGCTGACTCTAGAAATAGTATTGCTTAAACCTTTAAGTTAAACTGCTATTATTTGTTCTTATCAATGAATGACTAATAAATTTTATATAATTAATATTGTACTGTGAAAAACGTTACTGTTTGTATATTCAATTAACTTCATTACCTTATAAAGATTATACAGTTTTATTAGTGGAATATTACATCCTCGTGTTAAAAAATCAAATCGGATAGTCGAGTTATATAAATAACAATAAGCTTTACTAAGCTTTTAGTAAAATCGAAAACTGACTGCACAGTATAATACCTAGGACCGATCACAAAGTTTTATATAATGTTATAAAATACGTGTAGTATTAACTTATTCCTATTTTGGCATTACAATTTTTGTTAAGGAGATTGTCATGTCCCTTGAAATGACATATTAAACTTTGTAAAATTAAAAAATATGTTGTGTACAATACTCAGATACCTTTAGTTTATAAACAAATCGCTAGTAGCATCAAGTTTGACTGATTGAATGGGGCTTTATGTCCCAGTCAAGAATATTTCACTTACATCGGGACGTCACCATCTGTCGGTTAAAGTGGCAGAAATTATTATCCTTGCAATGCGCTTACTGCAATCGCCTACCGTTACATGGGGCATCAGGTATAATCTGAAGAGTTCGGTCACTTTCATTTCTAAATACCAAGTACAATCACTACAAAGTTTCAAGTCTTTGTCGGACCCGGCCAGGGTTCGAAACTGAACCACCACATACGCAGCACAAACAGGCCAAAAAAGACATATATAGGGTACATTATATGTACATCATTGTTTAAAACTGAAACTCAGTTAGTGTTGATTACTTATTTGTCTAGAAGTCATTAATTTTCGCGATGTCTCGATTTTCGTAGTGTTCTTGGACACTCTGATCCACGAATTTACATGTCAACGAAGTGGTATACATGTAATTATATTGCGAACCTACTTACGGCTACCAACCCACGAAATAGTATTTGTTCTGGGAACCACGAAAATAAAACGATTTCGCAGTAGTACAAATATATTTAAACATCGATTGTTGTTTTAAAACTCGCCCACTTAATAAATGTTGATGTCGGGTTCAAGTTGGTCTTTTAAGGAAAACTACAATCGTATTTAAGAAAATCTTACATTCATAAATACAGTACAGACCCTGTTGAAAGTTTAACACTGAGCTAACGAAAACGTATCGTAGCTCAACTACGGAGTGGCCGAGTTATGGATAGCTGTTGTGCTAAAACTGACCGAGAGATAGATAGCAGCTTCCGTAAATCTGTCTAGATCTGGCTATCTAGGGGTCGTAAATCGACACTTAATCGTTATGGCAGTGTTAAACTTAGGCTGGTCTGTACTATGTAAACCGGCTGATTTACATAACCAGGGATAAAGATTAACATATCTATATATAGAACACCTGGTATTTAATAATATTATCTACTCAAAATAAACGCTACAGTGATCTACGAATATTAAAACAGTTTTAACTATAACAGTGGCGGATCCAGCGGGGGGGCACAGGGGGGCCCGTGCCCCCCCAGTTGCCCCGACTTTCCCCCTCTTTCACACAGCTAATTGTCAATCAACCACCGTACTTATACCAGTTAATTAGTGGTACTGATTAATTCATCCCCTATACACAGGTAGGAAATTGCAATCAGGTGATGATGTAATTTACCAGTTCGCTGAAGCATGAAAGAATTCAGGTAGTACTGACCAGTCTTAGGTGATAATGTTCTTTACCTGATCGCTGAGGCGTGAAAGAAACCAGATACTATCAGTAGATAACCTTAATTAGTAATACTAATTAAGAGACTTCCATGAAGTGTGATTTCATTATTCATACGTGAATATTCATCTTTTTAAACCAAGGGACATGTCCTAGAGAGAGAGAGGGGGGAGAGAGAGAACTAATTTTTGACACACAAGATTATCTTTTTTGTGTATTTTTATAGCACGATGTTCAGTCCAAATGTTGTACATTATTTTTTTTAATGGTTTTAATGGGGGAAAAACTGTCTCTTTTGACTTTTTATTCTATTCGTCCGTTTATCGGCTTTACGGAACAAATCCGTCTAAAATAATCAGTTTTTTTTCTAGTGACAACATGGACAAGATTCTTGTGTTCGGTTGCACCTTTAATGCGCATTATACAATGATGAAACTGACTACTAGTCATTTTAAAACTAATAATAATATTATAATTAACTCGAAAGTTCAGATGGATGTCATACAGTTCATTTAAAACAAGTGTGGAAAAGGGGTGGTGGTAGTGGGAGACCTACCTCTTCGGTATATATATATGTCACTGAGCGGGCAGGTCAGTTGGTAGAGTGATTGCTCCTAAGTCAGGGAGGTCGAGGGTTTGGTCTCTGATCAGGTCTAACCCAAGAACTGAAAAAGTGTAATGACTGTTCGCTCGGCATTAAAAAATGAATGCGGGTCTTTCGGACAAACCTTAAAAACCGAGGCCCCTTGTCACGGTAGGCATGGCACGATAAAGAACCATCACTGCATAATGCCATCACCGCAAAGCACAGGTAAATATTTCTGCATCTACACCTATAGCTGGTGACGGCTCGATATAAGTGAAATATTATTGACTTAGTAGTTAGACCCCATTAATCAATGATCGATCAAACTTAGGACCGGGATTCAAACAGAAAGACTTTCCACTGATGAGCTTGATTTATCAACCCAACTGGATCACCCAGACCACGTTCATCCATTTATCGACCAAATTAAATCAAAACACAGGTATCCCTCCGATGGAATGACGTACGTATCGATCTACAAGTTCCAAAGGTCGAACGAACCCCTTTAATATAACGCAAAAAAGAGTCGGTCTGGATCTGCGGTGCACAACTACACCTCGACAGATAAAAAGACCGACAATACAAGTTACCGACGGCGACAAATTTCGACAGTGAACTTACCGACACTCATAGCCACCTGCGTCAATATAACAATTTTTAAAAAAAGCTAGACTGATAAGTTCTTTGACTGGTTTAGATTCACTTTGAATGCGAGGTAAATAGGACGCTCGACGGTGTTAAAGATGCAGAAATTGCACCATTTGTACTGAAAAAAAAACGAAATTTTTCTGGGGGAGCATGCCCCCAGACCCCCCCCCTAGCAGGTCCCACCTTTCGCGAACACTTGTGCCCCCCCATTCACCAAGACTCTGGATCCGCCCCTGTATAAAGATTCAATTGTTTTGTAAATGACTCGGATGTTAAAGTACCCCCTCCTGTCCCCGATAACCTGCTTTACTTTTTCTGATATATGATAGTATCAGTCTTAAGTTCTTTAAATGTTTTATTTAATAAAGCGTCAATAATTTAGACAGGGAGGGTAGGTGAAGCGTGTTGGATGACATATATTAGGATATTAAGACGTATTTTTACTATTATATATAGCGGACAGTAGGATGACACTTGGGTAGAATATTTTCATGTTACCACACATTATACGGTATATTATATAGGGTATTTTGATCTCATGTTTTCGTGAAGGTCAAAGTTGAGTGAAGTAGAGTAATCCGATGTTTTACACCCCAGTAAAGATTCTGCCGCCTTTATCAAGATTACCAGTTCTTGCATGGTGGAGGAAACCGGAGTTCCCGGAGAAAACCACCGACACTCGGAATGCGAACTTAAAAACTTCCTTACACTAATATCCGTTCCGATTGAGATTCTAACCCAGGCGATGAGAGGCACTATTATCTGTAAGTTGGGTGTTTTTCTCCGGGCACTCCGGTTTTCCCATTATCCAAGGACTAATTTTGTAGGCGCTGTAGAAACATTTCGAAGGTTATAGGCAACACACATATAAACTAGAGGCTCCCAGGAGCCTGTATAGCTCACCTAGGTAGAGTTGTTGCAGAATGAAAATCGACAGATTGTCTAATGTTTAAATAAATGCTTGAAATTTATTACACAATATTTATTTCTATCACAAAATTTCAATATTATTTCCTTTCAAAACTAAACCATATTTCAAAACTTTGAGACAATACATCCAAGTATCATCGACTTTTCATGTATAATACCTGAGAAATTTTCCTTATCCAAAAACTGGTCAATGGACCATGAAATTATGGTCAAGGACAAAAGCCATAAGGCAGTCTGACTGATGTACTATCCAAGATCAAGCTATATACCAAATATCATTGACCTACCATTGTAGTATTCGAGATTTAGAGAAACTGACCTAATCCAAAAGTTCAACATAGTCACTGGAGGGTTAAGTTTAGGTCAAAGACAAAAGTCATATGGCAGACTGACATGTTCTCTCCAAGACTAAGACACATACCAAATATCATTGCAATTGGCCAAGTGGTTTCACAGGAGTTGATTTTTAAATGCAGATGTTATTTTAAAATACCAAATGTAAAGACCCAAATGACTATTGTGGCCGAGTTTGGTTCCAATTGACTCAGTAGTTTCAGAGAAAATATGTATGAACTTATTTTCCCATAGGGTCCAATGTTAAAATATGTTTTCCACTGACGGCCATCTTGGATTTTGTGTGGCCCTCAAAAACACCAATGTTGTAGGGGGCCACCTAAAGACTATTGTGGCCAAGTTTGGTTCCAATTGGCTTAGGGGTTTTAGAGAAAAAGATCTTTGATATTGTTCCCATAGGGTCCAATTTTAACCTATGTTCCCCGTTGGCGGCCATTTTGGATCAGGTGCAGAATTAAAAAAAACACTGTTTTCAGAAGGTACCATCTAAGGACTACTGTGACCAAATTTGGTTCCAATTGGCTCAGTAGTTTCAGAGCAAAATATCTTTGAACGTATTTTCCCATAAGGTCCAATGTTAAAATATGTTCTCCGCTGGCGGCCATCTTGGATTTGGTGTGGGCCTCAAAAACCGCAATGTTATAGGGGGCCATCCAAAAACTATTGTGGCCAAGTTTGGTTCCCATTGGCTAAAGGGTTTTAGAGAAAAAGATCTTTGATATTGTTCCTCGCTGGCCGCCATCTTGGATTAGGTGCAGACTGAAAAAACACCAATTTCAGAAGGTACCATCTAAGGACTACTGTGACCAAGTTTGGTTCCAATTGGCTCAGTAGTTTCAGAGAAAAATATCTTTGAACATATTTTCCCATAGGGTCCAATGTTAATCTATGTTACCCGCTGGCGGCCATCTTGGATTAGGTGCGGACATGTCGGACACAATTTTTAAAGTAGACCACCCAAGGACTGTTGTGACAAAGTTTGGTTGCAAATGGCCCAGTGGTTTCTGAGGAGTTGATCTTTAACGACGGACGGACGACGGACGACGACGACGACGACGACGGACGCAAAGTGATGGCAAAAGCTCACATGGCCTTTTAGGCCAGGTGAGCTAAAAAGCGCTTTGATGCCCAATTTGATTAAAGACGCACGCCGACGTGTCACAGCGCCCCTCATCGCTTAAGTACGAATCCAATTCCGAAGGAGGTTGACGGTTTTCTCTTAGCACTCCGATTCCCACTTTTCCTTTACTGACCGCCTCGATATAAGTAAAAGAGCAGGGCCATACAACATTGTTATTTTACTGCAATGCACTCAAAATACTAGTATATAACATTCTTCAGGTTGTAGGCGATGTATATCCTAATTTATCTGATGACTTACGTAAGTTATATTGTGATACGCGTTTAGAGATGAACCGTTCCAGTGTATTATTTATATGAATGGATAGAATATACGATATACCATTAATTTATGCTTATTTAAATTCACTTTTACTATAATATTTAAGTACATACATACAAAACATTTTAAGAGCGTAGGCAATGCATAAAATCTCAGCCACGCTGATCCGACATACAGTACAGACATGTATAAAGTTTAACATTATGCCGAAAAACTAGTACCGAATCACCGGCTCATCTCAATCCCTTGTTAGCTATATATACTAGTGTATATCGAGAGTTCACCAGCTTTCCGACCACAAACTATCTTGTATCTCGGCCAACCGACAGCCCAGCCATGACTCCCGTGTTTCGTTAATTCAATCTTAAACTTTCGTAAGGTCTGTATTGCAGTATGTAGTATGTGGTTAAAATGCAAGCTTACTGATTTTTTTCGTAAAAGTCTTGGTTGAACGCTTATCTAGGAGTGACTGTATCTATGGTTTACTTATAATTACACCATAGGTGCAGTGTTACCTTGACCGAGTTTAAGGTGCAAAACGATAGTTTAACTAAAGTACAGGTCTGTCGATAGTTTAACACTGTGCTAACGAAAGAGTCGATTCTTCGAGTGTCTGAGATATTCATGAACACTATTGACCGAAAAATAAAGATATTACTGTCGAAATGTGGCTGGCGATGACCTGCCGATTCGACACTAATTATTCGCTTCGTGTTAAACTTTCGATAGGTCTGTACCGTATTGAAAAAAGATTAAATAATATTATATTTAATAAACACCATATTTTAAGGACTTGAATTTGTCAGTGCAAGTGTGGATCAGACGTGGGAGGGATATTCCTTATAATCTATGCCCATTTAATTCCCTAATCCTGCACTGTAATCCAGTGCTCAGATTACCGGTCGTAATTGGAGGTGGAATATGGACACCACGTTCTAATACCTCTAATATATTATACATTTCCTGAATGAAGGATGACAATTTTTTAATATTGGCATATCATAAGTTTTTGAATATGTTATCCAGAAAATTCAAAAATGAACCATTATGACACTAATGATATATTTTATAAGAGATATTGATACGGCTTCGATCGTCTCAACTAACAAGAGTAGTTTTACAGTCCTGTCGGAAGTTTAACACTAGGCTAACGAATAAGTGTCGATTGGCGGCTGGGCTCGTCTTGGTCAATAGTTAAGTAGATATATTTAGGAAGTTTTCCGGTATTTGCTACAGTACAGGCCAGTCGAAAGTTTAACACTGAGCTAACATAGAAGAGTCGAAACTCGACAGTCGTGTGACCAAGATATGGGTATAGACAGTTGCCAAAAATAGCTGCCGAGATATAGCTAACGAAAGCAAAATATGAGCTGCCGATTGTACTAATTCGTAGATTAATGTTAAACTTTCGACAGGTCTGTACTGTATATCTCTTGGCACCTAGCTACACATCACCCGACAGCCGAGGTTAGACCCCTTTTTGTTCGCGCAGTGTTAAACTTTCGACAGGTCTGTACTGTATATCTCTTGGCACCTAGCTACACATCACCCGACAGCCGAGGTTAGACCCCTTTTTGTTCGCGCAGTGTTAAACTTTCGACAGGTCTGTACTGTATATCTCTTGGCACCTAGCTACACATCACCCGACAGCCGAGGTTAGACCCCTTTTCGTTCGCGCAGTGTTAAACTTTCGACAGGTCTGTACTGTATATCTCTTGGCAGCTAGCTACACACTACTCAACAGCCGAAGTTAGACCCCTTTTCACGGTTAGCTCAGTGTTAAACTTTCGACAGGTCTGTACTGTATTTATAAATGTTTTAATGTAGAATCTTTGATACATAGAATTGTCATCTGTCGTTGATATAGAGTTTTATCATCTTGTTGAAAGAACTCGTTGTTTTTCTTGTTATAAATTATTCAAAACTAACAAGAAAACCACCTTAAAATCACGAATTCTATAAATACTTCAATGAAACTGGTGCTAATTTTAAAATAACATAAACGGACAAATTATTTCTCAGTAAAACTAATTATTGCAAGTTATAACGCAATATGAATTTTATGCAGTCTACGCGTATAATGAAACCAAGTACGGACATATACTCTAGTGGCCATCCAAACTTTGGGAGTTTATAATCAAAGGTCCCAATATGCGTTTTCATTTTCATTTCTCCAATGAGTTTGACTGATTATTGTTAATTTGTATTGTTTCGTGTTTTTGGTTACATTGACCGTTACCAAGTATGCGCTTCTCAGTTGTAAATTCCTTCCTTCTGCTGAAATCATAATGTCTCATATTGTGTTTATTTTTATTACCATTGTTTCGTATTCCTGAATGTTTCTGTTGTGATCTTGTACATGTTATACAAGTTTCCACATTTCCTGACAATGTTTTGTTCAATTGAAATAACAGAGGAACAAAAATGGCACCTTGGCATAATCCACTCTTCATGTGGCGATAAACCTATAACATCAATTAACACACATCAGCAAATGGTCTATATCTTTATTTGGCAACTTCCAATTTTTCTGTCACTTTCAAAATGATAGGATCTTTATAATAGACAAAATATACGTATGAAAAGTCACGTGATTACAGCTGCTGGCTGTTGAAGGTCCCTATAGGGAC
The DNA here is from genome assembly GCA_021292105.1 of Anadara kagoshimensis. NCBI lineage: Eukaryota > Metazoa > Mollusca > Bivalvia > Arcoida > Arcidae > Anadara > Anadara kagoshimensis. The sequence goes on along the minus strand of CM037875.1, from coordinate 24,854,884 downwards.
TCCAGACTCCGATTAATACAGCTGCTGGCTGTTGAAGGTCCCTGCAGGGACTCCAGACTCCAGATATAAGTAGTAGATCATAATTGAATTTTAGACTCCTGTGAATTATGGTTAGGTTGTTTCGTGAACCAAAAGTGTAAGTAAAATATTCAGTGAGAGAGGAAATGACGTAAAATCGATAAAAACTTATTATTTTAACAAGTTTTGTGGTCAATAAGTTATCGTTTTGTAATCACAAATAAATATATTACAGACCTGTCGAAAGTTTAACATTAGTCTGACGAATAAGTGTCTAATTGGCGCTTTAACCCCCCACCCCCACCCCACCCCACCCCGCCTTCAGTAGCTACATCTCGAGCTGCTGTATATTTGGGCCACTAGTTATCCTTATTTCGGTCTCTCGGCAGCAAAGCTTCAAGTTCGTCAAGTTCGTTTTGTTAGCTCAGTGTTAAACTTTCGTCAGTTCTGTAGTACTCATTTTATATTAACTTTTGACCAATTTCATTACTTTGTTTAGATAATAAGGGTAATAAAAATTGTTGTATCATAAACTTCCCAGTCCGGGGAATTAGAATAAAATTTAACAGATTAAGCTTAGATTATCCTAATCTAGATCTATAATATCCATCGTCAGTTTACCCAAAGGATTCTTCTTTTTACATCATGTAGTTTTTTATTTTAATGATTGGTAGTTCAAATGGGAATACTTTGAATAAACTAATAAATCTGTTTTTGTGCCAGAATGTTGCTTCGAATTCAAACCTGTTTGGTCATTGACATTTACAGTATAGTCCTGTTAAGAGTTTAAGCTTACGCTTACGAATTAGTGCAGAATCAGCCGCCCATGATCATCTCGGTTCCTCGTTAGCTCTATTTCTACAGCTTTTGTTCGTTCTCTCGTTCATTAGCTGTCCATATCTCGGTCACTCGGTAGCCAAACATAGACTCCTTACCTTACTGTTAAACTTAGAGCTGTACTGTAAGCATCTTAGAGTTCTAAAAAGCTATCTTATTAACAACGGTTGATTAAATGGCGGTTTATATCCCGTTCAAGAATATTTCACATATATCGGGACGGCACCAGCTTTAGTTGAAGTGACAGGAAATTTATCGTTGCAAGTGTACTCGGGGCAATGGTCAGTTTGTGCTCTTTAGCGTGCCGATCTAAACCGAAGTACCCATACCTTTTATTTCTTAGTCCCATACAGTCACTATTAATGCTCAAGTCTTGGTCAGACCCAATCAGAGTTCAAATCCTTACCGCCTACATACGGAGGGAACATTTTAGCAACTGAGCTACCGTAGTTGTTATAACCTTATAGTTATACAGATCTCTGGAAATTACACTAAGTGATTTAAATGACGTGTCAGATAGATGAAGGGCAAAAGGTAGCAAGAAAAAGTCATTCATATAAATTAAGGAGGCACTGGGGTTTTCACATTTTAATTGATTGCTGTTGGCGCATGTCATGACAGCGAATCTTTGAAGTTGTCCACCTTAGGTATTTGACAGTTTTCGGGGGGTTAACTTGTGGTGTCGCTGTCCGTTGATAAACATTAATGCATTAATATTCAGGGCAGATAGGCGAAAAAAGTATGACTAAAAGTTTTAACTTTTCATCAATCTATGTCAATTTCCAACGGTTCCAAGGTCGTCGCTGGTTGTGTATTCTGTTACAAACGCTTTAGGTCGTACAAAACACTTCAATGATATATTGCACTTTAGCATTCTTCAGTAGCTTAGAGGAAAATGTTTCAGTAAAGGAGTCTTAGAATTGTCTCAAATCTGGGGACTCTAGGCACCCTAGCACGTTATCAGATGAGCATCCCATGACCAGATGTGCTACAACATAGTTTCAGTAAATGACTCGCTACAAACAGTTTCTATAAGAATTTAAAACATTAAAAAGACCTAGTATTTGAGATATTTCCATTAAGATAATGTTACACCTATATTATTATAAAGAAGGACGACTTGACTTCAGAAGAACAATAGTTACAGCCCCAGGCTATGTATTACTACGTGTATGTAACAATAAAGTAGAGAGATCAGTGAAAGTGTGAAGTAAACAAAAACCCTCTAGCCATATAGTACTCTCTTGTTTTTTCTGAATAAGTGATAACTAAATAAGAACCTAAATTTATATTTATAATTACTGCTAGTGTAGTTATGTTCGTGGTGTACTAATTTTTGGTTTATTGCAAAACCGCGAAAAATTGAATCCATGACATGAAGTACAATTGTAGTTTTCACCATAAGTTACAAGTAAACGACTTAGAATGTACTAATTTCAAGTCTTTCAGCGAGTTCTGACGTTAAACACCATATCCTTCCCACCGAACGGCTGTGGTGGCCAAGTGGTCTAAAGCAATGCATAAAGATCACTGTGGCTCAGGACTCACCACCGCCTTTGGATGAAATTTAAGTCGGAATAAATCATGACTCGGAATGGGTGTCAGTTCGACAGTTGAAAGTCAGTGTTATTCAGGGCACTCTGGTTTTCCCACTATCCCTGACCAGACTGTCAATTAAAGTCAAAGAATCTTGACGGGTCGGGTCGTAAAACACCATTTATTCACTCTTTCCCTTTTATTTAACCTAATCTTCGTCATGAACTGAATTCGACTGGTAAAGGTTCAATACGTGTAGTTTATATCAGTTCAGATTTGTCTATATTAAGTTAGGATTTAGTCACTAATGTATAATAATATTATGATAGTAATATAACCCCGATTTTCCCTTGTGTCCGTTTATTTATTGTTGTTTATTGTGATAATATCGACAGAGAGGCCAATAAAACTTGACAGGGGTTACGATAGGTTTGTTTGGTTATATTTTAACATGGTACGTTTTAATGTGCATAGTGCCTTGCCGATTTACTCGAGTTTGTTACTACTTCCTAGTTTCACAAACCCAGCCATATTTACTCGTGTGTGTTACTATTTCCTGTCCACACTGCCCTAAGAAAATCTGCTAAAAAAAACTGTAGAACTCGGAATAAAGACTGTCGCTTTAGTTTTCACCCTCCCTATTAGTCAGAACATTGTGTGCCTTTTTTGTGCTATCGCTAGCATGATTTTCATGGATTTGATTGATTGATGATCCGACGAAATACCGATTTTGTTTTGTTATATATTTATCGTAAAAATGGCTTTAGACAATTCAGATTGCAGACAATTGGATTACGTGGTTAGTATGTGATAAAATGATGGTTATCACAGCCAGACAGATAATTATACAGAAGTATATTATATCAATAGAAGGAGACGGGAAACAAACATATAAACTAATTTACAATGCATGATGTACTCAGAAAGAGTGTTTCCGAGAAAACCACAACCTTCTGTAAGCGAACACATTCTTTTTCGCACCAGGATTTGCCCGAGTGGGGTTCGAACCCAAGGTTTGAGAGGCACTGTGATCCGTAAACGTGCATTTTAGACCACTCAACCACCAAGACCACCACCACTTAAACCAGCTACTTATATAGATAGTAAGTGAAATGTATGTACATATAAATCTCCGATCGCTAAATCAATTACTTATCGCTGCTATTGGACATTTACTTAAAATGGCATTAAAAATAAGTTCATCATAAATTCAAACCCCCCACCCACCAATAAGATATTAAAAAACTCAGTATACCCGATAAGCATCAGCTGTTTTCTTCTTTTATGTAAAAAATAAGTCTTAAATTGACATAGATCGTTAGAATGTAGATAGCCATCGGCTACTAAACATCTTTACATCTTGTAGATCAGATTTACTTGTCCTGTTTATTGGATTGGGTATAATACTTAAAGCCATGAGTAAATTTATGATATGCATTAAAACCTCATTTTCATGTCCCTCGATAATTTTACCACCTCACTTATTCATTATTACCACGCTATTTCTAGTGTTTCTTTTTAACTCCCGACCGACACCCCCATCCCCCCCCCCCGCTTAATCGGCACCAAACCCCTTTATAATGCCAAAATGTCATTGAATAAATGATGACACGGGATCGAGGTTTTACTGTATTTTGAATATGTTTTTTATACCCCCCCCCCTTTATCTCCAAATCCCTTTATATTGATAGATGGTGGCACGGAATCGAGATTTTACTATTCTATTAATAATTATATCGCAGGCAAATATCTGTCCAAAATTTGTGGGTATTTCATCTTTTTATAGCAATTAAAATTTTGTCTTGTTGCCTTGTAAATATGCGTATAGGCATTTCATCTTTTTAAATTAAAAAATCGTCATTTTGCTTTGTGAATATGCGTTTGGCCAGGAAATGACAAAAATTATTTGTCCAACATTTGTGGCATTTCGTCTTCTAAACATGTGTTTGACCACGAAATGGCAAAACAAAATGAGAATATAAAGTCAAAAGTGTATCTTATTCGAGGTGGCGAGATCGACCTAAGGTTGATCGATATTGATGTCGATCGATAGATTGGCAGACATAACAGGTTGTTATATTAACATTCCGCTATATAATACAGTGTCAATTGAATGTTCTATTACGAGTGTACATAGAAAAACTGGTAGTTATAATCAATATGGCTACTCACGGATAGCGTACCAGGGAGGTCTCTTGTGGCCTCAATTATTCAAATATGTGAACGAATAGGTAGTATAGAGTTACCAGATGGGACTACTGTTATAGAACAGACGACTTAATACCACAGACGTACAGTAGAGACATGTCGAAATTTAAAGTTTAACACAAAAAAACGGAGTCGCCGCTAGACTGTCGCCGATAGCTCGACAGCGATGCTTTAGAGAGACAAATAAGCTATCGGAATATACTAGTAGTTAACGAGGAACCGAGATGTGCTTATTCGATAGCTTTGTTGGCCTGTACTGTTGTACAAAACAGCAAAGAATCTTTCACTTATATCTAAGTGGTGAGTTTTGAATGATTGAGGAAAACGGAGTAGCCATAAAATCAAACACGGACATTGTCAGGAGTGTCCGTGACTTGAAAATAGTCATTTAGAAATGAAAGTCACGGGCCCCTTCGCTAGCGACCCTAAAAACCGATGTCTGATGTCACGCCAGGCATTGCCCGTGAAAGAACCCCCCTGTACACTGCTCTGAGTTCACTTCAAAAGTAAAAAATTTGTCATTTTACTTGTAGCTGGTGACTTCTCGAAATAAGTGATATAGTGTAGTTTTAATAACATGGAAACTTTATTAGGCAGTATATAGCATTCCTACAATCTGGTTTGAGGTCATATTACTACATACTGTATTGACGTATATTGATATATGTGTCCTTATAATAAAAGGGGTATTATATCTGCTCCACATACACAATGAGACCATGATAACTGCTCAATAAAACACAAATTATTGGAATATTAATATAATAGTTAGACCGGAAGCAAACCGAGATGCATGACGGTCAGGACGGTCCGTACACAGAGAAAGACGACATTGGGGTAAAGGACCTCGTTATTGTACATACTTTAGTGGGTATTTAGTTTAATGATTTATGTCATATCTATAGGTATATCTCTAGGACGTTTTGGCTTTTCTCCTGTTCTCTATATACGCATTGTCTGTTTTTGTTGCTCTCCAAGTAACATAACCAATCGACTATCAGTTAAAGACTAAGGTAGTGTTTGATTGGTTATGATTATTGCAATGAGCTTAATTGTGATTGGTTAAAATAAAATCTTTGAATTTTGCAATTGAATGGCGTGTATACTTGAAAGTTATAACTAAACACACTACAGCTACAACAGCAATAATAATAATAATGAAAGTAACGTGAAGGTAAAAAGAACACTAGACCGTATAACACATATAGACGATATGCTTGTCTATAGTCAATGATGTAGCAAAGAGCACACTACTACAAACGAAATTAAACCAGAAAACAAGCTCAAACAAACACCAAGAGACCATCAAAATAAGAAAAAGGTCGGACAAACACATAATTATAGAATCCACAAGAAACAAGACAGGAGTCATATATGGAGGTCACTGATTATACGAATTGAACTCAAGACTGTGTATTAGATTAAATATACATGCTAATATATTGATGTGTAAGATGACTTTTAGTTAATGTTAATTGTGAAGGGTAGATCTAATTATTTCAAGTTCATTTATCACAAACCTCTACGACAGGCGTACAGACACAGTCTTCAAAGATCGGGTATTTGACGGACAAGTTTGAAGGTCATCCGTAATTGCTATGTGGATGTAATGTCACTTCTGTTTGTGGTTAAAATAAAGGCTATATAACTTCATTATGGTCGTCTGCTGGACGACGTGCCTACACAAAGCTATACTAGTAGATCATAATTAGTATGAAGAACTGTATTGTTATAATGATTCCATTGATATTTGACCCGATCGCCATTTTAGCTAGTCTGAGTTTTTCTGCAAATTTTGTACCCAATGTCATATATATATATTATGTATGAAAATCATTTTGTTTCAACAGCAAAATTTGTCATCATGCAGTAAATGTCAAAGATCGTGTTTAAAATATTTAAAATACTGACAAGGTAAAAAACCTAGTGCAGTTCAAATATTTTCATAATAATAATATACCATCTCCATTAGACATCCCGTTGGAATGTAATTCGTTCATTTCAGTGGCGGATCCGGGAATTTTGGAGGGGGGGGGGGGGGGTCATTTTTTGTTGATATGGAAGACGAGCTAGGAGGTCTTGGGGAATGCTCCCCCAGAACATTTTTGATCTGTAGCCAAAATCATGCATTTCCTGCAATCTGAGCAAGATGTACACGCTTACATAATATCGTGGACAGAAATAAAGAGGGTACCAGAAATACAGATGTATCTTTTTTAAGAACATTAAAAGAAAATGTTTAGGTTAAAAAAGAGGGGGGGGGGGGAAATCACTCAGGTTTTAAAAAAAACTTGACGCTAGCATTTTCTAAAGATCTATCGGCAGGCTTTGGCGTCATTCTATCCGACATAGGATATTTGATCGCCATTTGTTAAAATATGTCATGTGATATCTCGTTTATATATTTTGTAAAAAAGAAAGAAAAAGAAATAAAAGTTATAATAATAATAAATACTACACGGTCCATGTCAAATATACTGCTTATAAATCTTGAAACCTTTTGACACGAATGATAATGAATTTATCATACATTTTTAACACGACAGAACTTGGCACACATCTTAAGTTACACATATGGTCTGTATATATTTTTACACAAACTTTTACAATGTTCAAATCAAAATTATAAAATCAGGAGTTTTTGCCACTGATGTCGATTTGCATAATTTAGTTGTTATAATTTCTGTGAAGTTAAAGTTTGTGAACAACTACGAACCGAAAATCATTTATTTAACAGAAAAAAGCTAAATATGAATTGTGAAATGCATTATACCTGTCGTGTGCTACTTTTAAATTTTTAGGAAAAAATACATTCAAAAGTAGCCGTGACTACATGTGACATGTTATACCTATAAAACGCAATCTAAACTGTTACCTACTTGTTGCGTTATGATATATATAAATGGTTCATTTCTCGCACCTTATGACGCACCTAATCATATACAATTAATGACCTAGTTAATTACCAATTAATTAACAATACCGATCACCAGGTGTACGTTTACCACACTGTCAGTTAAATCTCTTGTTAGTATCTGTGATACATTTTGAAAAGGTTACGCTGTCTTGTTAGTGTTTTAACGTATATAAAATTGTGTAATTTCAAACACATGTATTTAACAAGCAACCATAACATAACAGAAGTCAATGGCCAAACGGCCAAATGAGACAAGAAAACACACAAAACACATATTAGAACCCCTTATAAATTCCCGAATTTGGACTAACACTGAAACAAAAAAAAGTACAGGGGTCTGGTTACAATTCTTACGGTATATAGTTAAAACAAATCATAATCTTAAAGCAAAAATTTAATACTGGCAAATTAGGTTAAACACGTCAACTTCCACCAGGGAAGTGAGGTCCAGGTGCCTCGGAAGAGGAGGTATTTCCTGTTTATTGTCAGTTTCAGAAGAATCGAATTGCATAACCACATCTGATGACCATCACAGTTAATAATTAAGTGATATTTTCTGTCTTTAGAGTACACGTATTTCCTATTTTAATTCCGTCTCTATATTTAACTGACTAGACTGTATCACTTGTAATACAGAAATAGAGATTATAGTTCACATGACCAGGAGTATTTATTGATGATTAGATTGGTTTGTCTGGCTTCTGTTTTGACATTTCTGTTCATTCTAGAAATGTTGAATGTCATTGTTTTAGTGCTTAACGGCGTTCATTTATTCGAGCCATTAACCACCTTCTTATTTAGTCAAATGACCCCATTGTTAAGGCTTTAGGGGCTATATTTACCATTATATGAATGCAAACATATTGATGTTATGGTGTTTTAGTTTTGGTGGAAAGTTTCTGGAAATTTCCCTTTCTGAAAAATCCTTGAATGAAAACTTAATGCAGCAAAATGAAAATTGTGGATAGAAACAGGGGCATGGTGCCTTACAAGATTAAACATCTGTATCTAATGTATTATAATGATTACTACGGGTAGTTTACTTGTATTAATATTGCTATTATATAGCCAAGTTATGTTTCCTAAAATTTCATTTTTATTTTTATGTTGCTATGGAAATTGAATGATTACAGGTAACAATTTATTGACATGTTATACCAAAACGCATCCAATGAGTATTTGTCGGAGCTCACAGTTTTATATAAAATGAATACGGACATATTTACACTCTGACCCGCCTATTTACATATTACAAGTTAACCAAAAACACGACTTTACGACCTAATAAGTGATACTTTTTCTTATAACTGTCATGTGCTGATTTTGAATTTTTATTAAAATAATGCATTCAAAATCAGTACATGACAACTAAAAATTCAAAATCAGCACATGACATAACCATGACAATTGGACACCACGAAAGTAAACGAATTGGCAGTATATGATGATAAGTATGTGCAGGGGTGATACTAAGATCAATGTTTATGGGTTTACTTAGGTAAAAACAATATAATATGTTAAATCATGAAAATAAATGAATTAAGACCATACTTACCTTACCCTTAATTGTATTTTATTTTCTCTATTTTTAGACTTGATGATGCCAAGAAATACCACGAGATTGATAGAGACCAAATCAACAAACTCAACCAACAATTGTCCGAATACGAAAGTGAAATTAACCTGTTAAGAAGAACCATTGAATCTCTAGAAACTGAACGGGCACGTGACAGAGAAAGATTGGCCAGAATCCAACACGAAGTAGACAAACTCCGTGTAGTAAGTATATATATATCACTTAGTGGTCAATGTTTGGTCAATTTGTGTTTATTAAGTTCCCTTAATTTTGGGATCAGTGTGAGCGTGATTTAGCCGCCCTATTCCAAACTCATTTTGAGGGACTATATTTGACGGCGCAGTGTCACAAAAATAACCCGACCTTCGGTTATCGAACTGACAAACTTTTTCACACCTGAAGCATGATCTATAATCGAGTTGGGAGTCAATTTCTTACGACAAGAGGCTGTCTGGTCAGTCAATCTCTCACTTCAGACCATTTGGCCATCGATACATTTTGTCATAACATGAGGTTTTAGTATTTAAAAAAACTATCCGTTTAGTTAGGAAACTAGGAACTTGGTCCTGTTGATAATACGTCATGAATAAACACGGTACAGGTAATAGATGTTTGGGAAACAATTTGCTTTGTATGTTCTGACTCTCGAGAATGTTTGGGTAAAATTCAGCAATATATTTTTTATTTCCATATCACTGCATGTTTGCCACGACATAATTCAGGATTTCTATTTTCAAAGATGTTCAACGTACAAGAGAAGGCGATTGTAAACACAAACTAGTAATGTGAAATTTAAAGTAAATTACTGCAATAAAGTTTGCATTGTGATAACATTTTCAAATTCTATCGCCAACACATTGTCATTTAACTATGACAGCCAAACGCACTTGAATCAATGCCCGCCATTATTGATTAATCTGCGTCACTGTAGCGTTTTGCAGCATCAATCAACTCGTCAGTTTACTAGCAGACATTATCGGATCTTCTGTCTATAAATTTGGCACTTCAGCCGATTTCTAGGATATTATTTTGACAACTTGCCGGATCGATAACTTAATTCAAAAGCTTCTTATGTGTTATAAACTGCTTGTTCTTGCTTCATAATGCAGATTAATATTGATGTACTCTTCGTATTTCTCTTGATTTATCGTAGTGTTCCGAAAGGAAATGGAACACGATTAGATTAAAACTGTCTTGACTTCAGTTATTAACAGTCTATGAAATAAAACGTATATCAATTATGATTAAAGATCAATATTATTTTGTTTGGAGCGTTTTTGGTTAAGAAATAAGGTTTTATATTGGGCAGTAAAGAGAAGAGATGATATACATGTAATTCCCAAATTTCGTATAGTCCGCAATTCTTCGAGTGCGTATAAACACGGACGAGTCTATTCTACAAGATTAGATAATCGTATAAAAAATTTATATGTTATCATACGCGTATATTCACGCCTTCATGCGTTCATTTGTCAAAACCAACCTTACATATGGCCCCTATAGTAGTACGTTTACACATTACAGCCTACTGGCTTCTCGTAGCCCATTTAGGTCGATCATAGTGTGAAAAAGTTGTTAAGTTTACTTGCCGAAATTGAGTGGGTTTTTTTCTCGGCAGTCCGGTTTCCTCCACCGTCCCAAAACTGACCAGTATCTTAGATATAAGCGAAAAAAGACAGAATACAGAAAACCTAGATTTATGATAATACAACTGTTATAATTAAGAATGAGGCTAGTTCTCGTAGAAAGACATCTATAATAGTTTAACAACTTAAAACAACAAGTATAAATAAACAAATAAATAATAAATAAATAAATAAACCTAAAAAACAAAGCAATGTATTAAATGATATTTTTTATCAAAAAATATATATGACAAATCAATAAAAATGAATAAAACGACCAAAAAAATGAACATATCTGTTTAAGACAAAATTTTTGGCTTATTTTCAAAACAATTAACGTTTTCGTTTATTTCCACAAATCGATCTCTGTATCCGTATGGACGACGTTTTGAAATGTTATACTGTCTGTAATTCCATTACTTTGTCAAAAGAAAACAATAATATCCTTCTACAGGGAATATTAACTCTTCATTGGAGATATACCATTAGTATTGTTTCAATGTGTCCTATTATTCCGGACTCATCTCAGATCAGAATTTTATTATTTCAAGGGTTCATATGTAGTTCAGGATTTTGATTTTCATTACACGACGGAAATATTGTCATGACAATTTTTATTAATAAAATAACATCTGTTTAGGGATTGGAATTGGATATTTTCCATTTTTGCTTTGTGCTAGAACAGTTCAACACGGGGTCCGTGGTCTCCGGGTGTCGCTAGTTTAGCTATATAGATGATCTACTTTGCAACCTCTACTTACTGCATTTCATTTCAGATTGAATTAGACAAAAGTTGGGATGAGCTATTGCGACCACTCCCCTTTCGTTGTGCGTAAACGTTATACATTTTAATCGTCCCTTTCACAATTACTGGGTCATTCCATGTGAAGGGTGTTCAGATTTGCACAATTAAAGGGATTATGTCCCCTTGAATCTTCCCAAAGGGGAAAAAACCTGAAGTCTTTTGTTACAAAGTATAAAACACGCCAGAACATATCGAACTCAGCATAAACAAAACATCAGGTGTACCTTTCTAACCCAAAAACGATTGATTTTACAAACACGTAGAGAAAAGACCTGTCGAAAATTTAACACTAAGTTTACGAAGACGAAAGTCCAGCTACTAAGTGACCGGGATATTAATAGCTAGTTAACGAGAGATAGATAGTAACTGTTGAAAAATGGTCGAGATATAGCTAACGAGGAGGCGCCGGATTGGAAGTGTCGAGATATAGCTAACGAGGAGGCGCCGGATTGGAAGTGTCGAGATATAGCTAACGAGGAGGCGCCGGATTGGAAGTGTCGAGATATAGCTAACGAGGAGGCGCCGGATTGGAAGTGTCGAGATATAGCTAACGAGGAGGCGCCGGATTGGAAGTGTCGAGATATAGCTAACGAGGAGGCGCCGGATTGGAAGTGTCGAGATATAGCTAACGAGGAGGCGCCGGATTGGAAGTGTCGAGATATAGCTAACGAGGAGGCGCCGGATTGGAAGGGTCGAGATATAGCTAACGAGGAGGCGCCGGATTGGAAGTGTCGAGATATAGCTAACGAGGAGGCGCCGGATTGGAAGTGTCGAGATATAGCTAACGAGGAGGCGCCGGATTGGAAGTGTCGAGATATAGCTAACGAGGAGGCGCCGGATTGGAAGGGTCGAGATATAGCTAACGAGGAGGCGCCGGATTGGAAGTGTCGAGATATAGCTAACGAGGAGGCGCCGGATTGGAAGTGTCGAGATATAGCTAACGAGGAGGCGCCGGATTGGAAGTGTCGAGATATAGCTAACGAGGAGGCGCCGGATTGGAAGGGTCGAGATATAGCTAACGAGGAGGCGCCGGATTGGAAGTGTCGAGATATAGCTAACGAGGAGGCGCCGGATTGGAAGGGTCGAGATATAGCTAACGAGGAGGCGCCGGATTGGAAGGGTCGAGATATAGCTAACGAGGAGGCGCCGGATTGGAAGTGTCGAGATATAGCTAACGAGGAGGCGCCGGATTGGAAGGGTCGAGATATAGCTAACGAGGAGGCGCCGGATTGGAAGGGTCGAGATATAGCTAACGAGGAGGCGCCGGATTGGAAGGGTCGATTTGGAACTAATTCGCTGGTTGGCGTAGTGTTAAACTTTCGACAGCCCTGTATAGTGTTTACTTATTTACTTAAAGATACGCCAACACGTTCCACATTTTAATGTCACTACGTCCATCCGACTTACAAATTTAAAACTGCTCCCTTGTGCAAAATTATGATAAGTATAATAAAAAAAAATTAAAAAAAAAGTTTAAATAGGAAATATACATGTAATTGGAGCAATCAAAACCGACTGAGTGAAAACGTTATTATGTCACAGTGCTCTAGAATGGAGTGTATTGTACCTTTAACTGTGCAAGATGAAGGCAGGTGAAGCTAAGTTTCATAAAAATGTTGAATGGCAGTTGTCCAATGTTACTACAGTAAAGGCACGACAGAAAGTTCAACACCAAACAAACGAATTAGTTCCAATTTGTCAGCTCATCTCAGACCTTCGTTAGCTTTATCTTCTCAGCCAACTGCTCTCTATATTCGGACTCTACGTAACTCGACAGCCTACGTTTTTGTTAGATGAGTGTTAAACGTTCGACACGTCTGCACTGTATGTTTAATGTTAGAAGGCAGTATATTAAACATTGTACACGTGTGGGAAATTAAGTCAGTTGCAACATAACTTAAAAAGTAGTTTTTAAAAATGATCAAATGTTACTTGTTTGTGTCTACAGAATACAATACATGTATGTTTAAACTGTACCGGTATAAATTACGTCAATTTGAAATTTATAGAAAACCCTAAAATATCAAATTCGAAAAAAAATCTTTGAATGGAAATTTATTAGGAAAGAAATTCTTTAGTATATCACACCTCATAATTCCAAAGAAATCTTCATAATTATTTTATGTCAGTCAAATTTAGCATATTTTAGTCAAATTTTAAGTTATGGTTGGGGTGCAATTGCACTATGTCATGTTAAAAAAATAAGGTAAAAAAAAAGATAGAACAAGTGGTAAAACCGGTTGTAATACACGTAATATAAACCGCCAAAAGCGTCTATATATTGTGATAGACAATGCGGGCCTGTCGAAAGCTAAACACTTCGCTAACGAATTAATGTCAAACTGACAGGTTATCTCTGCTTATTGATAGCATTTAAGCAGTTGTAATATCTCTATATCTCGGCAGTATTTCGTCAAATCTTGGCCACTTGGTAGCCGAGCTTCGTCTCCTTCTCCTAAGCTCAGTGTTAAACTTTCGACAGGTCTGTACTCTACATGATCAGATAAAACACATCAAAAGGTTTATTATATTATTGACATTACGCCTACTGTCTATTTTGTGTATCAATCAACTCATGTATCTTGTGTCAAATTGTTACGGTGTGAATCTAAATTGTGTAGCTGTTATTTAATCACCTATTGTAAGCCGATGTGTTTCACTTTTTTGTTCACTGTGTTCATGGAACCTTTAGAGACCAATGAAGCTGTATTATAGTGTTGCTGGAATAATAAATCTATCTCATCCTTCTGCTGCACCGAATTGCCGATTGACCAAACGCTACACAGTGTCCTTAGATCCGAACAAAAATATTGGTCAAGCAGCAAGTGTCCCTAGATCCGAGCAAAATTATTGGTCAAGGACAAGCCAATGTCCGTAGACCAGAACAAAGTGATTGATCAAAAGCAAATCAGTGTCGTTTTACATTAAAATAAATTAAATAGTCAAGGACAAGTCAGTATTTTTTACCCCAACAAGCTGATTCAAGGACAAACCAATGACCTTACATCAGATTTAGTTGCAATTGATTCGTCAAGGACAAATAGCAAGTCCTGAGATAGGAATAAATTGATTGGTTAAGGATATTGATATTTACACCAATGTTACGCAGTCTCAGATTCTAAACTTGTATTTGTGAGTTTCATTTTTTATTACGAACAGAGAGTAATCTCTGGGAGTATTGTCACGGGAGCCGTTTGTAAAATCCGGACAGGCTGAACAACTGCTAATTGACAAACCTTGCGCAAACTATAATAATGTAGTGCGGGTATTGAGCGTCATTTATGAGAACATTGGTATAAGTGTGCAAATAATCTATGTATACATTATGCTGTATAGAATATGAAAATGAATATGCATCATTGTTTAAAACTATTTGGCAATGTCTACATAATAGTAGTTCTCCCATTACTAGCGTATGGATTTTGATTTCCTTTATAATAAGACCTGTCAAAAGTTTAACACTAAGCTATCTAATCGACAGCTCCTCATCTCGGCCCCTAGTTAGCTTGATTTCGACATTATTATTATTATTTTGGCAACAGCTATCTATCTCTTGGTAGCTTTTCGGGTCACTAGCTATCCATATTTTGGTCACTCGACAGCCGAACATGGACAGATTTTCGTTACCTAATTGTTAAACTTTCATCGGTACTATACGTGGTACTGTTTATGTTACAGGTGCTCGTTCTCTAAGTCACTCAACACGAACCACCATCAAATGACCTTTGACCTTCAAAACACACAACGATAAATCTGGAGTTATATAATCATATAAATGTCAACTTGTCTTTTTTGTTTTACATTTAAATAATCATTTATCGATTTCACAGGAAGATTGAATTAAGATTAGCTATAATAAACTAATTACATTACCAAAATTACTCTTTTCCGTCTGGTCTGCATATTGTATCTTTAGTTTTTCGGCTCAATATTGAAACGCACAACAAATTAATTGTTTTCAACATAGATGTTATGTTGATGCAGATTTATTATTTATTGTACCCAAAATTACAAGTAAATAAAAATTGACTTTCGAATTTCTAAAATTATAAAGCATTAAATAAAATAGTGTACATTGTATATATGGGTTTGGGATTTAGGCTCAATTTTGAAATTGTTGCGTTGGTGAAAATTTGTTACTTATTTTCTAAAATTATAAATGAGATAATAATATTGTATAGGACCTCTAAAATCTTCCGATCTGTTCTTTGACATGAGTATTTTGTTAATTTTAAATATCCACTATGATATGAGAGATAGTTGGTTCCTGAACGCAATGATATAGCTTTAATGTTTTATTTTGTTTTGTTTTAGGACTTGAACAATGAAACATTGAACCACTTAGATGCTGAAAACCGTAGACAGTCACTAGAAGAAGAACTAGAATTCCAGAAGAAACTTCACGAACAGGTAAGCCAATGATTCAAACTTTACTTCATACTTCAAGAACAAGAAGGTAATTGTTCAACCCAATTATTATCTAAAACTTCACTAACGAGAAAGCACAAAACAAAATTTTAGAACGGAAGGCCCAGGTTTCGATCCCGGCCCTACCCTTTATGATTCATTACATTGTATGTCAGTTTTTGAGCCAACTATAGGAGAAGATAGTTATAATGTAATCATGAGAAATATTGAAATGTACAAGTCACATCATGCAAAATTACAGTACGATTTTTATCCCCGGTCTGACCCTGCATTGTTCTTCTTCGTGTAAAAGGATGGTCTTTACAAAGTTTTGAAGCAATCAGCAGAATGAAATGATGATAGAAGTCACACAAATACCCAAAGTATGAGGTCTACAGTAAGTAAAATCAAATGGCGACAAAAGTCATTTATTATATAGTTTTTTGAGAGGATTATAGTAATTATGCACATTACAACTCTTCAATGAAAACACGCGTGAATCATGGTCAGATTTTTGCTTCATAACAACAGTTGAGATCAAGAAGTTTTAGTCGTAAAATCAAACCTAGTTGCCCGATATTATTGAATGTTAGGTACAATTATTTGATAAATTAATGCAAACTTCTATAAAGATTTGCATTTAAAAGTAACTTAGTTTGTGTCTCAATAGCAACATTAAGTTCTTTGTGAAAATTGGATTAAAATGGGATATTTAATGACGGGAAGCATAAAAATGCTTTAAAATAAAACTGTTATAAAAATTGAGCACGGGGAGGTGTTACACAAATAGTTTATATATGATTCATTGTAACTATAGGATTATATTGTAATACATTAAGGCCAAGAAAAAATACTAATGAACCGCTTTTGCTTTTTATACACATGCTAATTTGTATGGTAAGGAGTTCCGTAAGACCTATTTGTGTAACCTAACATAATAGAGTATGTCAAGTTTTTTTTATTTTTTTATTCACAGAAATGTTATTCCATCTCAATCAAAATCCAAATTTTAATTTAAATTCAAATAATAATCTCTTTTCAGACAAACTATCTTGAATGTTTGTGGTCATTTATACACACCAAATGACAGAATAAGGCACTTCTGAACATTTCTGTAATTTTTTTTTAAAATATACTGTATTTTATGGGTAATGGTACACAAGGAAGTCCAAACGTGTATCGAAACATTAAAAAAACGAACAAAACATCGAGTATGTGTTCAGTGAAACTTTAAACACAAAATTAATATATCTTGGCCTTTGATAACATGTACGTACATGCACCATAGTTTTATTGCAGTTGTTGTGGTTTTGACAAAAATGTCATTCTTCCCTATATTGATGATATACTAATTTTGCACTAAGGGTTTTGACCTCGATGCCCCATAGGTTTAATAAACAAATGCAACTTACATCGGATTGTAAAATATTGCACGTTTAATACGTAAAGCATTATGTCCGAGAAAAGATGGGAAATTAAAACTGAAAAAAAAACTGGCAAATTAAGTTAAACAAATGAGCGAGTCTAAGTGCGTCGGAAAGTTTAAGCAACTTCTGTTTATGAAAGATCATACCAGACAATAAAATACAAACACGTATTTAGAACCAAACTTTGGAACAGCACTGGAGTAAATATCCAGTGGTGATGGTATGGTAATTCTTCAGGAGCTAATTGTGTCCATGAATATGCACACCCATAGATATGCTCATTCAAATCATTTTATCAAACAATGAAAAAACAATCTTGACGACGACGTATGTGTTCATAGAAAGGTTTCAAAAACATACAGATCAGCTTTTTACCAAATTGTTATCGCCCCTTGAAATTGTAATCGCCTTCAAATGTCATCGCCTCCTCCATCGCCTTCTTCAAATGTTATCGCCTCCTACAATTGTTATCGCCTTTTTCAACTTTTAATCGCATCCTTCAAATTGGTATTGCCTCCTACAATTGTTATTGCCTTCTATAAAGTGTTATTGTCTTCAATTTCCTATACATACGCGTGTTAAATTCTTTACCAAAATCATGGCTGTATCTATTAGAATGCACTAAAATTAACTATAAAGATATTTTAGACTTATACTTATATTTTGTATTTTTCAGGAATTGAAGGAATTGGCTGCTTTGACATACAGGGATACCACCGCTGAAAACCGTGAATTCTGGAAGAGTGAGCTTTCTCAGGCCATCAGAGATATCCAGAGCGAGTATGATGACAAGGTTGACCAGATCAGAGGTGACATGGAAAGCTTCTATAACCTGAAGGTAAGAAACGTGTCACATCGAAACCCCTTAATATAAAATAACAAATGTGCCAATTACATATTATATCAATGTCAATTTTATAGCACTAGACGGCCGTTTCGGAATACAATTCCCCATCAGTAGTGCTTGGATCAAAATTTTGAAACCAAAAATCCATGTCCAATTTCCAAATCACAACCCAAGCAAAATAAAATTTGTTATAGTAGGTCAAACAAATGAACTTCCACCAGGAAGTGATACCGAGTGCTCTGGAAGAGTAAGTACTTCTTGTTTAGCCCGCTACCCCAGTCACGTGTAATATCAAAATTGAGAATGAAAGGAATATGGAATGATTGGCGTCCAATATATCCAGGGTAATCTTAGGAAAACAGTATACGTATATACCACGAGTCAACTGTAATAGCTACATTGTATTCTACTAGCTTCAATATGGCAGATAGATTCCTGTTTAAGTTTTGCTTTTTATTCAAGACAATGCTTTTGGAATATATTACAACATTTTCAAATAGTTTTCTTTCATGAAACGCTGGAAGTATTGTCATTTATATTAATTATAATATCTCCAGTTGGTTTATAGTTATAATATTTGTTAGGACTCCAAACAATCCCACTAATATTACAACCAATGATACATCCATTGCTTTCATTAATTACTTGATTTATTTCAGATTCAAGAATTCCGCACAGGCGCTACCAAACAAAATATGGAAGTTACACATGTCAGAGAAGAGAACAAGAAACTAGTAAAACAAATGACAGACCTTAAAGGAAGACTGGCCGATTTAGAAGCAAGAGTAAGATATATATTTTGTATACAACATCAAAGCTTAGATTATTTAATCGTTCGGACAAGTATAAATTTATGTGTAATTGAGTTTTTCCCAAGGCTATGGTTCAAACAGTCATATTTTCACTCGCCTTTGGACTTGTTTTTGTTTGGCCCGATAATCACATTATTAATTTGTCTGTCATTAAGGTATTACTGATGATAATGATGGAAGTTAAGACAATTTTCTGAGTGTTGAATAAATCTTCTTTCACTAATCACATAGAGAATGGTTTAAAATATTGATTCCTATGTGTGTATATGATTTACAAATGGCACATATATCCATGTGAAATGAAAATAATTCCATACTCTGTATGGACCTTGCAGGGCGCAGATAATAGATCAAGTTAATTGCTCTGATCAAACTAAAAAGTCAAGCGAGGAGTTCGAATTAGTTTAATTTATTGATAAAATGTCATCTTTCTAGTTCCAACTACTTGGCGATTGTGAGTACACATCACCTAACTACTTGTTACAGTGCCAAAGTAATTTAAAAATTGTATCTGAGCCCTGGCTTTGGAAAAAGGAAGGTGATATCAAAAGGAGACCAAGTGGTTTTGAGACGATTCTTATATTGATTTGACTTCGGATTAGCACAATAAATCAAATGTTTGATGATAACTTTTTTACTGTCATAAATTCTCATAATATATACTTATCCCTTTTTACAGAATGCACAATTAGAAAAACAATATCAAGATCTCCTTAGAGAATATGAGAGTATCGAGAGTGAACATACAATGGAGATAGCTAAGTACAAAGAGGAGATAACTGTCCTTAGATCAGAAATGGAAAGCATTCTTCAGGAACTCCAGACTCTAATGGACGCTAAATTGTCACTGGAACTCGAAATTGCTGCCTACAGAAAATTACTTGAAGGAGAAGAAACTAGGTAATATATTTAAGTTAATTATTATACCCGAATCGTTGTAATTCAAAAACCAAGTGTATCTAAATTATATAAATTCTTGATATGCATTTTTGATAAACAAGGCTCGAATATATCATGGATCCCACCCAGGTTTGTGGCCACATATATTTGTCAAAATTTATTTTACCAGCTACTAGTCTGATGCCAATTCGATACCAGTAGCAAAGTGAAAAAGTATATTCTTGACCAGTTCCAATAGGCTAGAAAATTGATAATGATAAAAGAAATGATTTAGGTGATTCACTTTTCAAATCATCTCTTCTTTATTCAATGTTTGCCACATGACACAGTCGGGTTTGAAAGTTATTTAGCAGCTTCCAGGGAATCAGAATGGATATTTTGAGCCCTGGTTAATCTTGTATATTTAAGATTATCTATCTGAACTCAAATAGCTAAAAATCCTGATAATCGCTTGGTATAAACGTAGAGAAACATTTACAAATGAAATAATAAATCAATAAATGGTTAAAAGTCGTCCAGTGTCAGAGCAGAAACTAAAAATATTTCTGATTCTATCTTTTCTTTCTAAATTCCTGACTCTGTTTATAGAAAATTGAATATACAATTATATTTTGGACGACGATAAAGGGTTGATATATGGCGCGGATATAGTGGAATAGCTAGAATGCGTCACAGATTTCACCAGAGAGAGCCAATCGTTACAAAACCTGATAATGATGCCGACGAACGTGCATCTATTGATGCAGATAAAACCGAAAGGGATATTACTCCTGATGAGGAGGTTAAGTCCATTGTAGAGGATAAGTCAACTCTCGAAACCGAGATAGAACCGGAAACAGTAACAGAGGACGACAAAGCGGAAACACTTGTTGATTCTGGTATAGCTGAAGACACTGACGTGACCGACGATGCAAAAGGTGAACCGGAAGAGGAAGTTCAAACCGCTGCGGACGAAAAAGATGGAGGCGATAGTGAGAAAGATAAGAAAGACGTACAACCTGAACCGGAAGAGGTTGTAGAAGAATCTGTTACAAAAGAATCAGTAGAAACAACAGCAGCTGAACCTGAAATGATCGATAGCAAAACAGAACAAGAGGAAGGCAAAATAGAGGAGGAAGAGGAAGCTTCACAACCAGACGAACCTGTCCAAGATGTTACAGGTGAAACGGAACCTGAGGTTACAAAAGATGAATCGAAAGACGAACCTACAGAAACAAAACTCGATACAGATGGTGAAAGTGGCGAACAGCCAAAAAGCGAAGAAGTGACAGAGTCGACTGTCGACAAAACAACGAGTGAGCAAACGTTAAAAGAAACAGAATCAAAAGATGATGGTGCTTCGAAACCGGAAGCTACTGTAGAAGAAGAATCAAATGAGCAGCAATCAGAAGATGGCACAACAAGCCAATCAAAAGAAAAGAACAAATTAGTGATGAATCAAAAGAACAAACATCGAAAGAGTCGGATAGCACTGACAAAGAGGAGCAAAAATCAAAGCAAGACAACGAAACTGAATCAAAAGATGACTCAAAACAAGAGACATCAAAAGATGACTCAAAACAAGAGACATCAAAAGATGATGTCGATTCAGAAGAACAAAAAACAAAATCTGACGGTGATGAAAAATCAACTGACCAAGCATCAAAATCAGAAGGCGATGATGGTAATGACGAATCAACACACCAAACAGTAACTGAAAGTGATTCTAAAGCAGAGGCAACCTTGGATGAAACCAAAGATAAAACACAGAGTGATGCAGAAGAAACAAAAACATCAGCAGATGATACTACAGAATCTACAACAGAAAAACCAGATTCCGAGTCAAAATCAGAGGAAGCGCCATCGGATGAAAAGGCCGATGACACCATCGATGTAAGCAAAGACGACACTGGCGATAAAAGTGAGGCTCTAGAGAAATCTGCAACAGAAGCTACTGATTCAGATGCAAAAAATGCTGAATCAACAAGTGATGATAAAAAGGAAAGTGGCACTTCTGATAAATCTACATCAGAGGCTACTGTTACCGATAAAAACGTCCCCGATTCAGACAAAACTACCACAGACAAAGATTCAAAAGAGCCAGAATCCGCTGGTGGGGATAATTCCGAGACTGAAACGCCAAAAATAAAAGAGCAAGAGGACAAAACCGACGAAATTAAACCAGAAAAGATGACAAAACTGCTGTATCAAACATTGGTGATGGGTCTTCCTCCACCACGGTGCCACAACAGAATGGTGATATGGAAGGAGATGGCAATGACGATGGTATGTCTGTCTAGTGTGGCAAATGTGGCATATATGTGTTTAAATAGCACTTTCACCATTCGTTTCCTGAATTTAGCATGCCGTTTGCCTTATGTTGCATTATTTTGTGATCATCACATATCATACATATACATCAAGCTAATTCGCTTTTGTACCATGGTTTTCTGACAGGAATTATTCATCACCATTTGTAAGGATGCGCTACTCGGCGGATCCATATAAGGGTCCGAGAAAGAATGCCGAGGAAGCGGGTGGTCAAGGTAACACTACCCTTTTAGGGGACAATAACTCCGGGGCTGATCTTGAAACCCCATCAGATCAAACCCCAGAAGGTAGGTATGTCATTCTTGCATGATTTCATTTTTTGTAAACTTGTTTTTTATCGTTTACATGTTTTGTTCAGTTTATTTATATTTAGTTTATTTTGATTTTCAATCGAACAGAGTAGGACTGAGAAACGTTGTGGAACATGCCGTCAGTTCACAATCCAAGGGCGGTGCTATGTTGTCCGAGATGATTTCTGGATACGAATCTAAGGGTGGTGCGTACAACAACTTATAGAGGATATAAAATATCTACTAGTATATACCGCCCATAACATAGCACTTAAACATAATTAGATAATCTTATAATATTTAATTTGGGTTTAGGATAATAATATACTCATCATCACCATATATAACACTAATATATAACATTTTATTTATATACAGATCAGGTAATGGTGTAGATCCTTAAAATCAATCGTTCCATTATAGAAACTAATATCATTAGTATTACTTAAGGTGGATTTTGTAAACACATTTTTGGTCTTTCTATTTTTCACTTTTCAACGTTTTTGGATTTTCACAATTTTAGTCCGAACACTTCTGATAAGGAATTTTATTCTGAACTGACCGTCTAGTGCTGCAAAATTAAAATAATAAATAGAATAAAAATTATAATCTTAATCGCAATAGTTGTGTTTTAACACTAACGTGTTTTGTTACAGATACATATACCTGATGTTTAACTTTGTTATGGTTTTTTGATTAGTTGCTAATCCCAAAAGCAAAGTAAAAAGCATTTAAAACAAGTGAAATCCACAAAATACACAACAGACGAGAGAAGCATAGAAAAGGGCGGTTGTCAAAAGACAAAAGTCGTCACGTTTGTGATATGGCTCAAAATGTATCCTTTCTTATGTGTCACATAAATGGGATTGGTCAAAAGGATCCACGTTTTATTCAATTGATAAGGTTGTATTACAATCTTACAAGGCGCCATAAGTATATGGAAAAGCCTTAAAAATCCTAAAAAAAACCCGCCGGATATTTTATTAGAATTTAAAAACAACACTGAATTACAGTTATTGTAACTAAATATAATTAACTGTTCGATCTTATAAAATGGTAGCATTTTATCGTTTTGGTCACACAGTACATCATCTTTGCCTGTTATGGAATTTGTGATTCAAAAGTTTAAAAAATATGGTTGATACGCTTTCTTTTAATTCAGCTATATAAGCACATGTCCTAAAATTCGCTAATTGGTTGTATATAAGCAAATGTCCAAATATTAACACACTTATGTTGTTCTTATGGTTTAACTGACCAAATTTAATTCGCTGATTAAGTATATATAAGCACATGTCCGAAAAATACACAGCAATGTTATAGTTAAACTTTATATATCTTCACATATCAAGTACACATATATATAGTTGAAGCACTCAATTTTCATTATCATTTATTAACATTCTCATTATCATTTGTTGGTATATTAATGGGTTGCCTTTGCTTCTAAATGATCTATCTAACCCTAGTGTAGTGGTTTTAACGCCTGGTGGTGTGGTGGTTAACGTAAACGCTTTATTCATACTCGTAGCGCTTCATTATCATCATGCTGGCTTTTTATAAAGTTTTATTTTAACTAACCTCTACATTTACTTATTTCATGCATGTAATTTTTATAACTTATTTTGAACACTAGACATTTCATTTTAATTCAATATTGTAAATATTTATAATAACGTTGTTACAATGTCAGTTTGTAAACAAGTACTTGCTTGGTAACAGTCTAGAATCGATCTCTTTGTTATGTCATTTTTAATAAAATACAGACGAATTTAAATTGAATTTTAAATAAAATGAAATATTAATATTTTTAATTTGTTGATTATGTTGAAAGTTATTCCCTTCTTGATAGAAATGGGCAAGTGTTCGTGCGTTTCTAAAGACAATGGTGGCAAATCAAACTGCATAATTGTTTAACACTAAGTAAAAAAGGACAGGGGTCAGAAGAACGACTTGGCAATCCAATTAACAATCTGCTGATATAGTTCGCCTTACATACCTAAAAGGACTTGTTGAAATTAAATTGGAAAGTAAAACAGGAGTTTGTAAAAATTAAAATGGAAGGTTTAAAACAGATTTTTCTTCTCATTCACTATTGTATAGATTCATCCGTTAGCATGAAAATGATGCGTGGTGAAGTCTCTGCTAAAACAACATATCAACGTACATCTACTGGCCCTATCGCCATTTCTGAAGTGTGCCCTGAGGGTAAATTCCTCACTCTGGAAAACACATCTAGTGGAGCCAACAGACGGGTAAGTATAGAATAGCTCGGTATTACTTCTAGATTCGGTAACACGGGAGTTTATAAAAGACGTTTTAAAACTGTTTATTTTTAAGAGTAAATTATTAACTAGATTGCTACTTTTTCAATAATTCCAATTCAGCCGGTTTTGAAAATTAAACAGGCAACGGAACCAACAATGCAAATAAGAAAAGGATAACTCATATTGAGACCACTGATTATAATAAAAGTATTCCCGACTTTGAACAGCACTGTGTAAATGTCCAGTTAGTGATGTGATCATGGTAATATTGTAGGACCCTTCCTCAACCATTTCACTTATTTAACAACCAGTTTTTCCTAATTTTATACGCATATCTAAAACTAAAAGACCCTTATTTACTCAACAATGAACCAACAATCCCTGTGTGTATATCTTTACAATTTGAAAGATACAAATGTTTTTCTTATTATTTCTAGCAAAATATATATTAGTCAAAATATAATTCAAACAGCACACATCTCTTTGGATATATTTCATGGCATTCTATTTTAAATCATCTTTTCAGGAACTTAATCTTGATGGGTGGAAATTGAAAAGGGTTGTTGATGGAAAGAGGACACATGCATACAATTTCAGAAACTTCAATCTTAAACCAGGAAAATCCGTAAAGGTAAATAATATTGTTCTTTACATACATGTAAATGTTCGATGTCCACAGTTAGTCATTATTTTAAGAGAGTCTTGCATCCCAACAATATTTTGTATTATTTTTTTCTACCGGTATGCTTGCGGTTGATAAGTTTGTGTTAACTATTGATTTGTGAATAAGTTCAGTACCTTTGTCTTCATTTATAGTAGCCGAAAGCAACATTGGCTGCACGTTTCTGAGAAATCCTTTTTTCAAAAAGGAAATTGTTTTTGCAAATCTGTAAAAGTACTTTATAAAGGGAAACATTTCTAATCATTTTAAAATTAGACTTAGGTAAAAACCCATGTTATTGTTATGACTGACAGGCGAGTTACAGAAAATATAAAATTAGTGAGATGGCATTTCACAGAGAGGAAATGCAATGAAAAAAGCTTTGAGCCTGTTGGACTTCTGGCAGTTAATTGGAAGCACACAAGATGTATTTTGCCAGGTGTTAATCTAAACATTTTAGTGGTAGATCCTGCTAGCTTCCATAAGTAAAAACAATGTCCAAATTGTTATTGACTTTTTCTCTTTTTGACATTACAGATTGTTTGTCGTTCAGCAGCCTGTGACGCAGGTATTAACGATTTGGTAAACAGGGATGAAGAATCATGGGGTGTAGGCTCTGAAGTAAGGACCAGCCTGATTAACGACAAGGATGAGGTTAGTTTTGTTATTAAATGTTTGCATATGTAATGTTTGTTACATAGACCTCTATATGAGACCACATGTAATGATTGATCCATAATTACCGTTTATCATGTGACGTCACTCATTTTTTTTGCTTATGCATATATGTGTGACGACATTATTGGCTTCTGAACATTAAGCTTAGCATGTTCTGCAAAACATATTGATCAAGAACATTATTATATGAGGTTTGGTTGGAGATGTCAATCTAGCCAGTTATGATACCTTTATATGGCACAAAGTATGCATCTCTTTCAGTGACTACACGTCATTTAGCAGTTTTAACACCAATTTAAAGGATAAAAGTAATGAAATAAAGTAATAAAATCACGTTTAAAAGGCATATCACTCTTGCTATCAGTAGTCCTTGAAAACGAAGGCATAACAACATATATATGTAAAGTACGAGTTTACCTATCAGCCATAATAACCAATATAATTACATTTAAACTTCTTTTTATTTCAGGAGAAAGCAACGCACACACAGAAGACATTGTATAACTAATGAATCTCCTTGCACTGCGACCACTAGAGGGCGTTGTGATTTCTGTTCATTCAACTACTGCAATACATTAGACTTTAAATCGCTAAAGTGTGCTTCCGCTGTGTAACCAATTTGAGAATTCCATTGGATATCTTATTAAGCTTTAGATATATTAAT
Organism: Anadara kagoshimensis; assembly: GCA_021292105.1. Taxonomy (NCBI): domain Eukaryota; kingdom Metazoa; phylum Mollusca; class Bivalvia; order Arcoida; family Arcidae; genus Anadara; species Anadara kagoshimensis. The sequence continues at coordinate 24,828,099 of CM037875.1, read as the reverse complement.
CTTAGAATTGAGAGATGGTAGGAGTTCATTTTGAGTTTGTAGATATTTTTATTTGAACAGGCTTATTGTAGAAAGACTTTATTGTTTGGCTTAAGAAATTATTTGAATGAAAATTGCGATTTTAATACATTTATACAATGAAGAGATGTGTTGTGCCATTCTGCTACTTGTGATGCTGTAAAAGGTCACGTGATGTTGTTTCACATACAAAAGGGACCAGTATGGAGTTGTTTTTGTATATTGTACGATTTTAACATGTGTATGTTATTTTTTGATAAGCGGTATATTTATACTTAGGTTGTGAAACCAGTATGTTATTACAGAATGTTAATAGAATTGTTATAAGGCTTTTTGTACTTTTATAGTCGGTCCATATTTCATTTCTCTTTAATTGTTTTTATTTGTAATTCTGAGTACTTTCAGTACTTTGATTAATTCCTTATGAGAAAACCAAAATAAACAAACTATTGACATTTTTTTCGATTTCGCACAAGAAGCGGGAAATGTGGCTGTGATACATTTAGATTGTAATTAAATATTCATTTTGGAGAATATTTTAATGTCAAAAGCTACAAGTGTGATATAAAGCCAGTGTTTGTGTAATGAATTTTGATGTTTTCAGAATTTTGATGTTTCCAGTGACGCTTAACTTGCCAGTATCTTAATAAAGTTGTATTTTAAAAATACGTTTCTGTACTTTATCTTTTTAAGATATAATAACATGTTACTAATATATTCATAGTTTAGGCTAGTATTTACAATTTTACATCTTTTTCAACATCCTCTTGAACTATTACAACGTTTAACATAGGCTACCATGCCGTGTTGTAGACAATAATGCTAGTTGATAAAATGAATTTATAATGGTTTTTGACCAACCAGAAATTTTCACAAGTTTCTCAAATTTCAAGTCTTACTTGTTATGGTTGGTGTCTTCGTCATGAATACATATATCTTAAAGTAACATATTTATAACTGTAAAGGTTCTATATGTATCGCTATATAACTGATGCTCACCAGGAATTTGTTGATCGTTCTATCAGCACTTTCTGTACTTTGATTCGTTTTAATACATCAGTGTTGCAATTCTGAATTACAAAATCATTTTATCTTGATTTTTATCGATTTGCAACAGAACAATTATATAAAAATTAAGCATATTGAGACAATATTTTACAGCTTATCTCAAAAATTAATTTTAAATGATTTAAAAAAGGTTTTGAGAAATTCCATATTGAATTTTAACAAACCGATCACAATATCTTATGCAATACAAAAATATTTTTCTAACTTCAAGTTTATCCTAAAAATATATGCAAGTCTAAAAGCAATGATTATCTCTGCAAGAATATTTTCTGAATTATTGGTCTTTCAATATATGTTAAATGTCGTCAATGCACATTTTTGCCTGTGATATCATCTTACTGCTTTTAACTTTCAAGCATTTTTACCTATTAAACTTCTACTAATACTTCTGTGTTTGTGTCGTCATTTCCGGTTCCTTTAAATAATGTACGATTCGTCATTTCCGGTTCCGTTTTTTTGTCCTTTTTTTCCGACATTTTCGTTATTTGTTTTTCCTAATAAGTTTTAAAATAGTTTGTTTTGATATCCTAATTTTTATTTTTTAATTTATTTTGAAATAATTTTATATAATTTATCCTTTTTTCTACGAATACGTACAGTCCAAAATTTATATATATTTTTTTATTTTATTTTCCCCAATACTTGAACTCGATTTTAGATGATCTTTTCGGTTTTTGTAGTTATATATATTTTTAGTTGTATTGGGAAAATATGATTTTCCATCGTCTAATAAATCACTAACTCGTAAGAGTCTAGAAATAGCATTTATTTTACATTGCTAAGATATCCCGATACAAGTATTAGTTCCTGCTTATGGTGTGTCTAACTTTGCCAAGCTATTAGTGCGACTAAAAACCAAGGAACGCTATCATCTCCATGTTCACCTGCGCCTATAGGAGTTCTTGTGATATACTTGAGCTATGTTTTGTCCTGTTCTTAGTTTGTGGACCTCTAATATTTCATAAAATTGTTCATCCATCTCGGAATTCAATTCAAAGTCTCTTGTTTCGATTTTAAATGTAACATAAAATGACTTTGTACTTTACTTTTAACGTTTATTTAGTCAGTCAATCGGTCGTTATGGAATCTTCAATGAGAGAGCTTATTCTAGTCCATTAAACAATCTCCCGTTAGTACTAGCATGTTTAATGAGTAATGTTTACCTCCTCATTTTGTAGTTATCTCTGAGCAAGTAATATCTATTACGTTTTTAGTTTTTTTGATAAATTTATTGTTTTCTGTCTCCATGGCAACTGCATACTAAACTAGTGTTTCCTTTCCAGTTTCAGAAGTGTACGTCGGTGATTTGGTCGTCTGCTTGTCTGAGACTGGAATAGAAGCTATATATAACCCGGTGTTTACAAACAAACTGTGTACTTGTAGTAGAAAACCTAACTTAACAACTTATGCACTTAGCTTTTACTAACCTTATATGGGACTAGATATATCAACATTTAACTTTCACGCATGTGCATTAGCCAATTCTAACTATACAGAACGTGTATCGTGGTTAATGTAGCTGGCTTTTAGAGTTGTTTTGTCTGTTTGTATAACTGGCTTTCTCTTTATATAACCATTGCAAACAATTAACAAATTAGCACAAACTGAACCTTAGTAGATGTACAACAAGAACAAGACGAAACTGTAAACAAAGAACAACGGTCCAGCTGCTCCATGTTCCCAATCATATCTTGACAATTTTCCTTTAACTTAAAACCTGACAATTTTAGCAGTATATTATGGCACTGCAGACAGCGTTCAACAAAATTAGAATATAGCTTTAGTAAGGTCATAGCGAACTTCAAAATGACACCTTAAACTCGTGAGTATCGTAACAACTAACACAGTTATTCATATTTCAAAATTGTCAGATTTAAGTTGGGGAAAGTTTTAATTGACAAAGTCTCTCGCTCTAGGATCTGTCACGAGCGGGATTCGAGCCTCGTTTAAACCACTAGACCACCGAGGATCTCTTTTGTGTCTATACAGTCCAAATTCAAAGACCACTGGCTCAAAGTTTGATTGGTTCCGAAGTAACTAGCTAAGATTCAGTTTTGATAGTTTGAAGTTGCGGCTCTCGTACTGGCTTTTTGCTGTGCATTAATATAACATACAATATATAAAATATAAACACATACAGCTAATTCTATATGTTCTTATTATTGTGAATCACAGTTTTATCTCTATAAATGTCTCAATACCTAAAAGGAAAAAACCCTCAATAATGACATCAGAATTGACCTGATTACGGTTGTTCAAAGCTCTGTTGGCTTAACCAATTGGTTAGCCAAAAATTGTATTTTGTGTTTTAGCAAAGATTTCTGAAATTTCTGTTCAATATTTAATGTGCTCAGTGCTCATTATTAAAACTGTAATTTTATCAAATATTGTTTTAATAACATTTTGAGTTTTCACTAACTATATTTGATTAAGGTGATGAAGTTTTGAACGACTGTACCCTGGTCTGGTCACCATATGAGATCACTGAAGCCAAGTTTTCTCTGTATTTCAAGACATATATGGCAAAACAGCCAAGGTATATTGGAGTCGTGTGTCATTTTAAGGACACATAATACTTGTCAGAAATAGAACTTGTTCTATTCGGTATGTCAAGACATCAGTCATAGCAAAAATCACATATAGCAAGTCATATATGTCTTGAAACACAGTGAAAACTGGATCGATGCTGATCACGAAGAATAAGGAACAATTAACCATGTTTTGTCTTATAACATCGAAGCCTAAATATTACTTCACAAAAGTGTGAAATAATTTGATCCTGTTTCTCCCTAAAATAGAAACTCTGGGCGCTCTTGTGGCAACATGATTTCTAATTACTTTGAAACAAAACTTACGGGTATCAATATACCAACTCAGTTATAGCAAATGGGATGGAAGAAAATTTAAACCGAATGCAATTGTTAAATGTTGATCAATGTTGGAAACCTACGACTGGTATTCAATACAAAACTCTTTCATCACAAGCTGGATCAGCTGGTTAGAAGAAACCCGCATATGAGACCACTGATTTTAAAACAACTCTCGACCTTTTTCTATTAGGATCTACAAATCTCGGATAAATTGTTGGATTTCGTATCCGGATATAATCATAAAAAACAAACATCATATTCCCAAAGCAAAGTAAACACTTTTAAACTGGCAAAATTAAGTTAAACACGTGAACTTCCACCAGGACAGTGAGGCCGGGTGCTCCGGAAGGGTAAACACCACCTTAGTTAGATACATCCGCCACTTATATAATCAAGGGAACATGGAACTGTGCAGGGCGTCTTAATGATCCCGCGATTTGACGTTAATATAGTACAGAACAAACGTTACCATTACCGCCGGTCACTCTAAAAGACAACTGGTTCGATGACGTCATTGAACTCGGTTTTCTAATCACATTTCTTGTACCCGGAAATCAGAAAATGACGTCGGTCACATATGACACGATTTACCCTATTGTTTCTGAACTTCCTTTAAACAATAAATAGTGGAAGCCATGTATGGTTGCACTTTATTTTCCCACAGGCATAAATAGAATGTGTATACAGTATATAGACCTGTAAAAAGTTTAACACAAATAAGGAGTCGAAGCTCGGCTGTCGTTTGGTCGAGAACTGAGTAGTTGGTGGTTTTTAAAATACTTGAAGTTAATAGCTACCGAGATATGGGAAAACAACTGACGAGCAGCTGCCAAGATAGAGTTAACGAGTGGTCGATGTAAACTGTACATTCCGTAATTATTCGTTAGCAATGTTAAATTTTCGACAACCCTGTACTGTAACTTTGAGAAATAATCTGAAAGGTTAATTGTAGACAAAGAGTATTATCCATTTAATCGAAAAAAATTCAATCGGTCTACCATTGGGAAGGAAGTGGGTGTATGACGTTATGCTGATTGGAAATAACCGCCAGCTGCTTTCCAAATGCAAAATAATCTACAGAAGGAAATAAACTCGCATAGACAATTTATCAGTGTCGGTGACCTAGTCAACATATGGCCCCTTAAACTCCCAATTTCCTTACAACCAGCCATTCCGTGTCCAAATCAAAATCCAAAAGCAAAGTTAAAATTTTGAAACTGGCAAATTAAGTTAAACACGTAAACTTTCACCAGGAGAGTGAAGTCGGATGTTCTGGGATGGAAACTTGTCGACACGTGACCTCTTAAAATGCTCTCAATTCAACAAGCATATTCACGCATGTCCAAATCACATTTCCAAAAGCAAAGTATAAACTTTGAAACTGGGAAAGTAGGTTATAAGAACACATGAACATTGACCAGGGAAGTGAGGTTGGGTAGTCCAGAAGGGTAAACATCCCATGTTTAGCTAGCAACATCCGTGTAGGTCATATCAAACACTTAGATAGCTGTAAATTGTAACCTTGACCAGGGAAGTGAGGCCGGGTAGTTCAGAAGGGTAAACACCCCATGTTTAGCTAGCCACATCCGTGTAGGTCATATCAAACACTTAGATAGCTGTAAATTGTAACCTTGACCAGGGAAGTGAGGTCGGGTAGTCCAGAAGGGTAAAAACTCCATGTTTAGCTAGCAACATCCGTGTAGGTCATATCAAACACTTAGATAGCTGTAAATTGTAACCTTGACCAGGGAAGTGAGGTCGGGTAGTCCAGAAGGGTAAAAACTCCATGTTTAGCTAGCTACATCCGCGTAGGTCATATCAAACACTTAGATAGCTGTAAATTGTAACCTTGACCAGGGAAGTGAGGCCGGGTAGTTCAGAAGGGTAAACACCCCATGTTTAGCTAGCCACATCCGTGTAGCTCGTATCAAACACTTAGATAACTGTAAAATGTGACCTTGACCAGGGAAGTGAGGCCGGGTAGTCCAGAAGGGTAAACATCCCATGTTTAGCTAGCCACATCCGTGTAACCCATATCAAATACTTTTATAGCTGTAAATTGTAACCTTGACCAGGGAAGTGAGGTCGGGTAGTCCAGAAGGGTAAACGCCCCATGTTTAGCTAGCCACATCCGTGTAGCTCGTATCATGTAAACTGTAGGTACAATACAGGCCTGTCGAAAGTTGAACATTATGCTGTCTGGATTTTTAATAGTCCTATATATGTGTGAACAAGTTGAAAGACCCTTTATCGCCTCCTGTTTGATTAAAGATGTTAATCTAATCAGTTAAAATCCAACCAGTCTGCTGAATTTATTTTAGTAATGTTGCTTTCATTAACATGATCAAAGAGCTGCACGCTTCTGTCATTAATGCAGGTTGACCCATTCGACGGATTTATTTAATTTTTTTTAATTAAAAGTACTGAAATTTCGGGCTTTTTTGGTATGGAAATTGTACCAAAATCAAACACTTAACGACACAAAAGTACCTAAATGGCAATCTGGACAAATAAATAAGTTTGATTGGTCAGTCTGGGTTTCATACTACTTTATTCTTGACCGAATATATTCAGGGTATGGCTAACTCTAACAGTCGCGACCAGGAGGGAGGTTCAGGGGGTCCGACGACACACATCCCTTATTTCTTCCGTGATATTATGCATGCGTGTCTCACTTGCTTAGATTGCATAAAATTGCGGGATTTTATGTTCCATTTCAAAAGTTCTCTGGGAAACATGCCCGAAGTCTCCACTGGCCACACTCGACGAAAATATGGACACTCCTCCTTTCCCAACTGTGATTCATCCCGAGGGTCGGGTCTGTTCACGTGACTGTCAAATACATGTAATATATTAATGAACATGCATCGTTATCGATACATAACATTCTTTGATATTTTTAATCTTTTACGGTTTTACTTCCCAACAATAAAATGCATTAACCAGGTGCACTGTGCGGCGATTTTTCAGCAGATTTAAAGTCACTTGTTACTCACGGATTTTCATATATAATCTTTTGTATTACTTCGAAATTGTCTTTTACTAATTGATATAATCAACTAATGGTAATCAACTCGAACAAACATACCAATCCATGTCCAAATCACAATTCCTGAAAACAAAGTAATTTGATCTTTTTGTTAAGCCCTCTCAGCAAAACATAAGCTTGTCTCAGGCGGAGTTTTTAAAATGTCGATGAAATCACTGTTATTTCAAAGAATTTGCCATGAACACTTAATTTTATACTCAGCTAAGGTTCTACACAAGATATCGTTTGTACACTAGAAATTGCTTTGTACTTTTAGCAAATATGGATGATCTTTGGCCGGGAGGATTTTTTCCATTAATTATCATCGGAACAACCTTTACATAATTATTCAAGTTTTTTATTATTTTTATTGACACATAACATGCTATAACCATACAACAAAAAAAGCATAGTATACAAATACTGACAGAAAGACAAAGAAAAGACGTTCTTAACACAGTTACAGATTTTATATACAAAGGGAGACAATTCACATATTTTGGGTGGTTACATTCATTAACTCGGCACACGTAGAAATAACTTGCCTTCCTGAAATTTTGGCATAGTAATCAAGAACATATACCTTCACATAATTATAAGAATGCATATAATCTGTCAGAATCGAATAAAACAATTTTTTTAAATATCTTTTACCGATACATTAAAATTGCAAATCAATACGTGATTGATCCGGGCTCCGTTTTAAGTTTTAGAAATTAGAACGCGCACCTGCTGAACCATCTCAGTTAAGTTGACGCTTTACTTATGATTCTGTTCTTTCTAATCGTTTTTTCGACTCCGATGTTTTAGCGTTAGACAGAGGTCGCTTTTTACAGTTTTCAAAAAGAAAAAAAACAACAAAGTATTGGCGCTATAATTTGTTGATTGTAAAGATGGAATACATAAAAGATGTTGGTACGACAGCGTTCCAAGCAGTCAAGGAACACCTACAGTTAGGCGGAGACAACCACTTATGGATTGTCTTTGGACTAGTAACCCTGCTTTTGTTGGCACCTTGGGGAGCTGATTTCTGGCTACAGGGGAACTGCTTGCTGATGATCGTTCAGGGTATCTCTATAGTGGTATTCCCTCAATGGTGGGGGAAACAGTTTGTAAGTTTAAGTAATAACTTTAAAAATTAGGTGTCAGATTAAGTAACAGATTTGGTTAATAAATTATTTACAGATTCAATCAGATTTTCTCATTTATGCAGTGCAGGGCCAACTTTTTGCTTGTCACAAATTGGGCTGTATTTCCAGATTTACTCCAGAACCACCCCCAACCCTATTAGATGGCATCAGAACTCCAGAGAAATTTACAACCAAAACCCTCTGGAATTCCAGAAAATGTTTTACAAACCTCTTTGGAATTCCAGTAAAATTTGGTATGGATGATACTGGAAATTATTCCAGAAAAGTGTAGAAATATGTTTGAAATGCCAGTAAAATTTGGTATATAAGATAGTTCTGATGGACCTCTAGCAGACGAATTTTTCAGTATAGTGGTCGCCATTTTGTAAGGCAGTCTATATTATTGATCTATCAATTTTAACCAAATTTGTAAATTTTTAAGTTACTGATTTTTCAGAGTAATCAGGATATCAATAAAGTTTCTGAATTTATGAAATCGCAAATGTTTTTGCTTTGATTTGGTATATTTTATAAGATTTTTGTCCCCATAACAACGATGTGACAATAAATCTTATACACCCTATTTCAGAAAGAATTAAATAAGACTCAATTTCTAATGTCTACCAAAATGGCCGCTACTTTACCTGTAAAGTGGACAGTGTGACATCACATGGGAACTATCTATATGATGGATGACACTAGAATTCCAGAATAATTTTACAAATCTTCAGTAAAATTTGGTACAGATGACACTGGAATTCCAGGGAAAAAAACTATCACAATGCTAAAAAATTCCATTTCATTTGTCATTGGCGCCCAACAAAAAACCCACGGAGGGGGTGTGTGTGAGATTTCCAAGGTGGGAAATCTCAAGATAACAGGGGAGGAATGTAGCGGGACTGAGCTAGTCGTGGTATTGTTGTGTTGTTTATGTTTATACATGTTGTAGATATAATAGAGGGATTTACTGCCAGACTTTCTGGTCCGGATCTTTTAGCCTTTTTGTAAAACGCTCGCTTTTCACCCGGGAGGGCCGGGTTCAATCCTCAGCCGGGGCACTCGGTGAGGAAGTGGTTTTTTTCTGGTGTTTCCTTCCTCCTGTTACATTGGTGATGGTGATGTTGACACTCTATAGAAGTATGAACTTTGTTGTATGGTCGTCATGGCGATTACACGGTGTGACATACTTCCTATTACAAAATAGTGGGGATAAAATTGTGAAGTCCAGTCTTCTGTGGGCCATGACTTTGGTTTGTATAGAAACATTAATTATGTCCATCAGTGTTCATTCGATGATTTTTGGGAGGTGTCATTTTAAAATATCTTTCCTGTAAAGCACTATATTATGTGTGTAAAAGGAGGAAGAAAACATCTGCAAAAAAAAAACTTCCTCACCGAGTGCCCCTGCTGAGGATCAAACACGACCCTCTGGGGTGCAAAGCGAGCATTCTACCACAAGGCTAAACAATCCAGAGCAGAAAGTCTGGCAGTAAATCACTTCAATATATTTACTACATACAACACTACAATACCACAACTAGCTCAGCCCCACTACATTCCTCCCCTGTTATCTTGAGATTTCATGCCTTGGAAATCTCGCACAAATACTAACACTTTTGTTGTTTTTATTTTCTCAGGCTGAGGGAGATGTTGACACTCTACAGAAGTATGAACTTTGCTGTATGGGTGTCATGGCGATTACACAGGGTGTGACACTATTACTAACTCTGTTGTTGTTTTTATGTTCTCAGGCTGAGGGTGATGTTGACACTCTACACAAGTATGAACTTTGTTGTATGGGTGTCATGGCGATTACACAGGGTGTGACATACTTCCTATTACAGAATAGTGGGGATAGAACTGTGAAGTCCAGTCTTCTGTGGGCCATGACTTTGGTTTGTATAGAAACATAAATTATGTCCATCAGTGTTCATTCAAGGATCTTTCGGAAGGGGTCAGTTTGAAATATCTTTCCTGTAAAACACTATAGCGTATTATACACAATTATACATGTACATGTATTTGTTGTTATAACATCAGTATTTAAATTTTTGCATTCGTGTAATATTAAATACAGTCCTTTTAGTAAATTTTGAAAGAGAAGACAAGCAGCCAGTATGGAGAAATATATATTGCAAATCACAAAATGATAACTTAGTAGAAGTAGATAACAGACTTAATCCAAATCCAAAAAGGAAACGGACAAGTTTGGAACTTAGTAGAAGTAGGTAACAGACTTGATCCAAATCCAAAAAGGAAACAGACAAGTTTGGTTGCCTTGCTGGCCTTAATGAAAACCACTGTAAATGTGACTCTAAAGGCCTTAACAATGAGATCATTTTGCAAAATAAGGGATCAATGGCCCCATGAACCCCCTCCTTCTAGAATAAACACTGGTCCATAGATTTTGGCATCTTCTAGGTTTCCATAAATTTGAAATAATTAGTAGCCAAATTTCCAAAATTTGTGAAAATATAGTCCTTTTTAAAGGAAACATAGCATCTTTTGAAACATGATTGCTACATTGTTTTATATTTATAATGAGTCACCATTTATTCCTATTTTGTTTACTACTATAAACATTTTTTCATAGCGTTCCTCTTTTTACTCTATCACCACCTATTAAATAACTTCTATGCAAAATTTTATTTAAAAACATATTACCAGATTTTTTTTTGTTTAGTTAAAATAAAAGCTTTTAGTGCAGAGTAAATGTAGTTTTCTTTAAATTTTTATCATGTACAATATATATTTTAGACATCAAGATATGACTGTATGACCATTTAGGTGGTAAAGACACACCCATGGTTTTTAACACCCTGGCATCAAATTGTTAATGACCTATAGTTTGAACACTGACTTGATTGAAAAAAAAAATAATGCATTATGCATGTATGTTAAATTTCTTGAACACAACAGGCCCCGTAATTACTATATAAATAAATATGAGAATCATATTTTGAGGGTTTTTTTTATATTTTTAGGAATTTGTTGCCATTTTACCATTAGATCTGAATTATTTCATGAATCCAGGAAAAGATGCATTTAAACTGAAACAAGAGGTATGTCAGTCTATATGATATGTACATACAGTGAGTCAAGAATTGAGATTAACAGGGACCAAGTAGCCCATGATGGTCCCCAGAAATTTGTCTGGGCCATCATAAAGAATTTTGTTATGTGTTGCTATTGCAATTTCTCTCGAAAAGTGAGCTGGACCCCTAACTCAAAATTGTCAAGCTTTATCCTTGACAGTCATTCAATATCCATTGTAATCTTTACATCTCTAACCGACCAAAGGTGTGCTTCTAAAGAGCATACCATGGTTTCCACACATCAGGAAAAAGTTGGGGTGTTTTGTATTTCTTTTTCAAGAGTTACATCCCTTTGAAATTTTAATTATGGTTTTTTCTTATCTGGTCTACTCCTCCCACACTTCTTAATTGAACAGAACATATAACAAACTTAAAATCCTTCCCTTTAACATGATACTACCTAAATATTGTATGTCGCTTTGTACTTTGCCATCATTGGAGTTTAATGACAACAATATAAATAGCATATCTTGCTCTGCCTAGCAGCATTCTTGTCTTGAATTGCATTAGAATGTCCGGGGAAAATGGAATTCTGTCGGGGAATTTTTAATCAAGTCAAGTGTGGGAACCATGCATACATAATACTCCCATTATAGACGTTGTAAAAATACAGAGTTCAGTAATGATGTTTAACGTCCCAGTCAAGAATATTTCACTTATATCGAGACGTCGCCAGCTATAGGGAATGTGTCGAAATTTTGCCTGTGCATTGCGCTGATGGCATTACAGCAGGGTTCTTTAGCGTGCCAAGCCTACCGTGACATGGGACCTCCTTTATTTTAAGTTCCCATCCGAAAGAACCATGACTTTGATTTTGTAATGCCAAGTGCTTGGCGAAAGAACAGTCACTACCCATTTTCAAGTCTTGGGTCAGACCTGTGGCACCTGTGTAGATAATACTCTACATTGATAATTTGGTAAGGGATATTTACATTGTAATTACATTTCTTTGAACAATATGTGGTGTTTATCTTGTAGATGGTAGCCATTGATGGTCATTTTGCTGTGTTGTGGGCGATTATAAGCGCTTTCTACGCTTTGTCGGAGCAGGATTGGGGAGGTTATACAGAAGTGTTCTCTATAAAGAGGAATATTCACCTGAGAATTGACTTTATGATAAACTTGACCAATGGCCTCCTGGCGTTTGTCTTACCAACAGTGGCTTGTAAATTCCAGGTTTGTATACAAAGGTTTGGTATACAAGTACTATCTCTAAAATCTGACACTTAAATCAGGACCGCCATCAGTGATGCTTGCATAAATTGAGACCAGAAGTTGGGCCCATTCTAAAGTCCAAAATATGCAATTGTTTTAGTGATATTTTCCAATACATGTTAAAATAAAATCCAGAACCACACTGTAACTTTAATGTTAATATTTCAGTATTTTCTGGGGTTTTCATTTTTTTTTTGGGGGGGGGGGGGGGGGGGGGGGGGGAGGGGGAAGGAAATTGTGATTTACTGATTTAAAAATGTATTAAAATATTTAAAATTTCATATTTAAGTTACTTGAACTTGTAATCACAGTTATTTGATTTCCGTGTATTTGTTTTTATTTAAGAAGAGAGATATCTTTTTAAAAGGCAGTAGCTAATCCATTGACACTGAGGAATTTACTGACAACCAAAGTCTATAAGTTTTTAATCAATTGGAATGAATGTAATGGCAATTATAATAAAAAAAACAACAACACTAGATGATGTTATCTGGCTACTGGATTTTTGACATCCCCATTTCGAAAAGTTCCAAAAATATTATGTTGTTCATTATTAAATTTGATTCATACTTTTAACAGATTAAACAGAAATTGTCATCGGTACATGTGTACTTGGCTCGTATCATGGGTATTGGTTTTATACAGATGGGAATCACCAGTGGTCGAGCATCAAATTTCCTGAAAGACGGGGACAAGAAACTATTGTTATTTTCACATGCCCTGGTAAGTTTTCATTGGCAAACAAATTGACCGTTAACCTTTACACATGCCCTGGTAAGTTTTCATTGGCAAACAAATTGACCTTTAACCTTTTCACATGCCCTGGTAAGTGTTCATTGGCAAACAAATAACTAATTTACCTTTAACCTTTTCACATGCCCTGGTAAGTGTTCATTGACAAACAAATAACTAATTTACCTTTAACCTTTTCACATGCCCTGGTAAGTTTTCATTGGCAAACAAATAACTAATTTACCTTTAACCTTTTCACATGCCCTGGTAAGTGTTCATTGACAAACAAATAACTAATTTACCTTTAACCTTTTCACATGCCCTGGTAAGTGTTCATTGACAAACAAATAACTAATTTACCTTTAACCTTTTCACATGCCCTGGTAAGTTTTCATTGGCAAACAAATAACTAATTTACCTTTAACCTTTTCACATGCCCTGCTAAGTGGTCATTGGCAAACAAAAACTAATTAACCTTTAACCTTTTCACATGCCCTGGTAAGCAAATAACTAATTTACCTTTAACCTTTTCACATGCCCTGGTAAGCAAATAACTAATTTACCTTTAACCTTTTCACATGCCCTTTCTTTTCCATTCTAGAACTTGCTGGAACTTAATTTCAATATTAGCAGAGTTATCTTGACTAGGATCTAACCCACCATTTCACTCCCGCTAGATTAGGTATTGACACTGTTGATTACTGGATAATTTCACACCATTACAGATTACAGATAACCATTTTGATTTTTTCCCTTAATTACGACAATACAATTTTGTATGTAAAATTTAGGCAAACAAAATCCTGTTCTGGAAGACTAAATCCTTTCTGTTATAAAACTGGCATAAATCTGGTTTGTTAGCTCACCTGGCCTAAAAGGCCATGTGAGCTTTTGCCATCACTTTGCGTCCGTCGTTGTCATCGTCGTCGTCCGTCCGTCGTTAAACATCAACTTCTCAGAAACCGCTGGGCCATTTGCAACCAAACTTTGTCACAACAGTCCTTGGGTGGTCTACTTTAAAAATTGTGTCCGACATATCCGCACCTAATCCAAGATGGCCGCCAGCGGGGACCATAGATTAACATTGGACCCTATGGGAAAATATGTTCAAAGATATTTTTCTCTGAAACTACTGAGCCAATTGGAACCAAACTTGGTCACAGTAGTCCTTAGATGATACCTTCTGAAACGGGTGTTTTTTTAAGTCTGCACCTAATCCAAGATGGTGGCCAGCGGGACACATAGGTTAACATTGGACCCTATGGGAACAATATCAAAGATCTTTTTCTCTAAAACCCTTTAGCCAATGGGAACCAAACTTGGCCACAATAGTCTTTGAATGGCCCCCTTCAACATTGGGGTTTTTGAGGGCTGCACCAAATCCAAGATGGCCGCCAGTGTGGAGAACATATTTTAACATTGGACCTTATGGGAAAATACATTCAAAGATATTTTTCTCTGAAAATACTGAGCCATTTGGAACCAAACTTGGTCATAGTAGTCCTTAGATGGTACCTTCTGAAACCGGTGTTTTTTTAAGTCTGCACCTAATCTAAAATAGCTGCCAATACGAAACATAGGTTAACATTGGACCCTATGGGAACAATTTCAAAGATCTTTTTCTCTAAAACCCCTAAGCCAATTGGAACCAAACTTGGCCACAATAGTCTTTGGGTGGCCCCCTACAACATTAGTGTTTTTGAGGGCCACACAAAATCCAAGATGGCCGTCAGTGGAGAACATATTTTAACATTGGACCCTATGGGAAAATAGGTTCAAACATATTTTTCTCTGAAACTACTGAGTCAATTGGAACCAAACACGGCCACAATAGTCATTGGGTCTTTACATTTGGTATTTTAAAATAACATCTGCATTTAAAATCAACTCCTGTGAAACCACTTAGCCAATTGCAATGATATTTGGTATGTATCTTAGTCTTGGAGAGTACATGTCAGTCTGCCATATGACTTTTTTCTTTGGCCTAAACTTAACCCTCCAGTGACTATGTTGAACTTTTTGGATTAGGTCAGTTTCTCTGAATCTCAAATACTACAAATGGTAGGTCAATGATATTTGGTATATAGCTTGATCTTGGATAGTACATCAGTCAGACTGCCTTATGGCTATTGTCCTTGACCTTTATTTCATGGTCCATTGACCAGTTTTTGGATAAGGAAAATTTCTTTGGTATTATACATGAAAAGTCGATGATACTTGGTATGTATTGTCTCAAAATTTTGAAATATGGTTTAGTTTTGAAAGGAAATAATATTGAAATTTTGTGATAGAAATAAATATTGTGTAGTAAATTTCAAGCATTTATTTAAACATAAGACAATCTGTTGATTTTCATTCTGCAACAACTCTACCTAGGTGAGCTATACAGGCTCCTGGGAGCCTCTAGTGTTATTATTGTAACCACTATTTGTTGAATTTTGCTTGACGTTGCATCATCAATTTTTCAGCTTTCATGATGAGAACTACTTTATTAATCTCAATTGATTAATCTTTGAACATGCTTGTGTATGCATGTGAAGTGCGAGTGTGTTTTATGGTCTGCCTTGTACTAACATACACTCACGGCGACTTTAAGGTTAGGTGGTAAAAACTGTGGCTGTAAGTGAGGTGGTAAAATACTGTGGCTGTAAGGGAGTTGGTAAAATACTGTGGCTTAAGTGAGGTGGTAAAATACTGTGACTGTAAGTGAGGTGGTAAAATACTGTGGCTGTAAGTGAGGTGGTAAAATACTGTGGCTGTAAGTGAGGTGGTAAAATACTGTGGCTGTAAGGGAGTTGGTAAAATACTGTGGCTGTAAGTGAGGTGGTAAAATACTGTGACTGTAAGTGAGGTGGTAAAATACTGTGGCTGTAAGTGAGGTGGTAAAATACTGTGGCTGTAAGTGAGGTGGTAAAATACTGTGGCTGTAAGGGAGTTGGTAAAATACTGTGACTGTAAGTGAGGTGGTAAAATACTGTGGCTGTAAGTGAGGTGGTAAAATACTGTGGCTGTAAGGGAGTTGGTAAAATACTGTGACTGTAAGGGAGTTGGTAAAATACTGTGGCTGTAAGTGAGGTGGTAAAATACTGTGGCTGTAAGTGAGGTGGTAAAATACTGTGGCTGTAAGTGAGGTGGTAAAAACTGTGGCTGTAAGGGAGTTGGTAAAATACTGTGACTGTAAATGAGGTGGTAAAATACTGTGGCTGTAAGTGAGGTGGTAAAATACTGTGGCTGTAAGGGAGTTGGTAAAATACTGTGACTGTAAGGGAGTTGGTAAAATACTGTGGCTGTAAGTGAGGTGGTAAAATACTGTGGCTGTAAGTGAGGTGGTAAAATACTGTGGCTGTAAGTGAGGTGGTAAAATACTGTGGCTGTAAGGGAGTTGGTAAAATACTGTGACTGTAAGTGAGGTGGTAAATACTGTGGCTGTAAGTGAGGTGGTAAAATACTGTGGCTGTAAGTGAGGTGGTAAAATACTGTGGCTGTAAGGGAGTTGGTAAAATACTGTGGCTGTAAGTGAGGTGGTAAAATACTGTGGCCGTAAGGGAGTTGGTAAAATACTGTGGCCGTAAGGGAGGTGGTAAAATACTGTGGCTGTAAGGGAGTTGGTAAAATACTGTGGCTGTAAGTGAGGTGGTAAAATACTGTGGCTGTAAGTGAGGTGGTAAAATACTGTGGCTGTAAGTGAGGTGGTAAAATACTGTGGCTGTAAGTAAGGTGGTAAAATACTGTGGCTGTAAGGGAGTTGGTAAAATACTGTGGCTGTAAGTGAGGTGGTAAAATACTGTGACTGTAAGTGAGGTGGTAAAATACTGTGGCTGTAAGGGAGTTGGTAAAATACTGTGGCTGTAAGGGAGTTGGTAAAATACTGTGACTGTAAGTGAGGTGGTAAAATACTGTGGCTGTAAGTGAGGTGGTAAAATACTGTGGCTGTAAGGGAGTTGGTAAAATACTGTGACTGTAAGTGAGGTGGTAAAATACTGTGACTGTAAGGGAGTTGGTAAAATACTGTGGCTGTAAGTGAGGTGGTAAAATACTGTGGCTGTAAGGGAGTTGGTAAAGTTATTTATTGGCATTACAATGAGGTATAACTGCATTTACATTTATTTTATTTCAGTGCTACATCAACTTACTTGTCATAATGGTTTTGTTTCAACTGTTGACATCGACCTTCACCTTGTATCACGCTCTATACGGAATCCCCATGGTGGTCATAAATATGGGCAATGCTCTTATTGGATGTGATGCTCAGTTCTGTCTCGACGATGTCAAGTCTAGAGCCAGAAGATTTCTCAAGTTAAAGTCTGAATAGAAGTCGGATCTAAAGTAGGGCTAGAACGATTCACTGCCATTTATTGTTCGGTTCTGTTCACCTAGAACGTTTACAGAATTTCGGTTTGGTTTGTCTTTTAGTCTCAGCTAAAAAAGATGACGTCATAAACACCGACCTGCCGCTCAAACTAAAAAATGCTCCAGCAACATACTGTTCCGTACAGAATGGATATACTTTTGTTTTGAAGGCGACGATAAAAATAAATCAGTGTATAAAATATGCTTTACATGCCATTTTCTACTGTTACAAATAAATATTCAAATCTATATGAATCTAGAAATGACATTCCTAAAAAATATGCAACTTTTACAAGCTATTTAAATTTCATACCATATCGAAAGTAATTGTATTATGAAACATATTGTACTGTAGAAGGTGTATCGTTCTAGCCCCAATCTAAAGGTTAATAATCACATATACTCACTAGTGATATGAAAATTTGTATCAGTTTATTGTTGCAAGTTATTTGCATACTATGTGTTGTTTAATGAGAATCAGTGCAAATATAAATGAATTGTATAAAAATTTACATGGAAATAGATGAAATGCAACATGACATAGTTAAAATGAGGATGAGAGAAATCATCAGTGCCTTAAATTTACTGCAATATTATAATGACATTATCTTATCCACATGTAAATTTCATTGATATTCAGGGTTTATACATACACACGGCATTCATTATTTCAAGTTCAATCATTTTTAGTTTTTTCTGCTCATCCATTTCATATAACATATTACCATGATTATGTCAATTTTTGTGTAAGTAAAAATTATGTTTAACAGTTTTAGCTTCCATTTTAGTTTATTCATAGTTAAAAACAAGATTTTAAGTTCAGTGAATCATACTTGGCTACCCTTACGATTTTGACTTAAGTTGTATGAGTTTTAAGTTAAAATTAAGACTGTCTTTGAAGCTAAAATTACAACCATATGAATGCCAGTTAAATCTTGAGATTTGAAAAAAATTGGCCTTTTCATATTGGGTTCATTCTAGATTTAACTCTGTGCTGTTTCACTGTTCATGACTTCAAGATTTAGGAGTTTATTGTTACTTGAGGTTTTGTTTGTTGCTATTGTTTTTACATCTACATGTACATGTAGTTTGATAAGAGTGCTATATTCATATATAAGCAAACAACATTGACCTGTCTGTTTGACCTTTTAATAGGAATATTCATATATGAAGATCCACCCAATAAATGGGTAGTATTATGATTCATAGTGTTAATACATACACATTGCATATGCCTACTCTATGGACAGAGTATTACTCATGATGTAGAAGATGAAACAAACACCTGACTTTCCTATACATAAATTAACTGATCCATGTTAAATATTTAAATTAAAGGTCAAACGGACAGGTCAATGTTGTTCACTTATACAATGGAATGTTTTTGTTTCAATGTAGTGGATATTGTGATTGTTAATTGTATTACAATGTAAAATAATAGTTTATACAATTTGAATTATCATTACAATGTTGAATTATAGTTTCATACATTTGGTTCCAGAAAATGTGAATTATTTCTAGAGAAAATTTAGATTTCATGGATAGTAGTGTCAAATTATCAGTGGGGTCATCTTTCTAGAGAAATCAAGATTTCTTTGTAGAGAAAACTATACATGTAATTTGACACAAATCCATCAAAAGAACATCACACCTAGCTATCCATGAAATTTAATTTTTTAAAGAGAAATACCCGATAAAGTCGTAACATACTTTTACATCAATTTTTTAGCTAATGTGCAATAATTCACTGATACAGAAAAATCACAGCCATATTTTCACAGTACTTGTACTTTATATTAATTAGTTTTATTTGAACGATTTTCGTGATGTACTTATGAATTATAAAAATTCATATAAAATTTCATACAGTAATTTCCATAGTAACAGGACATCAAATCATGGCATGGATCTCAAAATATCAAAAAGATTACAGTTCATATTCTCAAGTAAGATACATTGTTAGACTATGTATGTCATAATAAGTTTTTAGTGTTTTACAATTACAGCCATTTTAGACTCTTTTTATTGTTATATACCAGAAATTTTTAACATTTACAATATTAACACAGCACAGGTTGACCCTATGTTTCAAATGCTGGTAGCCAAAATCACAACTGGCTACTTAATTTCTAAGAAATTCCTTCCTTAAGTAAACTTGTTTAGCAAATTTGTGAAAAAATACTTTATAAAGGATTATATTTTCACAAATTTCAGAATTTTGGCTACTAATGATTTTAAACCTTGTGGCTAATTAGGGTTGCTATATATATATATACATGTATATACAATGTATCATTTATATAATTTTTAGACCCAGATTTTGGTGTTTTGGTAGATACAATGTATATATACATTTAGAACATGTAATCATGTAGAATAACATGTTTAGATTTTTATAACTACAGCATTGTGGCATCTAACACAGGCAGCTATTTTATAAATAAACTTACAGCTTGTATACCAGCTCTCTGTTTAGTTTGTCATAATAAATTGAATCATATATGGCAGTCTTAGGTTTATGACAATACCAGGGTCGTGGTTATATTCTGACTCTAGAGAGTGGTCATCTCTTGACTCTCACACCTTTCCTTCAGGGCCTGGCTCTCGTGAGAGGGGAGGCAATGTTGTAGTGTTAGGTACATGGTAATAGCATTTATCTAGTTATTCCTAAGCAGAGAGTGGTATTGTCTCTAGACCTTTACCCCACAGGCTTTGATCAGGAAGGCAATGCCCCGGGGGAGGGGGGGGCATAGTGGTAGTTTTAGGTATATTGTCACACAAAGACATGTTGGAGAGTTTGACCTTCACTCCACAGACTGCCACTCCATGAGATGTTGGACACCTCAATGTAAAAATGTTACCGGTAGGTATATAGTGTGTAACAGGCTTGGGTGCGAGGGAGTTTCGCTTTATCTTCATTCAACAGAACCCCAGACAGTTACAATTGAGACAATAGGTGTTACACATACATGAACTTGTAAGCTAGTGACATTCCACTAGACTTGGTCTGTTACTTGCATGTCACATGTTCTGTCCAAAGTCCTCTCTGTAATACCACTTGATAAAATCAAAAACAAACATACTAATCCATGCCCGAATCACAATCCAGAAGCAAAGTAAAAACTTTGGAACTGACAAGTTAGGTTAGACACATGAACTTCCACCAGGGAAGTGAGGCCGGGTGCTCCGGAGGGTAAGCACCTCCTGTTTAGCTAGCTACACCCGCCACGTGTGTAATCAAAATTGTGTGAAAGGAACATGGAACTATGAGACGTCAATTATATCCAGGGCAATCCTGGACACAGGGACATCAAACTTATCAACAATACTGTGATGACGGCCATAAAACTTTTTGAGGGCCTTGATAAGCCTAGGCTTGCAATATCCCCGAGTCAACAATTTATTTGCAAGCAGCCTACTTCGTTGTACAAAGTCCCCGTAGTGGGAACAAGCTCTACCATAGCGTATTAATTGGGAAGCAAATACACCATAAGCAGGTATATTGCTGAATAAAAAAGGAGAGTTGACAATAGAAAAATTTAAGTCATCACGTATGTCATAAAGTTTCAAATGTAGTCTTTCGTGTGCGTCATAATTAAGGTATAAGTCTAAATATGAAGCAGAACTTGAGGAATCAGTCGTGTCTTTTGTTTCAAGCTCACTAGGATAGATGACATTTACATAGTCTCCAAATTTAGGATTGTTAAGAGACAGAACGTCATCTATGTAAAAGCAATAAGTACGCTGAGGTTTGAACACACATAGTAGACTAGATTTTGTAGTCAGTGGCATGTCACTAGACTAAATCTTATCACTTGTGTATAGATCATGTGTTCTATCCCGAGTAGTATCTGTAATATAAAACTTTTTATTATACCTCATTAGAAATATACGATGCTATCTGTAATTTGATTGGATCATGTGATCAGGGTGGAGAAAACCTCGTGTATCCCTCTGAAAACATCATATTCCACCTCTTCAGAACACACCATGACGTCACAATGATATGACGTCATCGATGGAGAATCGGTCACGACGTTCTAGCGTTTGCCTCCGATGAGTTCCGATAGGAGAAAAAGCAATGACTTGGAAAGGGACTGGTGCTTTCAGACTGTCTTTTTAGCTCACCTGACCGAAGGTCATGTGAGCTTATGGCATAGCGCAGCGTGTGTATGTGCGTGTGTGCGTGTGTGCGTCGTTAACACCTATTTTCGACTTCTCCTCTGAAACTACTGGACAGTTTTTAATGAAACTTTGTCAGAAGTATATATGGGCCGGTGCAATTCAGATTTGTTCTTGGCGTTGCTATGGCTGCCATAACTAGGTCAAGGTGACCTAGGGGTGCAAAAATCTTAAAAAATCTTCTTCTCCGAAAGTACTGATTGGAGAAAAAATCTGATGTGATATTTGGCTTCTCTAGGGTCTTAAGCCTATAGTTTGTTCATTTTGTGAAATTCGGATAAAAAATAGGTTACGCGTTTTTGGGTTTAATTTTGAAAAAATCGTAAAATATCTTCAAATTGTTATAACTTGACTATTTGACCAGATAATGACATGGGGTTTTCAGTTTTGACATCTTCTTGTTAGTATCTTCAAAATGAGGCCAAGGTCAATTGTGAAGGTCGTGACCTAATTTTTTTTACCTTTGATTATAATTATTATCTCGAAAACCATAAATTTTGTGTATAGGCATGTATATTAGAATGTTGTAGGTATCGATACAACGATCATTTTGATGTATAGAAAAGGTCATGGGGTCAAAGGTCAAGGTCACAGATGCGAAACAATATTGAAATGGTTAATTATCTTGAAAACTATAAACATTTTGTATAGGCATGTATATTAGAATGTTGTAGGTATTGATACAACGATCATTTTGATGTATACAAAAAGGTCATGGGTTCAAAGGTCAAGGTCACAGATGTGAAACAATACTGAACTAGTTAATTTTCTCGAAAACTATAAACTTTTTGTATAGGCATGTATATTAGAATGTTGTAGGTATTGATACAACGATCATTTTGATGTATAGAAAAAGGTCATGGGGTCAAAGGTCAAGGTCACAGATGCGAAACAATATTGAAATGGTTAATTATCTTGAAAACTATAAACATTTTGTATAGGCATGTATATTAGAATGTTGTAGGTATTGATACAACGATCATTTTGATGTATACAAAAAGGTCATGGGTTCAAAGGTCAAGGTCACAGATGTGAAACAATACTGAACTAGTTAATTTTCTTGAAAACTATAAACTTCGTATAGGCATGTATATTAGAATGTTGTAGGTATTGATACAACGATCATTTTGATGTATAGAAAAAGGTCATGGGGTCAAAGGTCAAGGTCACAGATGCGAAACAATATTGAAATGGTTAATTATCTTGAAAACTATAAACATTTTGTATAGGCATGTATATTAGAATGTTGTAGGTATTGATACAACGATCATTTTGATGTATACAAAAAGGTCATGGGTTCAAAGGTCAAGGTCACAGATGTGAAACAATACTGAACTAGTTAATTTTCTTGAAAACTATTGATACAACAGTCATTTTGATGTATAGATTAAGGTCATGGGTCAAAGGTCAAGGTCACAGACATGAAATAATACTGAAGTGGTTCATTATCTTGAAAACTATAAACTTTTTATAGGCATGTATATTAAAATGTTATAGACATTGATACAATGATCATTTAGATGTATAGAAAAGGTCATGGGTTTAAAGGTCAAGGTCACAGATGCAAAACAATTCCCAAATGGTTAATTATCTCGAAAATTTTTGTATGGGCATGTATAATAGAATATTGTTGGTATTGATGTAACAATTATTTTGATATATAGATTAAGGTCATGGGTACAAACGTCAAGGTCATAGATGAAAAAGAATATTGTAGGTATTGATACAGCGATTATATTCATAATAAAAAAAGATCAAAAAAGATACAAGGAACATTTGGAACTGGAAGGTAAGGGTATAAGTTCTGCAAACCTTAAGCCGGACTGTGTATATTGTGTCAAATTTGACCTTTTAATTTGAATATTAGAATTTGACAAATACACTGTGATTTAGGTAAGACAGCATGTGTCATAACAAAAAACACCTAGTACCAGTAATATTATCATCTATCCTTATATATCTAATTTATAAAATTCATATATATATAACTCCTTAATTTCACATTGGATGTGTCTGTTTGGATCTTTAAATCAGTGTTTATATGGCCAGGGCAAACTTGACACACAATCTAGATAGGTGCAATTTATTTAGAATACTGGTGGATGGAGTTTGAGAAGGTGATCAAGTTAAGTGGTCACTTAAAATAAATTATTTAACCAAAAACCAGTGCAAGACATCATATTTATAAGTAGGAAAAAATATTTTAATCAATAGACAAGAAAATATACAAATAAAATTAATTGGAAATTAAAAACAAAACTATACATAAGAGAAGAAAGACACAAATATATAAATAAAGGGAGATAACTAACCTTTTAGTGTTACTGAGCATGTGCAACATATTTAATTAGTTTCCTGTTTCCTGTTGAAAAGGTAATAAGTCACAAGACCTGATTTCTCATGTAAAATAATTACTAATCTGTTGCTTCCTAAAATAAATTGGTAATATGATTAGATTTTCCTATATGTTCTCTTACTGCTAGTTGCATGTGACCCAGAAATGGTGTTTATCAACATTGAATTAGACCATCAACATGTTGACCTACTTAAAAGCAAGGGGGGGGGGGCTATCACATGTTTAATCACCAATTCTTTTATATTATTTTCACTGTACATATGACTCCTTAGTGACATTCTTGCTAATAATAAATAAACATTAAGCTCAACTAAAAATAAATATATCACATTCATTGAAAATTATATCAAAAGTCTGTTCACATCTGGAGAGTCCTGATAGCAGATTTTACATACCGTAGATCTACCGGTATTTTGAAATTTCTTCAAAGGTCTTATGGCTAATTGACTATTATAATCTGCTGCTCAGGTTATAATATTCTGCTCTTTTATAAAATTTAAATACAAACTTATGGTCAGGTACATAGACAACATATATAATCAGAATTAGCCTAAATTCAAGACAAAGAAATAATACTGATGATGTGTTAAATTAATAATACATTGACTTTATTCTACCAGTTGCTTTGACTACAAGTCTCCTAGTACTAACTAGTAGATACAAATTGTTCAGCAATCATTGTTTACACTGGGTCTAAATTCTGGAACATACTGAACGATATTGATTTCTCATGAATTGTAAGGTTTTTCATGTATGTAGAAGCTTGAATTAATTAATTTATACACAATTTAACATAATGGGATGGTTTGGTCGCGAAAAATATGACATGAATATGAACAATATCCCTATAACATGCCTTTGTTTGATACCCAGTGCTCCAACTGTTGTGTATAGTATCTGACAAATTATGTCATTTGAGCAAGAGTGAGTGAGTAAAGTAATGTTGTTTAACGTCCCAGTCAAGAATATTTCACTTATATCGAGACATTGCCAGCTATAGACAAAGGTGCAGAAATTTTATCTGTGCGTTGCGCTGATGGCATTATACAGCAGGGTTCTTTAGCTTGCCAAGCCTACCGTGACACGGGACCTCGTTTATTTTAAGTTCCCGTCCGAAAGTACCGTGACTTTCATTTCGTAATGCCGAGTGCTTGGCGAAAGAACAGTCACTACCCACTTTTAAGTCTTTGGTCAAACCCAGTCGGGGTTCGAACCCACGACCTCTCACTTACGGAGCGAGCACTCTACCAACTGAGCTACGACAATGGTCAATTGAGCAAGACTTTTGGACTTTGGTTGCAGTTGGTAATGTCGGGGGTCATTGTTATGCTAGGAAAGTTTGTGTTGAAGGGTGTGTGATGTTGCCCCTAAAGTGTAAAAAATATTGGCTTTAAATACATATCTTCCCAAAGAATATATACCGTAATCGGACGAATTTTAATAATTTCATTTTCAAGTGTCCGGTAACTTAGAGGAAATATGAAAATTATACACTTAAAAAAATGGGGGTGTCCGAATATTTAGAGTTGTCCGATATTTTGGACCCGATGTCTGATCGTAAGCAAAGTCTCGCTGCCCTCCCGGTAATGTTGTTTATTTTACAAAAAAGTTATATTTGAAGTGTTTGTTGACCAATAATCATGATCCAATGTGCAATACACATCGAGGGACGCCATTTTTTGTAAGTTAGTAAATTGCGTGATCTTAGTCTGTAATTCCCAACGTTTAAGGTTCACCGTGATCACACTTCGTCTTCTGTCACTGTCTACGGTCAAAATTTTAATAATGATTCATAATAGTCAAGAATATTTCTCACTCAAGAAAATTCAATATTTTTGTACGCTAAGAACCAGGACATGTATGAATGAGGTTCGGCGTGATCAATACAGTTTTTCTTAAAAAATCAAATTTATCACTTATGGAACAAAATAGTTTACAAATACATTGTTTTAAATCACATTTCAAACAATTTTCATCTTCAAAAAAAATACATTGTAATGTCTATCTTCCCGTTCTTAGACAGATAAAAGTATCGGAGGATCGGGAATTCCCATAGTTGACATGCACTGAATCAGAGGGAATTCCACGAGTTTTCTCATCCAATGAAATTCATTGATAACGTCACTTCCTTAAAAAATGTCTTTGATGTTGGATTTGTGTACCGACAGAACTTCTGGTCTCGTACAATGTTTCGTAGCCAAGAGTTTAAATTTCAATCAACTTTCACTTTCAAAGAAAATTAAAGCACTTAATACAGGTATGGCCTCATTGAGCTTAATTAAAAACGTAAATACATCGTAAAATACATGTCCTCCAAGTTACAATCATGACTCCATCACGCAAATACACAACGCAAATACACAACGCAACAGACGTATAAAAATAACACATTTCAATGTAAATTAACAACAAAACAACATAGTTTCTTGTTGTTTTATTCAATATTAATTATATGCAATATGTACCCCGTGTTCCGGGTGAGTTCCAGCAAAATCGTGTCCGGATTTAGATGCAAAAAATTGCCGTCCGAAATTAGAGGAAATTTGAAAATTATTGAAATTTCAAAATTGGGGTGTCTGAAAACATAGAGGGTCCGAATACATAGAAGGATTACGGTAATTTAAATGTTAACCATGACCATTTGGCTAGCGTCTGGAATTTTCATTCAGTATAACATTATACACAAACACTTAAAAATAACTTTTTATGATATAAACAACAAAAAGGTTAATTTCACTTATTTTATATGGAAATATACATGAAACATTCTTTGTTGCAGATCATTCACTGTTGACAGTGTCTTATAATATGGGGAGGGCATTGAAAAATTTACCATGGGGTGCATTGGCAATTATGATTTTATTTTTGGTGGGAATTTTATATGAGAAAAGGCCTTCTTAAAACAAATTTCATCTCAACATCTAGGGAGGAGGGGATATATATATATATATATTTAATTTATGGTTATAGTATTTAGCTAGGAGAATCGTTTCTTATTGTATGGCATTCACAATGGTGAAAGATTGGGCTTCTTTACTATGAAATAGTATGAAATAGTACGCATCTGAAATAGTAAGCCCATTGTCTACATCCAAAAATTCTACTTTGAATACAAAGGACAGAGTTAAGGTTTCTATGAAGCCGTTGTTTGGGTACACATCTTGATATAAGTAAAATAATCTTGAGTGGGGGAGAAAACCCATCTACCGTATCATAAATAAAGCAGGGCATATGTGTGATATTGACACTTTACTTGTTTCATAATTGAATTACTTCATTATTATTACAGTGCTTTTATTACTTTGTGTGCAATGGTATGTAATTTGTAATCCATTGTTATGTAAAGATATCATGCACTGGCAATACTCTTTTTTTGATATTTCAGATGCCTAGAAAGAAAAATTGGAAGAAGGGTGTGGTGAAGAAGAAATCCAGATTGACTGAGGTAGCGGACCTCATTAAAAAAAGCTCAAATGACATGACGCTTGACATGACTGAGGTAGCGGCCCTCATTAAAAAAAGTTCAAATGACATAAGTGCTCAAATAAAACTTGTCTCTGGCGGTTGCACTCGTCAGCTAGAAAAGGGCAAGGCAAATGAATTAGCAAATGAATTGGCAAATGAATTAGCAAATGAATTGGCAAATGAATTAGCAAATGAATTGGCAAATGAATTAGCAAATGAATTGGCAAATGAATTACTAGTATCAAATGATTTATTTAATGAATACCTTTGGACAGCAAATGATTCACAGAATAAATGCGTAGAAAATGGATCAAAAACAAATTTTCAGCCACAAAAGTGTAGACATAACCACACAGATGCTTGTTCGCTGTGTAGTTTTCGGTTTACCAAGCAGATGGATTGCAATTCTGGTATTATGCTCAGCAGTGAAGAAAAATGTCGTTATTGTCATATGTATGGAAAACAAAATAAACATTGCATATTTGCTAACTTTTCCCAAGGCAGTCATGAATTCTCACCATTGTCAAGAGACAGACAATGTACATGCAATGCTTTTGTATACATAATGTATTTCAAATCAACACAGTTTTGTTCATCACAAGATTTGGATGAAATTCTTAAGAAGGGTGATTCACTGTACAGTAGTATTATTTCTATGTTGAAAAGTAGGGGCACATTCATGTCTTATTTATTGAAGTATGGAGACTTGCCAGACAAATATAATGTGGGTTTCAACAAATATGAAGTTGTAAAGTTAGATCCAATATATGGAACAATTACTGACACACCTAACTTTGAAAATGCTTGTCCACTTAACATAGCTATACAAAACATGCTAGAACAAACTGGAAATGGCTTGATATTGGTAGGTGCATTATGTTCTGCCTTGCTAAAACATGAAAATGCATATTACTTTTTTGACTCTCATTCACATGGGATCAATACATTATCATCACCAGAGGGAAGAGCAATTAATCTTATTTTTCATAATTATGATGATTTGATTACATATTTGTATGCTTTTTATGATGGGCTTGGAATACCTTTTCATTCACAATTTGAAATATTACCACTTTTGATCAAAGAATCAAATGAATGTGAAAACCCATCTGCAAATTTGTCTGCCAGTCAGATCAGTGAATCTGTTGATCTTGCTTCTTATTTTAAGTTTCAAGAAGAAAGACTTGCTGAGAAAATGAAATTTACTGCAAACAGTGTGTCTTGTAAAATGAGAGAAGAACAAAGAATCTGTATACAAGGAAAATTATATGAGTTGTGTGATAGTTCTAAGAAAGTTTCTCATGTGAAAAGATTGAGTAGAAATGATAAAAGAAAAAAGTATATTAGAGAATATATGAAATTGAAACGTCAAGATATAAACCAGAGAGAAAAAGAAAGAGATTGTAAAAGAAAAGCAAGAAAAAACCCTGTAGTTAGAGAAGTTGATAAGTTAAGAACTTCAGTTAGTATGAATAAAGCTAGGGCTAATCCTGAATATAGACAGATTGATAAATCTAGAAACCTGAGTTGTATGAAAAAAGCCAGGGTTAATCCTGAATATAGACAGATTGATAAAATTCGCACATCAGATAGTATGAAAAAAGCTAGGGCTAATCCTGAATATAGACAGATTGATAAATCTAGAAACCTGAGTTGTATGAAAAAAGCCAGGGTTAATCCTGAATATAGACAGATTGATAAAATTCGCACATCAGATAGTATGAAAAAAGCTAGGGCTAATCCTGAATATAGACAGATTGATAAATCTAGAAACCTGAGTTGTATGAAAAAAGCCAGGGTTAATCCTGAATATAGACAGATTGATAAAATTCGCACATCAGATAGTATGAAAAAAGCTAGGGCTAATCCTGAATATAGACAGATTGATAAATCTAGAAACCTGAGTTGTATGAAAAAAGCCAGGGTTAATCCTGAATATAGACAGATTGATAAAATTCGCACATCAGATAGTATGAAAAAAGCTAGGGCTAATCCTGAATATAGACAGATTGATAAATCTAGAAACCTGAGTTGTATGAAAAAAGCCAGGGTTAATCCTGAATATAGACAGATTGATAAAATTCGCACATCAGATAGTATGAAAAAAGCTAGGGCTAATCCTGAATATAGACAGATTGATAAATCTAGAAACCTGAGTTGTATGAAAAAAGCCAGGGTTAATCCTGAATATAGCAGATTGATAGAGTGAGGACAATGAATGTTATGAAAAAGTTAAGACAAAGTAATTATTACAGATACAAAACAACGGTTTAAATCTTTAACATACATGCGTAAAAAGCGAACAGATGCTACATTTAAAATGAAAGAAAAGCAAAAGAATAAACACAGCATGCAAAACTGCAGAAAGACTAGTTATGCAGTAAAAGAAACAATTGCTAAAAAGAAGAAACGTAAGGGAAATTCAATCTTAGATTGCATAAATGCTTTTAACAATGCTGTTGAAAAAGGATTTGTTATGTATGTACTGTTTGCCAACAAACATGGTCAAATATCTCTGTCATCGAGCTTCAAGCCTCTAAACTAAACATGAACTCAGAAACTGTTCAAAAGTGTGTAACTGGTTATAAATCAGTAAACAACCAAGAATGGATATGTCGTACTTGTTTATCATCATTAAAAGAAGGAAATGTTCCAAAATTATCAGTTGCAAACTTATTTTCATTTCCTTCAAAACCATGTGAACTAGATTTACATCAACTTGAAGAAAGACTGATAGCCTTACGGATACCCTTCATGCAAATACGTGAACTGCCAAGAGGTCGGCAATTGTCTATCAAAGGAAATGTTGTAAATTGTCCAGTTGATATACAACCAACAATACAAGCATTACCAAGACAGGTAGATGATAATATTACTATTCCAGTAAAGCTGAAAAGAAGGAAAATGTACAGAAAAAGTGCTTTTGTAGAAAATATTCGTCTAACATAGTAATGAGAGCATTAAAGTGGTTGATGAAAAATAGTGACTTGTATAAAAATTCAGGAATTCAGATTAATGACAGTTGGATAGAAGAAACAAGTAGTTTAGAAGAAGATTCAAAAGAATTCATTGAAGTTCCATCCACTAAATTAGTGTCGGGCAGTTCTCTTGAATGTAACATTCATACCTCAGATACTGATGTTTCAGATAAAGAAAAAATGACAGATAATGATTTGTCTGAAGATGGCTATATATCTGATCATTTTAGTGAAATAGATGAGTCAGAAAAAGTAACTGGTAATTCTGATACACTCCTTGATTCTGTAGAGAATGGTAGTAATCATGTATATACATTTGCACCAGGTGAAGGCCAAACACCCTTAAGTTTGTATAATGATCCAAATGCAGAATTTTTGTCTTTCCCTACTATATACTGTGGCGATCGAAGACCAGACAATTCACAAAGAGTAGTCAAAAATGTACATTATAGTGATATTGTAAAATGGGAATTAAGATCAGTAGACAGAAGAGCAGCTAATATGTACCCAACATTTTCTTTAAGCTCAAAAAGTTACAAATGAAACAAGTCACAGACAAGGTACAACTTGCCTTAAGGCGTTTTAAAAATAAAGGGAAAAAAATTACAGCAGGACAACTTTTAGATGATACAACTGTTAACAATTTGGTTAATCTTGATGAAGGTTTATTACATATTAAGAACCCTGAGAAATTCACCAGCTTATCTTTCAAAGCGCAAGAAAGATGTTTTTGCAATGATTAGACAACTTGGACTTCCTACCTGGTTTATTTCCTTGTCTGCAGCTGACACTAGATGGATACCATTGCTAAAAATATTGGCTGAACTTAATAATGGCAGGGAGTATACTGAAGAAGAAATTAAAAACTTGAATTGGGAAGAGGTAACTTCATTGATTCAGAAAGACCCAGTAACATGTTCTAGGAATTTTCATCACAGAATACAACAATTTATGACAGTTGTTTTTAAAAAGTCCTCTCAATCCTATAGGTGAAATGACAGATCATTTCTATAGGACAGAATTCCAACAAAGAGGCTCTCCACATATACATATGTTGATTTGGATTAAAGATGCACCAAAATTTAATGAAAATTCCATTGATGAAGTAACACAGTTTATAGATAGATATGTTTCATGTTCTAAAAAAGTTTCAGATGATGTTAAAGACTTAGTGGAATTACAAATGCACAAACATTCAAAAACCTGTAGAAAAAAGGGGAAAGCAATATGTAGATTTGGTTTTCCACAGCCACCTATGCTGACAACACAAGTACTTGAGCCATATGAAGCTGATGATGCTGATAAATATAAAAAGAAATATGAAGAAATACAGAAAATTTTAAATGAAATGAAAGAAGGAGATGATATAAGTTTTAGTAATTTTTTATCAGATGTTCTAAAAATAACAGAGGAGGAGTACATAAAATGTATCAGGAGCTCACTAACAGCACCAAAAGTATTTTTACAAAGAAAATGCTCAGAAATAAGAGTTAATCCATATATGAAATAATTTTACCAGCCTGGAATGCAAATCATGACATACAGTTTGTTCTTGTAGGGATGTTATTTTTATAAATACTTCACCTCCAAACGAACGTACAAACTTGTTAAAAGCAAGAGAATCACTTGAACAACTTCCATCAGATTCCACAGACATTGAAAGTGATAACATCATCAAGAGGTATTCATCAAGACCAAAGCAGTTAGAAAATTGGTGTCTAGCAGATTATGCCACTCAGTTACAAATTCATTTCCCAAAAGACATTGTGAGGCAAAATATAGATTGGGATAAAAATGACGATGACATAGAGTTTGAAGTAAAAGATGATGAAGCTTCCAAATGTAACTTGTTTCATATTAAGCTAAAGAATGGAATTACAATAAAACAAAGACAGAAATCCCGAGTTCTGAGATGTGTCAGATACAGTGAAAAAATTGACCCTGAACACTTTTATAGAGAAAAATTGTTATTGTTTTTACCTTGGAGAAATGAAGAAAAAGATTTATTAAACAATTTTAACACATATAAAGAACACTATGATATTTAAAATTTATGAGTAGCAACTAAGACGGTATGAACATTTTGGGAATGAACTTGATGAGGCAGAGAGACAAGCTGGTGATTCTAATGATGAACAGTTTTTTAATTGCACCACAAACTCAACAAGCTGAAAGTGAAGATTTAGATGAAGGATCAATTCAAAGCAACTGTTACATTCCTTTTGATCCAGAAAGACCTGTAGAAAAACAGCAGTATGACATTGGCTCAGATTTAGGATTGTCTTCATATACAGTCAATGACACGATTAATCCATCCAGACTACCCAATACAGAGTTTTATTCATTAGTTAGAAATCTCAATGACAAACAATCCGAGTTCTTCATTCATGTTGTCCATTGGCTTAAGACAAGAAATGAACCCTTGTATGCTTTTCTTGTGGGGGTGCAGGTGTAGGAAATCTGTCTTAATAAGAGCTCTGTACCAAGCATTACATAGACATTTGTATTCTAATGAAGGTGAGAACCCTGAAGATATTAGAATTGTGTTATGTGCCCCAACAGGCAAGGCTGCTTTTAATATCAATGGTTGTACTATTCACTCTGCTGTCAAAATTCCAGCAAATCAAGGTTTTACTTACAAGCCTCTTGATAGTGATACTTTAAACACATTAAGGGTTAAATCAAACATTTATCACTGATATTAATTGATGAAACTTCAATGGTTGGAAATGGAATGCTCAACTTCATAAGTGAACGCTTAAAGCAAATAAAAAATAACAAAAAACCTTTTGGAAATGTTTCGGTTATATTAATTGGAGACTTATTTCAGTTAAAACCAGTATTTGATCAGTGGTATTGAAATCTTGGTAATCATTATGGACCATTGGCATCAAATCTCTGGAAAGATCTCTTCCAAATGTATGAACTTACTCAAATCATGCGCCAAAAGATGATGTAGACTTTGCAAATCTCCTTAATCGTTTAAGAGAAGGTAAACATACAGATGAGGATTTAAATGAACTCAGAAAGTGTTTGATCCACACTACACTAGTTATTCAGCTAGACCAGTCAGTACCCCATTTGTATACTACACGACAAGGTGCACAAACTTGGAATACAACAGTGTTTGAAACTACTAATACTGAAAAAGCAGTTATTATTAGTGTAGATGATGTAAAGTCACAAGACAAACCTGAAGTAAAAAATCAGATTTTAAAAAGTATTCCAAATGATCCTTCTAAAACATGTGGCTTATTAGCTAGCTTACCATTAGCTGTTGGTCTACAATATGATCTTGCAGTAAATATAGACACATCAGACGGATTGACAAATGGAGCAAGTTGTGTGCTAAAGTACATTGATCACAGACAAAATAATACTGAAAGACCAAGTATATTATGGGTGCAGTTTGCTGATAATGATATAGGAAGCAACTGGAGGAATACATATAAGCATTTATTTACAGAAAAAGTTGATAGAATGTATACACCAATATTTGATGTAAACCGTACTTTTAAACTATCGTCAGAAACAGATTACTAGAATTCAATTTCCCTTATGTCTTGCTGCTGCAAAAACTATTCATAAAGCACAAGGTTCTACTCTAGATGAAGTGTTTGTTGATATGTCATCAAAGAGATCAGTGCCTCATATACATTATGTAGCATTCAGTAGAGCACGTAAAATGTCTGGTTTGCATGTTGTTGAACTACAAGAAGACAAGATATCAGTTGATAATAAAGTTCTGGAAGAAATGGAGCGATTAAGACACAGCCATTTGATCTTTGTTATGTGCCCATTTACAACTTTGGAATCAAAACATTTGTTGTCGCCTTTAATAATGTGAGATCATTAAACTTCATTTTAAAGATATCAAATGCAGTAAAAACATCATGGCTGCTGATGTCATTGCATTTTCAGAAACACGACTAAACCGTCTTTAATAGTGAAGATATTCAATTAGCTGGCTTCAGGTTATTCAGAAATGATAAAAGAAGTGATATTTCTTCAACTAATTCATTTCATGGGACAGCAGCATATGTGTCTGAGAAAATTTTGAATAAAACTAATACTAGGGATTCAAAAATTCTTTCTTCAAAATGTGAATGTTTGAAACTTGAATTCCATTCTCCAAGTTATGGTTTAGAAATCATTATTATTTACAGCACTCCCAGTTGCTCTTTGGCAGATTTTAAAACCTTTATTCTAAGACAAATTTTACCGTTTACAGACATACAGAAAAAACTGATTATCTTGGAGATTTTAATTTTAGCATTCAGGATGGTGAACACCCCCTATTTTTAAAATTTATGAAATCTACCTTCAATGTTGAGCAGAGTGTTAGTGGAATAACCACAGATTATGATTCACAACTTGATCTCATTTTCACTAATATACCAGTCCTACACTCGGACATAATTGAATGTTACTGGTCTGATCATAAAGTGGTTTATACTGCATTCAATATGCCAGCTTTTTAATGTAAAATTTGAATGTACTTGTGGTTAATATTTAGCAAGTCATAAAACCCACAAAAATATAAAATAAAGTTCAATATTTAGTGGAATTCAACACGTACCTGTCACCATGTTGTGGCAGATAGGTGACTTGAAATCCATTATTTATTGTATGGGTGGTTTGTAGCAAAAATGGGTTTCCACTCTCAACAATAATCCTCTGCTGTATAACTAGAACCATCCCAGGAGAGTGAACATGTGGAACATTAATGAACATGTTTCCAACAAGAAGAGAATTTAAGAACAGTTGAAAATTTCTCAAAATAAAACCTATAATGCATCTAGTTATACAGTATTGGATTTTATATATTTACAATGGTCCAATTCTTCAAAATTTTTCTTAATACAACAAACTGTTTTTCTTGAATACATTCAGGAGTCCTACCATTCCTATACATCCTATCTTTTCCCTTTCCTTTTTTTCATATATATTATGGAAAACCTATTTCCTATATTTTTCTTCTAGTTTTTCTAATGATAGCTTCAGGAATTTTGATTATAGCAGGTGTTTTCTTTCTAGTAAATAGTTGACAGCAAGATAAAGTTTTTTTTGTATTTCTACAGCAATCAATGTACATTGAAATGTGCTCAGAATTTATTCTTCTAATGAACATTAATAAGTCACTAAAACACTGGGTCACTGAATGTGTAGATTGGAATGCTGAACAGAAAGAAAGGAGGATATATATACATAACTGTTTATGATTTTAAGCAACACTACTATAATTTCCTAAAACCTCCTATAATTTTTCTCTAAAATCCCTTGTTCTTTCTAAATGTTTTGACTACAAAACTGGTAGGACTCCTGAACATCACAAGTGAGAACATTGTTATAACAGTTTTACAGATGCTTTGAATCCATGTTAATTGTGATTAAGAACAGTGAGCCTATGTTTTAGAAAGTAAAACTGTATTGGGCATTAATATATACCATGTGTTACACAAACGACATGCATTAATGTAAAAAAAATAATTCAAGCACTGTTAATTAATGATATGCAGCATTAAGTCCTTTTATATACATGTATTGTATACAGGGTTCCACTGACTTCAATCTTTTTTTTCTCCAAAACTTTCGCCAAAACTATTTTTTTCGCCAATTACAATTTTTTTGGGCCAAAGATATTTTCTGATCTAACTGTTATTTCTAGCGAAAATTTAGTAGAAATAAAATTGTCTAATACAATGCATGTCTGATGAATGAAAAACAACAACAGTTTTCTTGTTTAATTTCTTTTATTCAATGACAACTTTGGAACTTTAGTCAATTCTCCAAGTCGTCAGTTGGCTTACGTTTTTTTTTTTTTTTTTTGTGTTTTCTCGTCAGTTGTATTAAGTTTCACCATATTGCCAATAATCTGATTCCTTTGACTTCACATGTCCATTAATAAGTCTATCGTTCGTTTGATCAAAGATGAGGCACAAGCTTCGTGATTATCGAAAAGCGCTCATCTGTTTTTTTACAAGCTTCCAAAGATCTATCGCCGATAATAAATCGTTCTAAATTACCTGTGTTTATCTGTAAATGCGCTTGGGACACTATTCAGACACGGGTCGCGGCTTGATAACACTCGCTGACTACGTTAATTAAATCTCGTTAAAGGATTAATCCACCTGTAATTACACCTTCACATGTGGGCTTTTGTTAATTCAACATCATGAGCATGGCTTCGATGACCCAAATAAACACCCATTCGGAACTCACTGGATTGATCGTTTGATATACACATACGTGGAGACGGAAACCAGTTGCTTTACCAACTCTCTGCTCATGTCCCAATGCGCAGTGGACTGTTAATATAAACATTTTTTTTGCCATCACTTTCGCCAATGTTTAATTTATTTATTTTTCTCATTTTGCAAAAAAGCGAACGGCAGTGTGAACCCTGTGTATAACTTGTAGTTAGTTTTTGATTAAAACACATCAATCAATACATTGAAATAACCTGTATTTATTATTATGCTATTTTATAAGTGTATGCATGCATTGTTGTAATATTTTTTCTTGTACTTCTTGAAAATTATGAACATGTGAAAATGTTAGTTTTGATTAAAACATCAAGATTCAATAATTTTGAAATTGCCTATTTTTATAACTATGTATGTATGCATTATTGCAATATTTTTCTTGTACTTGAAATTTCTATTTGTATGATTTTCACTTTCCAATTTATTGTGCATTACTTAAATCTTTAGTTTCAATATGAAATTGTTTTCAATGATGCCACTTACATTGATTAACAATATTTCAATCGACTCAAACATTTGTTCCATGTTAAATTATATCGATATCTTTTATCATGAAACTGTTATTATAAAACAGAATATGTTAAATTATTTGTGGGAAATATATTCTGCAACACTGATGATATTATGACAAATTTTAAACAAAAGTTTCAATACAAAATATTATTTGATGTTAATAAACCCCGAGTTTTGGTAAGTATAGATTCAGATGGTCACTGGAATTGGCAGTAACATGCTTGTAAACCATGCTGAATACATTGGTATTTATCTTATGCTAAAAATACCATTCAAAACATGGAATAAGGGCAATACACCAAATAATGGTAAGTATAAATTCAGGAGGTCACTGGAAATGGCAGTAAAA
This sequence comes from Anadara kagoshimensis, assembly GCA_021292105.1. NCBI lineage: Eukaryota > Metazoa > Mollusca > Bivalvia > Arcoida > Arcidae > Anadara > Anadara kagoshimensis. The sequence goes on along the minus strand of CM037875.1, from coordinate 24,790,484 downwards.
TGCTTGTAACCTTGCTGAATAAAAAAATCTGAGTACATTGCCCAAATCATTGGAATAATTGCCTCTTATTGTTGTCATTTACCAGGGTATCATCATTATGTTTGTGTTATGGTATTACATGCCAATTTGCTCACAATATCATCAGACATTGTAATAAGTTACCCAAATACATTATTTTCAAACTTTAATATGATTACATGAATTTTGTAACAAAATTACACTACATGTATAACAGTATGAAGCAAATTACAAATTTCACAACATTGCATAAACAGAAGACAATTTTATTTTTTTATTATTGTAGTCAGTACATGTCATATAATGACTTTATGTAAATTTACAGCATGTTCATTGTTTAATAAAAGTATTTAGTTAAATCTAACAAGTTTCCATAACTTTAAATACATATTGAAGTTGGCTACAATCGTTAATATTTTGTATTACATGTACCTAGTATTTAAGTGTGCATTAAATTATTTTTAACAGAAATAAAAAGATTAATTAAACTACATGTATTGTATTATGTATTTTTTTGTCTCTACTTTTGTAATATATTTCCTACTTGATTTGTTTTTGACACAAAAGAGTTAAAGTATGGCACTTAAAATAATCAAGTAGCCAGACTCCTTCACAGGCTGTTAAAACAATTAAAAAAGAGACAGAACTGATAAATGTTTGATGGCCAAAAACAATAGCTGATAATGATAATGTTAGCCAAATATCTCTGATTTGATTGGAGGTGTTTATCTAGTCTGTCACTCTTCAATACACATAAGTGCATTCCACAACCCTTGCAAGTTTAGCAGAATTGCAAGCAAAACACATATATAAAACCATTTATACACATATCAGGTGAGCGTATCAGGCCCAATGGGCCTCTTGTTAAAGTATTTTTCCACAAATTTGCTAAAATTATTTACTTTTTGAAAGAATTTCTCAGAAATTAGTAGCCAATGGCGATTTTGGCTATCAGGAATGGAAACATAGACATCTGTATGTTACCTATTTTCACTATTTTGATTTTTTTGTCCTTGTTTTAAAAAAACCAAAGTATTGTTTCTTTTACTAGTTTAAATATGACTGATGTAGCTAGGTTTCCACAAATTTAAAATAATTAGTAGCCAAATTTCCAAAATTTGTGAAAATATAGTCCTTTTTAAAGTATTTTTCCACAAATTTGCTAAAATAGGTTACTTTTTGAAAGAATTACTCATAAACGAGTACTAATGTAATGATGGATGCATCATTACAAATAAGGCGCCCAAACGAATAAAAATCAAACCCTGTATTCAGAATACATATTAGGACTTGTACTTTTGTTGCTTTTTTCCATTTCCATGGCAACGGCTGAACATTTTAAACCTTTAAATAAGTTCTACATACAATAGAAAAACTGTTGAGAAATTTTAAAGTTTTAATATTCTTTTCATTTTAAGATTTAATTTTATATAGAGAAGTAGTACATGAATCCAATTGGTTGAAATTCAAACAATAGGCAAAGTTGATTGACATCACCTATACCCAATATCACAAACCATTGTTTTGATGAGCTAATGATGTGTTGATTTTAAATTAATCCAAGCATTTACCCATATAATGTCATATTGATAACTAAATGCAGCTACTCTATCGAATTGAATAATAAATCATGCCCCAGGGATAACTGACCATAAGTGTTGCTTATAAAAAGATTTAGCTTGAGAGCTTTTAGACAAGGATCAGTGATTACTCAAGTATCCTTGACAATGAAAAGTCATGCTTATTGTTTTAATTCTTAAACAAAATGATAGCAACCAGCCCATGAAGAAAACTGTAGTTTGAGGGTGGGGATCTCAAAGTTAGTACCTAGACCTACCTGTCTCCACCCTCCTATTGGAATGTCCATATGGGTTTACTTTAGTATCAATCTATTCAACTTTTCATAAAGAATAAGAATATATTTTTGTTAGGGGTGGGGATCTCAACTGATCAAAAGTTAGTACCCAGTCCCGCCTGTCCCTGCCCTCCTCTGGAAAACGCCATGGGCATTTCTTCAGTATCACTCTATTCAACTTTTAAAACAGAACCGGAAAATATATAGTTTCAGGGTGGGATATCAACCATTTAAAAGTTAGAACCAAGCCCCGCCCGTCCCCACCCTCCATCAGGAATGACCCCATGGGATTTTCTTTAGCATCACTCTATTCAACTTTTTATGTAAAACCAGAAAATATATAGTTTATGGGTGGGGATCTCAACCGTTTAAAAGTTAGCACACTGCCCCGCCCATCCCCACCCCTCCCTGATACCGCAGGGAAAATCTACTGAGACAGACTTGTGCATCTTGAGATACTGATCATGAATATATATGGTTTTATAGTACAAAATAAAGTATAAATGGCAAAATTGATCATTATTGTTTTTAAGACCCCGCCCTCCTGCCCCTCCCCTAATGACCCCATGGGCATTTTACCTCGGCCTCTGGGGAAGGAGATGGGGATCAACCTTCATGTGAAGTTTGGTTAAGATTGGACCAACGGTCTTCGAGAAATTGGTTGGACAAGTTCATGGCCGGAAGAAGAAGAAGAAGAGGAAGAATAATAATAACGAGTACTAATGTAATGATGGATGCATCATTACAAATAAGGCGCCCAAACGAATAAAAATCAAACCCTGTATTCAAAACACATATTAGAACTTGTACTTTTGTTGCTTTTTAGCTCACCTGACCGAAGGTCATGTGAGCTTATGGCATAGCGCAGCGTGTGTATGTGCGTGTGTGCGTGTGTGCGTGCGTGCGTGCGTCGTTAACACCTATTTTCGACTTCTCCTCTGAAACTACCGGACAGTTTTTAATGAAACTTTGTCAGAAGTATATATGGGCCGGTGCAATTCAGATTTGTTCGTGGCGTTGCCATGGCTACCATAACTAGGTCAAGGTGACCTAGGGGTGCAAAAATCTTAAAAAAATCTTCTCCTCCGAAAGTACTGATTGGAGAAAAAATCTGATGTGATATTTGGCTTCTCTAGGGTCTTAACCCTATAGTTTGTTCATTTTGTGAAATTCTGATAAAAAATAGGTTACGCGTTTTTGCGTTTAATTTTGAAAAAATCGTAAAATAGCTTCAAATTGTTATAACTTGACTATTTGACCAGATAATGACATGGGGTTTTCAGTTTTGACATCTTCTTGTTAGTATCTTCAAAATGAGGTCAAGGTCAATTGTGAAGGTCGTGACCTATTTTTTTTTACCTCTGATTATAATTATTATCTCGAAAACTATAAACTTTTTGTATAGGCATGTATATTAGAATGTTGTAGGTATTGATACAACGATCATTTTGATGTATAGAAAAAGGTCATGGGTTCAAAGGTCAAGGTCACAGATGTGAAACAATACCGAAATGGTTAATTATCTCGAAAACTATAAACTTTTTGTATAGGCATGTATATTAGAATGTTGTAGGTATTGATACAACGATCATTTTGATGTATAGAAAAAGGTCATGGGTTTAAAGGTCAAGGTCACAGATGTGAAACAATACTGAAATGGTTAATTATCTTGAAAACTATAAACTTTTTGTATAGGCATGTATATTAAAATGTTGTAGGTATTGATACAACGATCATTTTGATGTATAGAAAAAGGTCATGGGTTCCAAGGTCAAGGTTACAGATGCGAAACAATACCGAAATGGTTAATTATCTCGAAAACTATAAACATTTTGTATTGGCATGTATATTAGAATGTTGTAGGTATTGATACAACGATCATTTTGATGTATAGAAAAAGGTCATGGGTTCAAAGGTCAAGGTCACAGATGTGAAACAATACCGAAATGGTTAATTATCTCGAAAACTAAAAACTTTTTGTATAGGCATGTATATTAGAATGTTGTAGGTATTGATACAACGATCATTTTGATGTATAGAAAAAGGTCATGGGTTCAAAGGTCAAGGTCACAGATGTGAAACAATACCGAAATGGTTAATTATCTCGAAAACTATAAACTTTTTGTATAGGCATGTATATTAGAATGTTGTAGGTATTGATACAACGATCATTCTGATGTATAGAAAAAGGTCATGGGTTCAAAGGTCAAGGTTACAGATGCAAAACAATACCAAAATGGTTAATTATCTCGAAAACTATAAACTTTTTGTATAGGCATGTATATTAGAATGTTGTAGGTATTGATACAACGATCATTTTGATGTATAGACAAAGGACATGGGTGTAAAGGTCAAGGTCACATATGGGAAACAATCCAGAAATGTTTAATTATCTCGAAAACTATAAACTTTTTTTATAGGCATGTATATTAGAATGTTGTAGGTATCGATACAACGATCATTTTGTTGTATAGAAAAAGGTCATGGGTTCAAAGGTCAAGGTCACAAATGTGAAACAATACTGAAATGGTTAATTATCTTGAAAACTATTAACTTTATGTTGTCTTTAAATCTATCAGCTAGCCATTAGTTATCAGGTGAGCGTATCAGGCCCATGGGCCTCTTGTTTCCATTTCCATGGCAACGGCTGAAAATTTTAAACCTTTAAATAAGTTCTACACACAATAGAAAAACTGTTGAGAAATTTTAAACTTGTAATATTTTTTCATTTTAAGATTTAATTTTATATAGAGAAGTAGTACATGAATCCAATTGGTTGAAATTCAAACAATAGGCAAAGTTGATTGACATCACCTATACCCAATATCACAAACCATTGTTTTGATGAGCTAATGATGTGTTGATTTTAAATTAATCCAGGCATTTACCCATATAATGTCATATTGACAACTAAATGCAGCTACTCTATCGAATTGAATAATAAATCATGCCCCAGGGACAAATGACCATTAGTAATGCTTATAAAAAGATTTAGCTTAAAAGCTTTTAGACATGGATCAGTGATTACTTAAGTATCCTTGACAATGAAAATTCATGCTTATTGTTTTAATTCTTAAACAAAATGATAGCAACCAGCCCATGAAGAAAACTGTAGTTTGAGGGTGGGGATCTCAAAGTTAGTACCTAGACCTACCTGTCCCCAACCTCCTATTGGAATGTCCATATGGGTTTACTTTAGTATCAATCTATTCAACTTTTCATAAAGAATAAGAAAATATATATGTTAAGGGTGGGGATCTCAACTGATCAAAAGTTAGTACCCAGCCTCGCCTGTCCCTGCCCTCTTCTGGAAAACGCCATGGGCATTTCTTCAGTATCACTCTATTTAACTTTTAAAACAGAACCGAAAAATATATAGTTTCAGGGTGGGATATCAACCATTTAAAAGTTAGAACCAAGCCCCGCCCGTCCCCACCCTCCATCAGGAATGACCCCATGGGATTTTCTTTAGCATCACTCTATTCAACTTTTTATGTAGAACCAGAAAATATATAGTTTATGGGTGGGGATCTCGACCGTTTAAAAGTTAGCACACTGCCCCGCCCATCCCCACCCCTCCCTGATACCGCAGGGAAAATCTACTGATATAGACTTGTGCATCTTGAGATACTGATCATGAATATATATGGTTTTATAGTACAAAATAAAGTATAAATAGCAAAATTGATCATTATTGTTTTTAAGACCCCGCCCTCTTGACCCTCCCCTAATGACCCCATAGATGGGGATCAACCTTCATGTAAAGTTTGGTTAAGATTGGACCAACGGTCTTCGAGAAATTGGTTGGACAAGTTCATGGCCGGAAGAAGAAGAAGAAGAGGAAGAATAATAACAATAATAATAATAATAATAATAACGAGTACTAATGTAATGATGGATGCATCATTACAAATAAGGCGCCCAAACGAATAAAAATCAAACCCTGTATTCAGAACACATATAAGGACTTGTACTTTTGTTGCTTTTTTCCATTTCCATGGCAACTGCTGAAAATTTTAAACCTTTAAATAAGTTCTACATACAATAGAAAAACTGTTGAGAAATTTTAAACTTGTAATATTCTTTTCATTCTAAGATTTAATTTTATATAGAGAAATAGTACATGAATCCAATTGGTTGAAGTTAGAACCAAGCCCCGCCCGTCCCCACCCTCGATCAGGAATGACCCTAATGGGATTTTCTTTAGCATCACTCTATTCAACTTTTTATGTAGAACCAGAAAATATATAGTTTATGGGTGGGGATTTCAACTGTTTAAAAGTTAGCACACTGCCCCGCCCATCCCCACCCCTCCCTGATACCGCAGGGAAAATCTACTGATACAGACTTGCGCATCTTGAGATACTGATCATGAATATATATGGTTTTATAGTACAAAATAAAGTATAAATGGCAAAATAGATCATTATTGTTTTAAAGACCCCGCCCTCCTGCCCCTCCCCTAATGACCCCATGGGCATTTTACCTCGGCCTCTGGGGAAGGAGATGGGGATCAACCTTCCTGTGAAGTTTGGTTAAGATTGGACCAACGGTCTTTGAGAAATTGGTTGGACAAGTTCATGGCCGGAAGAAGAAGAAGAAGAGGAAGAATAATAATAATAATAATAATAAGAAACGGTGCAAAAACAATAAGTCGCCAAACTTTGTTTGGGCGCCTTAATAATAAGAAACGGTGCAAAAACAATAAGTCGCCAAACTTTGTTTGGGCGCCTTAATAATAATAATAAGAAACGGTGCAAAAACAATAAGTCGCCAAACTTTGTTTGGGCGCCTTAATTAGTAGCCAATGGCGATTTTGGCTACCAGGAATGGAAACCTAGATGTAGGTCATAAATATGACTGATGTAGGTCATAAATATGACTGATGTAGGTCATATTCATATTCATATTCTTTTTTCAGCCATAAGTAACAACTCGTAGGCAAACATAAAATTTGAAAAGTATGAACAATAAATAAACAATAATAATAATATACACATGGGAGGATTAACATTAATAAATAAATATTATGTTATACATTGTTAAGTTTGTCTATTGAAGATACATAAAGTACATAATAATTAAGTGACATAAGATTTTCTTAGGTGCTCAGGCCCTGATTTTACAATCATTCCTTAATTAAGATTTTTTTAAGTTTTGGCTATTCCTTTTGGAACTGTGAATGAACATTTTTGGAAAAAGGTTATCAGCTTGAATCATCAGCGAATGATATTTAAAATGGACACCTTAAAAGTTTAAATAGCTTAACATTTGACACATTTATTAAGATTTCAAATTTGTCAGATATAACTTAATAATAATATACAGTAACTTAAGGAGGCTCGAGTGAAATAAATTTTAGGAATGAGTCGCTAGACTGGGTCCCGTCACCAAACCATGATGACGTAAAACTTTTTTTGTTATCTGCTTTTTTAATCCATAAATAAAACACACATTTCTGTTAATATTTTGATTATTGTTAAAACGCGTACGTAAAATATGGAACTTCAACTTTATATAAAATAACGATGTTTACATCACATACGTTTACGACATAATGACGTTTTACGGCATAAATACATCAACACAGCAGCTAGGCTAAACCTAATTAAGACAGAAAAATACAATTAAATACAAAACCAAAAAACCGAAGATCACAAAGAATAGTACTTAAAAATCGTTTATATGCTACATCGGATTTATCTACCGCGGTTTTCCTTGTGATACCGGCATCAGTGACATCAAAACGCACCGACCGGCGATGATTACAACTTTCCGTCATCTTCAGGTCGAGTGTTATATACTTATGCTAGTCAGCCAGCTTACACTGTACGAGGTATGCAGACAAACAAATTCATGCATCCGTTTTATTAAATATTTCTGTTCGTGATTTTTGGGTCACAACCAGTTATGTTTGTGTCTGTTTTGTACTGAAATAGTTCAATGAGAGGTGCCCAGTTCCACCTGCATCGTGTTTTATTTATTTACATGTACTATTTACTAGTAAATTTTATTTTTATTGCAACATCAATAGAATGGCTGACCTATGAGTCTGTGGATTGAGGATTGAATTGGTTTATTCAAAGTCATTCAATAATAATATCTTTATTGCTCAAACTTTATTTTGTTTTAAAATCTATAACAAAATCTCGACCTTGTCATTGAATAAAAAATAGTAGAAATGTGGCCAGTGATTACCTCACTACTAGTAGAGCAATGGTTTATAGTAAAGGAGGTCTTCAGATCAAATCCCTCTCTGACTCCCTCTTAATGTTCTTACTGTTGACATGCTTGCCATATATAACCACAAAATAAGGAAAAGCTGTGTTTTACTTCTCATGACTAATGGATGAAAAGAATGGTTCATCCTACCATAGAACAGGATAAACTAGCCCCAGATATTAGATGGAAGTGATAAAAGTACAAGCCTTGAGTAAAATCAAAATTTTGAATTTTTCTTAATGAAATATTTCATATAAGTGAATGTTTAAAAACCTGATTTTTTAATAAACTACAAAAGTCTACAAAGATTATGAGTATACTAAAAGTGTGATTTCTTGACAAGGGAATTCAGGTTAAGCAAAGCCAAGTAATTAGCTGCTGATTTCTGTATGGAAAAGAAATAATCTTGACTGCAAAGCCAAGTTACTGTGTAATACATGTACTGGTAAATTAAAATTACTACAGTCAAACCTGCCTTAAAGGACACCATTATTTAAGGGCCACCTGCTTATAAACGCCAGTATAGTTGTATCCCAATTGTACTTTAATCATATAATTTGAACCTGTATATAAAAGCCACTTTTACTGGTTACCTTGGGTGGCCTTTTTAGACAGGTTTGATTGTATATAATCTTATTCTCACCTGACAGCTCAGTTTTCTCTAGGCAATGTTATTTATTACAATTCCACACTCAATAAGCAATGGGGGTGGGGTCGGGGTGGGTGGGGTCTTGAAATGCTAACTAGGCATGATCAAGATCTGAAAGAAGGATAGTGAATTTAACCAAGCAATCAGAAGATGAACACTGGCTCACAGGGCCATGATATAGAACCCTTGGTCACTGCAACATGTATATTGCACAGGTTTAAAAACCTAGAATTTATTTAGCTGGCAATACCTCAATATAAGTGACATAACCTAACCCATGGCCAATTGTATCAATCTAATCAATGGCAGGTAAAACTTTCTAAATTACTTTGAATAAATGATAGCACATTCACATATTTATTGCAAATCTGATATTTAATCACAGCTGCAGTTATTTACATTTTAACAAATGATCTCTTTCACTATCCACAAATGTGTAAAGTTAAATGCTTTGAAACATATATGTATCTTTTATCCACATGTATTGCTGTAATTCAAAAGTATACACCTGTCATGCCTCCTCAAATAAACACACATAAATTGTTTATATATTAATCAACGCATGACAGTTAAAAATTGTCATCAAACTTCTATGAACATGGTCATCTATCTGTGTATTGTAATATATTCCAATATCAAAGTATCATATATATGTGACAAGTCCATTCATATGATGCAGAGTTATTACAGAAACTGCCATTAGTCTGCTGCTTTGTTTATATTCATGAAATGGTGGCTGAGATCATGCTATACCTAAAGGATAAAAGAACATACTTCATAAGAATTGTGACAAAATGTAAATACCAGAGGCTCAGTGTGGCTGAGCCTGTATCGCTCACCTGACTAAAATGCTTTTAAAGCAAATTTGTATTCCAGTGATGAAAAAATGCACTGTTTATATCAGACAGAATGGCTAAGGAAATCACTGTAAAACTATATGTACCATTCACAGTTTTTTCAATCTGATTAAAATCACATCTCTCACTTGCTCCCCCATTTTTTATATAGGCGCGGAGTGGGAGATCTGAGGAAACACCGTTTAGGGGCATATGTGAATGACCCATTGTCATAACATTTATTGTCCAATAAAATTTCAGCTTCCGAGATTTTGAATGTGTTATGCCTTTAATGTAAATGAAACGCGCAATTTGAATTTGTCAATCTAAGTAAAGGACCTTCCATACATCATTCCCATAAAGTTTGGTTCAATTTGCTTCAGTAGCTTTAGAGGAGATAGCAAATATATGCTATTTCCATAGGGTTAAACTATGTTCGGTGCTGGCAACCATCTTTTTTGGCAGATCAAAAAAATGTCCACAATCTAAGTAAAGGACCTTTCATACATCATTCCTGTAAAGTTTGGTTCAAATTGCTTCAGAGGAAATAGCAAATATATGCTTTTCCCATAGGGTCCAATGTTAAACTATCTTCTGCACTGGCAGCCATGTTTTAGGCGGATCTGAAAAATTTCGGCAATCTAAGTAAAGAACCATCCATACATCATTCCTGTAAAGTTTGATTCAATTTGCTTTAGTAGCTTCAAAGGAAATAGCAAATATATGCTTTTCCCATAGGGTCCAATGTTAAACTATCTTCTGCACTGGCAGCTATGTTTTTTGGCGGATCAAAAAAAATTCAGCAATCTAAGTAAAGGACCTTCCATACATCATTCCTGTAAAGTTTGGTTAAAATTGGTTCAGGGGTTTCAGAGGAGATAGCAAATATATGCTTTTCCCATAGGGTCCAATGTTAAACTATCTTCTGCACTGGCAGCTATGTTTTTTGGCGGATCAAAAAAAATTCAGCAATCTAAGTAAAGGACCTTCCATACATCATTCCTGTAAAGTTTGGTTAAAATTGGTTCAGGGGTTTCAGAGGAGATAGCCAAAATGTGAAAAGTTTACAGACTGACTGACAGACTGACGGACGACGGACGCCGAGTGATGGCAAAAGCTCACATGGCCTTTAGGCCAGGTGAGCTTAAAAAGCTCACACACACACACAACAGAATACAACGCTACAATGTATTACAACATATATTGTATTGCTAAATTGAATTTTAAGTATACAATTATACATGTGTACTGGTAATTACCATTAGAAAATAAACAATATTCCTATCAGGTGCTGTCTTGAATGTAATAATGAACAGATTGTTTAAAACGTAATACCATATCATATAAATTGCCTGTGTTATCACCACACATTTAACAGAGCTCTGTTTACCTATGTAGCAGTCTGGGTAGCTCAGTGGTAGTCTGGTAGTGCACTCGCCTATAGTGCGGGAGGTCCCAGGTTCGGTCCCCGGTCCAACCCTGCATTTTTCTCTTTCCTGTTACACTTGGGGGCTCGTCCGACCCTGGGAAATGGCCGACCAAGAGGTTGGTCCCAGGGTGGAACCTGATGGTTTCAATTCAAGGGAGTTGGAAGGGAGGAATGTAGTGGTCTGAGTAGCTCAGTGGTAGAGCATGTGCCTATAGTGCGGGAGGTCCCGGGTTCGATTCCCGGTCCGACCCTGAATTTTTTTTTCTTTCCTGTTTCACCTATTTACACTTTGTATGATAGCACTTACCCTACCCCCCCCCCCCCACACACACACACGCATCTCTAGGAATCTTGGATGGAAAGTGTTCCATGCATAACATTTTAAGTAATATTTAATTTCACTTGATAGATTTAGCAATTATGGAATCATATCCTCTCGGGATTTATTTTGTACACACGGTGTGTGACAGTGTCACTGGCACCAGCACATGCATGTGTCTAAGTTAAAATGTCTAAATGATATTATCGTGTATTCCCGATGTTCAAAACAAATTTATATGCTTTTTAGTAAACATATTGAAAAAATATACCTACTGTATTCTATCTTTTAACATATTTGTTTCTGTCGTGTCGTAAAGCTCTGTCCCTGTGTCTTCAATGCAAAAATGTGACACGGAATAACATTAAAGGTTATAAAAAACAAGTTGGACACGTAACGGAATCCCGGAAGTTAACGCCGGATCATTCACGGTTTCATCAAGATTTTACTTTTGATAGCATTAGCATTGAATTAAGAAGATCTAAATGCACAATAATATTTTTAAATGTACAAGTTTAAAAGTCATGAACAAAATTTTATTGATATCTTTTCAAACTTGCAACACAAATTTGATAAATCGCTTAAGCAGTTGAGTAACTGTTAGCAACACATACTATATTACAAATATATGTCGTCGGTTCTGCTAAAATATTGATAATTTACCGTAGATTTTCATACATCTTGGGTTAAAATGTTAATTTATAATGTAAATAATCGTTTTTATTACATATTGCACCAAAAGTACCACTTAATTTAAAATTCAACTAAATAAATCCCCCAAAATACTAAATAAAGATAGGGGTAGGGTTGTTACCATAGCGACTGTACAGTAAACGAATCCGGTGACCCATATTTTTTAATATCTTATTTTATCAAATATATTTCAAGCTATATTCATGAAGATTTTGAAGGTCTTGGTAATTTGCTTGTTAAAGATATTCCATTATTTGTTCCTACTTTTATCTGAAAATAGTGCTAAATATTACCCTGACAAATCTCTAATGCTCACACAATTATTATTAAATTGTGTATTTGTTTTAGGTTTTTACTGTTCAAATCTCCTTAAATCAAAAGAGTAGATTTATGTCTTTCAACTGTCTTGAAAAATAAATTAATGTATGACCATTTAAGAGTTTAAACACTGCAGCATTTTGTTCACTTTTAAACTTATGAGGACCAATAAAAATCCTTCAAAAATGCATAAAACCGTGTATTTTCCGCTACTTTTAAAGCCAAATACAGAAAAAGGGAGTCCGGTGACCTATGCTAATTTTTTTATTTTTCAAATCTTCACATTTTGCTCTATAAAATATATAAAATTCACAATGATGGTAATTAAACTTTTTTTCACTCAAGCCTCCTTAAGGGAAATCTTACGGTAGTTAAGAAACGATTGTGAAATTGGGGCCACAGTACAAGAATCTTTGTAAGGCTATAAATTTGTTAATATCTTGGATTTGTGATCAGAGCTAAAGAAAAAAAGAAAAAAGAACGTAAGGCCGAAGTTTTGGCGATATCAGAAATGATATAATGAAGAAAACAATATATATGGTATATGCATGTTTAAGGAACAGATGAATATTTTTATAAAAAAAAATATTGGTAGAAAAATTATCAAAACTTTTGAAAATATAATTCTTTTTTTTTATCACAAATTTACTTAGATAAGTTACTTCTGATTTTGAAAGCATTTTCTATTGTGGTATATAAGACATTATTGAAAAGTAACCAGTCTTTTCCAAATATTAGTAATAACCAGTCTCGGATTTAGGGGCTGGCCATAATTTGAACACTGGTAGCTGGTAACATCTTATGTTTTTTATATTTTTATATATTTCAGCATACTATAAACGCACTAACAAAACAATTTTAAAATGGCCAGTGTTCCTGCATGTATGAGGCCGCCGAGGGGTGTAAAGCTTCAAAAACCAAGGCCACTTAGAACCACATCTGAGATGGTCAAAATCAGCGAAATCGTCAAGGATAATCTTTCCAAGTCCTTTTGTCAGGACATCATGGAAGAGGAGATCCAGTCAAAGGACATTTTATTATATAAATCTGATGTGAATAAAAATGACAGTGATTTTATGCAATCGTGTGACACTGATACAGATATTTTGAAATCCGTCGTTGACCGTGTTGGAATTGAAACAAAATTGACAGAAGACGACAACAGATCGTCAGATTATGGAAAGAAAAACGGTATGGCTTCATGTATTTGTTCACATTTTTATTATCATGTTATAAGCGTATTTTGGATATTTTTATTAATTTTGATTACACAGGAGGTGCTGACCCTTCTGGAGCACCCGACCTCACTTCCCAGGTGGAAGTTCACGTGTTTAACCTAATTTGCCAGCTTCAACGTTTTTACTGTGCTTTGGGATTGTGGTTTGGACACGGATTGGTATGTTTGTTTTTGAATCCGACTAGAATATCCAGCTACATGTATTTGTTTTCTTTGCTGTTATAACCCAAACATTTGATATACATGTATTCTGAGATGGTTTTATGATTTCATCCTCGTTTATTTTCAGAGATGAGCATGAAGGCAAGAAGAGCTCCTCGTTCAACAAAACTAGATAAACCAAGGCCGCTAAAATCTAGTAGTCTGAAGACTGGGAATACAAGTAAACCAACAACTGGTAGGAAATTAGTTATATATTACAGTTCTTGTTTCACATGTCAGGGGTGTATGCAGCTAGACAGAAGGTGCTTCCCCTTCCAGAGCATCCAGTCTCACTTCCAAGGTGGAAGTTCACATGTTTACCCTTTGCCAGTTTTCAAAGTTTTTACTATGCTTTTTGGATTGTGATTTGAACATTGCAATTTTAGTGACTATTCTTTCGTCAAGAAATGAAAGACACATGGTCCTTTTTGGAATATACCTTAAAAACTGATGTTTTGTATTACAGTAGGCGAGGCATTCTAAAGAACCCTCCCTGCTCATTGTCCTGAGCACAATGTATAAGTCAAAATTTTTGCTACTTCACATTTAGCTGGTGGTCTCAATATATATATTCTTGACTGGGACGGAAAATCCACATTCAGTCAATTAATGTATGAATAATTCCAATTGCATCTCAAACACATCTCGGTAGAATTTTGAAAAAGAATAGCCAAGAGTTTATTACTACTTCAGGGGTTCAAAATTCCCTGGGTCCGAGGTCCGGTAACCTATTGATTTTACCTGGGAACCATTAATATTTAAATTGTAAAAGTCCGCTGAACCTGCCATTTTTACCAGAATAATTTTACTTTTTCAATGTAATTACATAATTGCACATGGATCTTTCAATGTTGATATTTGACTTTCAAAACTTTATGTGGGACCTGCCAAAAATAAAGGCAAAAGGTCCTGGACCTTCCATTACAAAACATAATTTTGAACCCCTGCTACTTAACTAGAAATGACTGAAACAGAATAAACACAGATAAAGTAATGTACATTGTAAATGTATTATAAATTCTCATTTTTTTCATGAACTTATTTTCCCAATTTACTTAATAAAGATTGTCAAAAAAAGTTCACAAAATATATGTTGATAGAGTAGTAAACTGTGTGTTATTGAGTAATGATACCACAAAGCTAGGTTTTCACAATTTTAGAATACCGGTAATTTTTATAAGATACCAAATTTCCAAATTCACAAATTTGTTTAAAAAATGTTACTGTTTGAAAAAAAGGTTCTCGGAAATTAGTAGCCAATGGTTGTTTTGGCTACCAGGGATGGAAATATAAACAAGGTAGTCACACTTTTGCAGAAAATAGGATGTAAAATTGTAGAATTTTATTACATGTTTATATTTCTTTGTTCTTGTAGCCATTGAAAGGGAAATTGAATCCATTATGGACACATTGAAAGGTGACTCTCTGACAATACGAGATACACAACAGTTAGTCCTCTTGTTCAGAGAGCATGGTTCTGAAATGGAGAATACTAACAAAGGTAAAATATAAAATAAAAACTTTATCAAGTTTGTTTACAGTTTGTTTGTACTTGCTCTGGATTCTGTCAAGTTGATGTTAATTCGGTTGTAAATTTCTATATATCACAACTGTGATCACTACAGTAGCTTAGCAGTAGAGTGCTTGCTTCGTATTTGGGAGGTCATGGGTTTGAATCCCAGCTCGGTCTGAGCAAGACTTGAAAATAAGTAGTGGTTGTTCTTTCGCCAAGCACTCAGCTTTTAGAAACGAAAGTCACAGGGTCCTTTAGAGGAGACCTGAAAAACCTATGTTCAGTGTCATGGCGAGCAAGGCACGGCTCTGAGCGCACTGGAAAGGTAAAAAAAATTCTACCACTTCACCTATGGGCAGTACTACAATCAATCAATCAGTTTTCAAAGATGACTCAGGATACATGGCATTTTTTCAGTGCTGAAAAAAAGAGTTGTTGGTATGAATTACAACACTGATTTTTTTTTTTTTCAAATAAATCGGAGCAAATTATGTATGTTACTGTAATGATGTCGGTTCATCAGTGTCCATTCTAGGATTTTTTCAGATGAAATATCCCCTAAAACACCATGACAATAATATTGTTGCATTCATGTAATGTTAAACACGACCCACCAGGGCCTTAATTATGTGGTCGTGTGGCAAAAAAAGGGATGAATGGTCCCTTTTAGAATGAACAATTTCGGTATAATGTTGGTTACTTTGAATGTATTTAATTGTCAGGTTCTTGTTTATAATAATCAACTCAGTTAAAAATCTCTATTTTTGTGATTTCAGAATTTGTGAATAATGCTTTTACATTAATACAAGATTCTTTGGCCAGCAAAAATCTGGATAAATTATCGTTCATCTGCCTGGTAGATTTAGTGGCATTAAGAAATAGAAATTGGGAAACCCATAATCCTATAAGAGAGGTAAGCTTTGATTGCTGAAATTTTCATGAAAATGTTTTGCTGTTTAAAGATTATCAATTCACAATGTATCTGATAATTAAATGTTTATTTTGGTTAAATGTTAAAAAAAGTTTAGTCTTTTGTGTATCAACTGGTCAGGTCTTGTACATTTTATGTCATTTGGTTTTAAAAAGTACTTACTGTATACAGGGATTTATCAGGGTCTTCTTGGAAAAAGGCCCTAAACTAAAAATTGGGAAAAAACTATCAACTTTCTGCTCATTTTGGGAAAACTTTTACATCATGTCAGAAGTCGGTTTACTCACGACCTCGAAAGTCTTTGATATAGAAGTGGTATCATCTTGCTTTGCAGATGTTATTTTAAAATAATCTAGAATCTTTTACTTGATTTTGCTGATTGGAGGGATTCACAAAATTTACTTTCATTTTCGTTTAAAAACAACACAGTTTTCTAATTGGAAATTTTCTCAGTTGATTTTGGGGAAAAAATTTTCCCATTGGGAATGGGGCCAAATTTCGGCCCTAAATAGGCCCTTGATGAATCCCTGGAATAGTTTTCTAATAGTTTCATTAAAGAAATTTTATGGTCTAGTAAAATATTTTACTTTTGTGTATTCAATATATAGTTTGGACATGTGGCACTGTCACACCAGTAACTCTTAAAATTGTATTTGTTTGAAGCAAATATATTTGTAGTGTTTGAAGTGTAACCATGGTAACACAGTGATATTGAGCCAGATTCATGCATGTCATATTTCAGATTGATCTTTTAAGAAATAAAGGATTTATTTATGACCATATCTGTATAACAGGATACCATTGTTCATATTAATAGCCAGACCAGACCAAACAGTACGAAACTGGTAACTTTTTGGATGGACAGATTACTTTCAATAGTCTCCTATATGTGACACTTGTTATGTAACAATATTTTTACTTTTTTATATATACATGTATTTACCTTATATCACAATAGAAAATTTTGAAATTATCAAGACAAGCATTGGTTGAAAATTTTGACTTATTTCACTCAGAATTAAGTCTTCAATTTTAAGCTACATATAGTGATGTTGATAATGTCCCATGACTTAAAAGCTATTACTGATACATGTTAATGCTATACTGTTGTTTTTTAATTTATTATCAGACAAAGAGAGTATCTTGGAAAGATATAGAAGACATTGCCAATGACGATGTTGATGATGAAATCAGTAGTGACCATTCTGATGACGTATTTGGCAGTAAAACTCCTAGTTACGATACACAACAGGTACCGTATATACAATATATTGTTCTTGACCTACATGTAGTTATTTGGTGGTTTTGGCAGTGCTCAATCCATAAATGTGGTTGTTGGGGGTCATCCTGGCCCAGGCCTTGCAGACTACTGTTAACATATTTACTTTCGCGGCATACTAATTTTCGCTTTTTTCACGCCCTTTTGTTTTGCGTTAAAATTAATACCAAGCGAAAATTATATTATGCATATTGTGTTATAGTGCATATTTCAAAAATATAAAAAATTTACTGCACGGATATGTCTAAATTTCCTGTACAGCAAAAATAAATACAATGTACATGCGAAATTAAATACATGTACAGTATGCAGGGATGGCTCTGCCATTCACCAATTTAGCAAGTTGTTAGAAGATTATATAATTTCTGGCTCCAAAAATAGCTTCTAGCTAATATTTTTGCTCCAAAATTTTTATCAATTTCATTATTAAGCAGACAAAAATCGCTGATTTCTTTTTTCTTTTTATACAAGCATGAAAAAGTAAAACAAACAGTTACAAATTGTAGATATAATTACCTCAATATTTTCCCTGTCCTTAACATAAAAGGTAGTTCTAAAAGAAAATGTAACAAAATCTTTGATAAATTTTAGAGTTTGGATTCTGGGTTTGGTGAAATGGAAGATGAGATTCTGTGGGAAGATGAAGAATCATTTCTGAAAGACTTGCAAAATGAGATGTCTGGCTCAAGGTAAAAATAAAATACTATTTTGATTCCAGTGAAACAGTGACTATTGTCATGGTAGACGCAGCAGGAAAATGAATCTCCTCGTCTATTTACAAGATGTCATTGCAGAACTGAGCTCCATCATAACATGGTCTTTTGTCATGGTAGTCATGACATGAAAAGGAATCTCATTGCATGTTGCCATAACGTTGTAACAGAGATATAATTACCAACTACTTCACCAATAACTGGCAACATCATGATACAAGTGAAATGTGACAGAATTAAGAATCCTGACTGATGTAAAATTCCCTCTTTCTCGCCCTCTACTTACAAAATCTCTCTCTCTCTCTCTCTCTCTCTCTCTCTCTCTCTCTCTCTCTCTCTCTCTCTCTCTCTCTCTCTCTCTCTCTCTCTCTCTCTCTCACAATGGATTGCATGTCAAACTTCTGGCATAATCTCTCTCTCACGCTGTCTCTTTCTCTCTAACAAACACACCCCAAGTACAGTTGATTGCATTTGCATGCCAAACTTCTGGCATAACTGTTGGGATCTGCTTTCAATGTCAAATTTCATAAACCTAGTTTATCATAATTATTTTATTTAGTTTATCAGAACATCAAACCTTCATCTGTAATAGGCAGTGATATAACTAAAATGCACATTTTCTCTATTTAGTTTGTCAGAACATCGGACCATTTCATCACCTGTAAGAGGCAGTAGTAATAAGCCAGTGACAGCAGTGATAGAAGTAAACAATAACGTGTGTGATACAGAATCCAACAACGTCGAAAGGATAAAGATCTGTAGACAGTCTAGTCTAACAAAGACAGTAAGTTGTTATCCCCTCGCCTTTCGGAAACGGCGATATTAAATTTCAAATACCCATCCATTATTTTCCCTTGCCTTTCAGAAACAAGTATTTTAAGTTCGAACTTCTATCCATCCACTTTTAATTTTACATTTTAATAGTTTGTGTTATTAATACTATTGTATCTTTTACTTTTTCTAGCCATGAATAGCTGGAATAATGCTGATGTGGTTTTAAACAATAATTCACTCATTCATCCCATCCATCCATCCATCCAGACACTTTTTATCCAAAGTAATTCTCCTAAAGCTATGAAGCACTATTTTAAGAAACTTGGTGCAAAACATCAAAATTAACAGGAGATGTTTATATCGTTCACCTGAGTTGGTTTGCTCATTTTCCTGGGAGTTATTGCCTGTCTGTCTGTCCAGACAATTTTTGTCTAGAGTAATAATTCTTTAAAATTATGAAGCACTATTTTACAAAACTTAGAGCATAGCATCAACATTGAAAGAAGATGTGCATATCATTAATTCAAATTGGTTTGGTAAAAAAAAAACATCAGTGTATTCCATTATCACAGTCAAACCTCGAATTATTGCTACCATTTGTTCTGTCAGATTTTGGCATTGTGAGGGATTTTAAAAAAAAATCAAAGAAGGCTTATAATGAAAAGCATAGACTAACTAGATTTTGGACATCAAAATACTTTGTGAAAATGCGAGATTGCAATGTTATAGAGGGGCATTATAGCAAGACTTGTATTTTTTAACCTCAAAATACTGTTGTAATAAGTTAAGTGGTAACGTTACGGAGGGGCATTATAATGATGTTTTACTGTATTTACAAAGATGAATAACAATATGTTTTATACTTTTTAGCAATGTGTACCAGTAATTAGAGATCCACTTGGATCCGGCAGCAGTTCAGATCTTGTGTCAAAGGTGGAGAAAACAATGCCTAGTGGACGCTTTACAGCTAAAGGTAGACGCTTAATGTTTAGTAAATATGCTGCATTAATGCGTGACAATGATGCCTGTGATCTGTTAAATGGTGTGTATTTAGTTTGGCTTTTGTTCTGCTAATCATGGTTCTCACTGAAAAAAGAAAACATCTCGAGTTCAACTGCTATTATGGAAACAGCTATAATTTTGAATTAGTCAAAAAACTCTTTTCAAAAATTTCATTGATAAGTCTTTGGCTTTGGTATTCTTTACAGTGCATCACTGAACATTTGAATGGACTAAAAAATTTAAAAACCCCAAAAAAAGCAGAAATTAGCATAAAAACTTCGGACCTCCAAAAGCACCCATTGTAGCTCAAAAGAATCCAATTATAGATAGCCCAATGCATGTACATACATGTAAATAAAAGTATTTTTAGGTTTTCACAATTAGTAGCTAATTGACCATTTTGGATACCAGGAATACTAATATCCGAGAATTTTTTGTAAAACATTACCTTTTTGAGCAAATTTGTGAAAAATAGGACTATAGTCCTATAAGCATGTAGTAAAGTGTGCTCTTTGAAAATTAACATTTTGAAAAATTGTTGATTTCATTCTGATTTTTGCAGTAGGACCATGTCAATGTTTGTTTATAGATGGTTTTTGTGTGCTTGAGTTTTCTAATTACAGTCAAACCTGCCTATAAAGGACAGACATGATCTTGTAAACTGACCTTTACAAGAAGATTGGCTGACAGGAAACGTAAAACTGTCAGTCTACATGTACAAGAATATTGTAGCCTTTACTGCAGGTTTGACTGTTTGTTTTGAATGGAGTTTGCCAGTGCACCACCTGATCAGTGCACCTTAACGTTTGCCGAGTGTTCTGGAAAACATTTGTGTCAAATTTTCCGGGAGTAACACAATTTTTATGGGAAAATGTGAATTGGAGCAATTCAATTTCCAATGGAAATAATTGTTCTGCAAAAACATTATGGGTTATCAGGTGGTACACTGGCAGACCCCATTATTTGTTTGGAATTTCTTTTGATCTTTTGGCACAAAGCAGTCAGCTTCACAGTTTATATGTGTATATTGTTTGAGTAAAAATGCTTGTATTTGCAGTGTAATTTATGTTCATATTTTTTGCAGTCATTGATCAGTCGCCAAAATTAATGAATATCTATACATCTCAGTCTTTCAAAATAAGCACTGGTCCTGTGGCCCGAGGCCAGTAAATTTTGACTTGGGCCATTGAAATGTGAATGCCTGTAAGCCAGACTATATATTATTACTTAATTTTTAATAAGGACTATAGTTGGTGGCATCTGAAAATTTTAAATCCTTACTTGGAAAATTTCCTCATTTTTTACAGGAGCCTAGGATGCCATTTGGTCTAAAGGGATTAGTTATGGATCACAGTGCCTCTCACCGCCTAGGCTCAAATCCCACTCATGATAGTTACCAGCATGAGAAAGTTTGTCAATTCGCTTGCTATAGGCTGATGGTTTCCTCTAGGCACTCCAGTTTCCTCCATGATTCCTCATCTAACAACCTCAATATAAGTGGGAAAAAATCTTGACTTGTGTGTAAACCTTCAATACTTCAATCCACTTATTTCTTATGATGTCAATTAATAATGAGGATATGTTGTACATTCATTGCCTTTGATTGAGAGGCCTAATGGATAAGACGTCAGTCTATAAATCCAGGGTCTCTCACCTCTGTGAGTTTGAGTTCCGCTCAGACCACATGTGGGAAAGTGAATTTTCCTTGCCATTGGCCTTTACTGGTTCACCTAATGTCAGTATAATGTGACTTGGGGAGTGGTACACTTGTCTGCAATGTACTGACTCTGTGAGCAAGCACCTTAAAGTCGCCCTGAGTGCGCGCTAGTACAAGGCAAACCATAAAACACACTCACACTTCACATGCATACACAAACTTGTTCATAGATTAATCCATAGAGATTAATTAAATAGTTCTTATCGCAAATAGCTGAAAAATTGCTGATGCGACATTAAGCAACATTCAACCAACCAACCTTTTAGTGAGGTAGATATGAATATTTGTTCACCCGCAACAAGTCATATTTCCCAAGGACGAAGTTCAAGGTAAATGTGACTTGTTAAGGGTGAACAAATGTTCATATCTCCTTCACCCAAAGTCTTTAAATATATACTGAAATGAAACATAGCCATGGCAATAAAAAAGAAATTTTGTTTTTTCATCATATGCAACAACCTTAAAAACTTTCTCCTTGTCTTTTTTTCTCCTATCAGAACTCATTGGAGGCAAACGCTTGAACATCAAGACCAATTCTGTATCAATGACGTCATATCATTGTGATGTTATGGTGTATTCCGAATAAGGGTAAAATTACAAGGAAACTCGATCACATGAGAGAAATAAGATATTTCTATCCCCAACATGTGACTGCATTCATCCAATCAATTTCAAGTATTTAAGAATGAGGTATAATAAGATGTTATATTTTGCAGACTCACAGACTGGAAGGCCATATGGGATAGATGAACTACTCCATTTTTCTCAGTCGTCACTGTCAAAACAACAACCAGAGGGATGGTCTTATCTAGTCAAGATCTATCCAGACATCTGTCTGGTACAAGTAACTAGAATGATCTTTTTCAGTTATCCCCTGCCTTTAGAAGAAAGAGTTTCGGTCCTTTGGTCCATCCTTCTGTCTATCCTTACTTTTTTCTGTCCTTCCAAAATTCCTGTCTGCCCTAATTCTCCAAAGCTATGAAGCACTATTTCACGAAACTTGGTGCAAAGTATCAACATAGATAGGAGATGCGCATATTATTAATCTGAGTTAGTTTGCTCATTTTTCTTTGAGTTATGGCCCTTTGAACATAAGTGCAAATAAAAAAAAAAAACAACCTGCTGGCAGGGGATCCTAATTCACTGAATTTGCTTGTTCATCGGTAAGTCCCTTATACCCAGGGGCCTCAGCAGTCAAGTTGTCAAAGGTGTATGCTTGCAGATCTCACAATGGCCTTCCCTGCTTAAGTTTGAATCCCACTTCAGTCTCGGATCCTTGTGCGAGAAAGATTTTCAATTCACTGTCAGGTCATTGGTATTCTACAGGCGCTCCTGATTCCACCAGCATCCCAGAACTTGACTGCCTGGATATAAGTAAAAGAATCTTGACTGAGGTGTAAAAAAAACCCCAAGAATCCCCAGCCACCCCTGGAGCATCGGACACCACTATGTGGCTCATCTTGTGGTGGCGATAGCTAGAGTTGAGTTGAGTAATGGTGTTTCATTTATATCCAGACATTGCCAGCTATAGATGAAGTTTCAGAAATTTTGCCTGTGTGTTGTGGTAATGTACAGCATGGTTCTTAATTGTTCCAAGCCTACTGTGACACTGGACCTCGTTTATTTTAAGTTCCCATCCAAAAGAACCATGATTTTCATTTTGTAGTGAAAAAACAGTCACTACCCACTCTAAAGTTTTGGGTCAAACCAGGTCGGGGTTCAAACCCACAACCTTCCACTTACGGAGCAAACATTTTTAGTTACTGCAGTGATACTATAGCTAGACTTACATAATTAAAAATAATCCTTTTTTTTCAGGCTAATGCTTTGTTTGATAAAAGGAATTTGTACAGAAAAGAATGGAACAAATTGCTGAAGGAAAACTTGTTAGACATGTAAAAACTGATAAAAATGAAAATTCTAACAATCGTTCAGGAGGTATATTGCGGAGTTTTTCCTGCGGTTTTGAGGCGGACTCATCTTCTGTCACTGATTTTACCGAAAGGGAACATAGTAAAGATATGTTGAAAAGAAGACATTCTTTCGGTTTTGGAACGCCAGAAAAAGGCGGTTTTAACGCTAGAGAGAGAAAATCATCTGGTGGATTCGGAACTCCTTATAGTGCTTCTCCGAGAAATAGCATGGAACGTGATAATTTTTCTGTCCCGAAAAATAACGGTGGTTTTGGTACCCCTGTTAAAAGTGACAATGATCAGTGTGAGGAAAGCGTTTTTTCTCGAAATTTGGGAGGTTTTGGAACTCCTGATAACAATTCAGCAAGAAACAGTATGGAATGTGATATTTTTTCATCAGCTAGAACCAGAAGTGGTTTTGGCACACCTGTGAAAAGTGACTATGACTCGGATGATCACAGAAGTTTTCGCAGAAATTCAGGAGGGTTTGGATCACCATTTACAAAAAACCTTTCTCAGTGATTATGCATGAAAGAGAAAGTGAATTTTTGACACTGGTAGATTTTATTTTTGTGAAATGTGATAAGAAAGAAAACTTCATATTGCAGAGATGAAGGTTTTAATACTGTTGGATAAAAGGATTTCAATTTTTCTATTGCGCTAAGACGGAATAATTTATTGTAATGCTTAGGTTTTAATGTACACAGAAAAAACGAAGTAACAAATTTAGGATTTTCTTACTTTAATGGTATTTGTATGCTTTTAACAAGAGAGAGTGCTCAGTAAGTGATTCATACTCTAAAATGTGTTCAAAAAGGTTTTTAACAATAATTCTATATTAATTGCATCCACCTGCTTATAACAAAAAAATGCTCAGTGAGCAATTCATAAATGTGTTCAAAAAGGCTTTTAACAATAATTCAAAATAAATGGCATCTGTATTGATATAACAGGAAATGCTCAACAAGTAATTATAACTGTGTTCAAAAAGGCTTTTAACAATAATTTAAAATGAATGGCATCTGTATTGATATAACAGGAAATGCTCAGCAAGTAATTTATAAATGTGTTCAAAAAGGCTTTTAACAATAATTTAAAATGAATGGCATCTGTATTGATATAACAGGAAATGCTCAACAAGTAATTATAAATGTGTTCAAAAAGGCTTTTAACAATAATTTAAAGTGAATGGCATCTGTATTGATATAACAGGAAATGCTCAGCAAGTAATTTATAAATGTGTTCAAAAAGGCTTTTAACAATAATTTAAAATGAATGGCATCTGTATTGATATAACAGGAAATGCTCAACAAGTAATTATAAATGTGTTCAAAAAGGCTTTTAACAATAATTTAAAATGAATGGCATCTGTATTGATATAACAGGAAATGCTCACAAGTAATTCATAAATGTGTTCAAAAGGCTTTTAACAATAATTTAAAATGAATGGCATCTGTATTGATATAACAGGAAATGCTCAGCAAGTAATTCATAAATGTGTTCAGAAAGGCTTTTAACAATAATTTAAAATGAATGGCATCTGTATTGATATAACAGGAAATGCTCAGCAAGTAATTATAAATGTGTTCAGAAAGGCTTTTAACAATAATTTAAAATGAATGGCATCTGTATTGATATAACAGAAAATGCTCAGCAAGTAATTATAAATGTGTTCAATAAGGCTTTTAATAAATAATTCCAAATGAATGGCATCTGTATTGATATAACAGGAAATGCTCAACAAGTAATTCATAAATGTGTTCAAAAAGGCTTTTAACAATAATTTAAAATGAATGGCATCTGTATTGATATAACAAGAAATGCTCAGCAAGTAATTCATAAATGTGTTCAAAAAAGCTTTTAACAATAATTCAAAAAGAATGGCATCTGTATTGATATAACAGGAAATGCTCAGCAAGTAATTCATAAATGTGTTCAAAAAGGCTTTTAACAATAATTTAAAATGAATGGCATCTGTATTGATATAACAGGAAATGCTCAGCAAGTAATTATAACTGTGTTCAAAAAGGCTTTTAACAATAATTTAAAATGAATGGCATCTGTATTGATATAACAGGAAATGCTCAGCAAGTAATTATAACTGTGTTCAAAAAGGCTTTTAACAATAATTTAAAATGAATGGCATCTGTATTGATATAACAGGAAATGCTCAGCAAGTAATTCATAAATGTGTTCAAAAAGGCTTTTAACAATAATTTAAAATGAATGGCATCTGTATTGATATAACAGGAAATGCTCAACAAGTAATTCATAAATGTGTTCAAAAAGGCTTTTAACAATAATTTAAAATGAATGGCATCTGTATTGATATAACAAGAAATGCTCAGCAAGTAATTCATAAATGTGTTCAAAAAAGCTTTTAACAATAATTCAAAAGAATGGCATCTGTATTGATATAACAGGAAATGCTCAGCAAGTAATTCATAAATGTGTTCAAAAGGCTTTTAACAATAATTTAAAATGAATGGCATCTGTATTGATATAACAGGAAATGCTCAGCAAGTAATTCATAAATGTGTTCAAAAAGGCTTTTAACAATAATTTAAAATGAATGGCATCTGTATTGATATAACAGGAAATGCTCAGCAAGTAATTATAAATGTGTTCAAAAAGGCTTTTAACAATAATTTAAAATGAATGGCATCTGTATTGATATAACAGGAAATGCTCAACAAGTAATTATAAATGTGTTCAAAAAGGCTTTTAACAATAATTCTAAATGAAAAGCATTCATATGCTTACAAGAAGATGCTCAAATGTGTTAAAAAACTTAAATAATTTCAAATTAATGGCATTTGTATGCTTATAACAAAAGAATGCTCGGTCAGCGACTTGTAAATGTGTTCAAATATGAATGGCATTCACATGCTTATAAGAAGAAAATGCTCAGTGAGAGATTAATAAATGTGTTCAAAACATCTTAATAGTTCCAAATTAATGGCATCCAAATGCTTATAACAAGAAAATGCTCAGCAAGTAATTCATAAATGTGTTCAAAAAGGCTTCAATAATTCCATGTCAATGGCATCCAAATGCTTTATAACAAGAAAATGCTCAGCAAGTAATTCATAAACGTGTTCAAAAATGCTTCAATAGTTCCAATAGAATTTGTATTCTTCTAACAAGAAAATGTTCAGTGAGGGGATTCTGGGTGTTGTGGTCAAGTTGCAATAAGTCAGTTTGGACATATTCACTTTTAGTGCAGTTCCAAGTGATTTTAGTCAATTTTTGTGATGTTTTTGCATCTGGTGATATTTGGTAAATTTAACTATATTTGAATAATTTTGGTTTATAGAAAATTTAAAGCAGTACAATGTGTTCAGAAATTAATGCCTATAAAAATCATATGTTTTCATGGTGTTCAACTGAAGAAAAAAAAATTAATATTGATATTTTGCAGGGTTTTACTGGTAAATAGGTTCTGTTCAAGATAAGTCTGTTGGACACAATATTTGATTGACATGTCAATTTTATGGGTCATTGAATCTACAAAATTAACGAAAATTGTTGCATGACAAAAATGAATGATTTTACAGTGTTACTAGAATATACCCCGATATATATCAAGTTAAACTAAAACATGTTGTGTTCAGAAAATATTGTTAACTGTTGAATTCTTGTTAATTGTTTTTCTTCTCACATTACCACATAATGTATACATTCCAAAGTGGAAATTGTTTTAATTTTGTCCCTTCATGCTAGTCTGAGAAATAATAAGCACTGCTATTCTAGTCCAGCATTTTACCATGAGGAGACTTGTAGATCTTGCGTTTCAAATTTTATGATTACATGTATCACTTAAACCTTTGTGGATTTTTTTGTCTCTTTGTTTGATTTCTATATATACATGTGTTCATTATAGATACAATTGTGCAATATTTAACTGCAAAGAATAAGGGTAATTTCATTATACCCCTGGCAAACTAGCTTGAGGGGGGTATATAGGAATCACTATGTCTGTCTGTCTGTCCTTGTAAAATTGTGTCCGTCCCATATCATCAATGCTTTGGACAACTCTCATGAAACTTCACATGAATAATCTTCATGGTCCAAAAGTGTGTAATGACCTTGAACCAAGATCATATCAGAAAGGTCAAGGTCGCAGGAAAAGTTAAAGGGAAGGGGGGTTTGGCTCTCAAGAGACAGTTCTAGTTTTTATATTGGGCATTTTGACTTAATAACTAAAACCTGATTTACATAAGTTTAACATTATACTGTAAACCAGTTTTTATTCGTGTGCGATTAACTTTCCCATGTTCCGCGAGGACGAAATAATTGTTAAAGTTAAACGCCGCGAACTTGTTTCCCAAAATGGTTATATTCTTACCAAATATTCAGCTAAAATCCATATCATTATAATGGCAAATTAGTTTTGGTAAGAGAATCGCAATAGTTAATATCCGCTTATAAAAGTTGGTTTATAGTATACATGAACATGTACAGTAAAACCTCGATTCATTGCTATAATCTGTTCAGTCAGATTTTGGAATAATACATGGGTTTGGCAATAAATCGAGGGAATCTTATAGATAAAATTTAAATAGAAATAGACTTCAAAATACTTTATTGGTTAGTGAGGTGGCAAAGTTTTCAAGGGGCATTATAATAGGATCTCTCTATTTTAAGGTTAAATCGCATGTGATGGCTTGTAACTGTCTAGAAGTGAAGTGGGTTTTTTTTTCTCTTTTTTTTTTTTTTTTGTAATGTACATAATTTTGTGTCGTTGCACTCACTGCTGATGTAAGGTATATATATAATCTGGTACTTTTAAACCTTAGTTAGTATTAGATGTTGTAACATGTAAAGTTATATATCATTTTTATGATTTATCCATATGTATGTAATTTAGATTTATAAGAGTATAAGTGTAAACCCACATCACTCCATCCATTCCTGTTTAGTCTGGGTTTTTTTTTTTTTTTTTTTTTTTTTTTTTTTTTTTTTTTTGTATTATTATTTTTCACTCAGGTACCTATATTTACTCTCTAGTCATATTTTCCTTTACATTAGACTGTAAGATTAAGCAGGGTGGTTGCCTCCCCTTACCCAAATGTAAGTTTTAGCACGGTGGATTATTTCCCGTTCACCAAAAATGTAGCAGTATTTCTTAGTTTTGCAGGACAGTATACAAAGTTTGGAACACATGTTAGTGTTGTTTGGAACACATGTTAGTGTTCCAAGTGTCTTTCCGTTTGTCTATTGTCTTGTGTAATGTCAAAACGGGCCATAATGTTTTATGGGCCTCAAACATTATGGGCCTCACCAATGTCATAATGTTTTTGTGGAAATATTATTTTCATTCGCTATATATAGAATGGTATAATTTATTACTTTTCCTGGATAATTTTTCATTTGCCCTGGATAATTTGTCATTTTCCCTGGATAATTTGTCATTTTTCCCGCGATAATTTGTCATCTTCCCTGGATAATTTATCATCCCTTGATAATTTATTTTTTCCTGGACAATTTGTCATCTTTCCTGGATAATTTGTCATCTTCCAGTAAAAAATAACCTAATAACCTTGAAATAAGGTCATATGGGAAAGGTCAAGGTCATGGGTAAACATTAAATTTGGGGCAGGGCATTTGGCTCTCAAGAGACAGTTCTAGTTATTTTTGTTGTTATTCAGTATTTGATGGTGCCACTAATGCTATTTTGCGAATTTTTTTTTTTAATTTGAACATTTCTTTGCTAATACATATATTTGTATTTGAAATTTGTGTTATTCAGTTATATTGTTATAAATGTGCATGTATATAAATGTAAAAATGGAAAAAAATCCAATAGTCAAAATAATTATATGTATACATATCATAGTTGATGTTACACGTTATAAACACATATTACAGACTAAAATGATTTATTTTTTCGAGGTGCCAAATTTTTTGCAATTTCTAAAAAAAATTTCCATTTTGTGGGGTTGTGAATTCTTGTCCTGTGGGTTTCTGTTAAAGATTTATGATATATATATGTTATTTTGTTGGCATGTAATTCCGTGGGTCAGAGTATCCACGGCAACAACATAAAATTGGGACACCGTTTTACCATGTTCACAATACATGTGACAAATTTCGTCATGTATTTTTTTAGTACTTGAAAAGTTGAACTGGAAAATCTGCTCCTTGAATGCTAAAACTCAAAAGTCATCAATGGTTATAAACCTGCATTGAGATTCATGTTCCAAAAATCTTAAAAAGTAAACATTGAAGTGCAAAGAACTTACTGTTATTGAAGTTTTTAAGTACAAGTTTCCACCATGTTTTCCATATGCTAGGTTTCCAAAATTTTGAAATTCTTAGCAGCCTAAATTCCAAAATTTGTGAAAAGATAGTCTTTTTTTGTTTTTATAAATTTGCAAAAATGTGTTGCTTTTTGAAAGACTTTCTCAGAAGTTAGAAACCTATGATTTTGACCACTGTAAATGGGAACATTTCATATGGTGAAATTTTTCCTATATAACATTTATTTTTTTGTGTTTTATTGTTATATTTTCTGTATATAGGGCTTCCACAGATTAAGGGGTTTGTACATATCATAGCTGTTTGCTCTTTCAATTGGCAGTGTATCATGGCAAAACTTTTTTCTTTGGTCTGTTCAACTGATGTAGCTATTGTTATGGATATCAATGGATTTTTGTAGGTCTCTCACATGTTTCAAGAAGGTTTCTCAAACCAGTTCTCTGTAGAGCTAGACAGCTTGGAGTTCAAGACTCTTTCTTGAAATGCCAGGCAATTAAAAATTTCTTGAATTTCCTGACCATTAAACACTTTTTAGTGAACTGATGCAGTACCACTGATGTAGCTATCAAAATTAGGATTTAACAATGTGGTTTTTTTTGGCTTGTCAAGCCAGCTCTCTGTATTGCTAAGTAGCTTGGAGATACCCATATGCCTTGAAAATAAAGCTGTATCTAATATTGGCTTGTCAAGCCGTTCTCTGTAGTGTTTAGCAACTTGGAGATACCAGCATGTCTGAAAATAAAGCTCTAGTCTGAAATTGGTTCATCAAGCCAGTTCTCTGTAGTGTGAGGCAGCTTCGAGTTGCCCACATATCTGAAATATAACTACTTTGCCACATGCCTGAAAATAAAGCACTAGAGTATACATCTGAGATTAATATCATTCTTCAGTGTCTGAAATTAAACCATTTAACCACACTGCTTGACCATGTGTCTGAAATGAAACCATTTAACCATATGTTTGAGATTAAACCACTAGACAATGTGCCTGAGATTGAACAACTGGACCCTGTCTGAAATTCAACCCACTTAACAACATGTCTGAAATTAAGCCACTTGACCATATGTTTTAAACAAAACAATTGGACTTCATCTCTGAAATTAAATCACCACACCATGTGTCTGGAAATTTAACCACTTGACTTCTCGTCTGAAATTAAACCAATTGGCCAGATGTCCAAAATTAACTAACCTTTCCACTTGTTTCCACAAACACCAGAATACCTTGATAAATAAGTTATTATGCTAAACTATCTTACCACAAAACAAACAGCTATGATATTGCACAAACTCCTTGAAATTTGTTTATATTTACTTAATGTCATTTAAGTCCCACACAATGTGTTCATTATTAAACATGTACATGTATATAGATATTCAGTATATGGTACAATACAGACCTTTTAAAAGTTTAACGCTAAGCTAACAAACTAGTGCTGAATTGACAGTTTATTTTCGCCTCTTGACAGCTTTTTAGCAACTACTATCTATCTCATCTTTTCATCCATTAGCTGTCCATATCTTTGCCACTAAGCAGCCAAGCTTCCACTCATTTTCATTAGCTCAGTGTTAAACATGTCTGCTTGTGGCTACTAGCTGTCCATATCTCGGCTACTCAGTAGCCGAGCTTCAACTTCTCTTAGTTAGCATTGTGTTGAACTTTTGACAGGTCTGTCCTGTATGATTTATAAGTTTACGCACAAATTGTTAGGTTATATGCATCTAACTTTGTTACTCATGTCTTTGTACAAACAAATAAAACCATTCCCTTTAATTGGGTACCATATTGAAACCAATATTCAGAATTTTGTCAGAACATGTCTGAACATATCTGAATTTTGAAATTTTTTGTACCAAAAATCAGTCTGAATTTTGCTAATTTATCTGTTTCAGAATTTTATCTGAAAATACATTTATAAAGAGGTCAAAAATCAGAATTTAAAAAAAAAAAAAAAAAGACAAAATTCTGAATTCATTTATAAAAAGGTAAAAATGTCAGAAATTTAGAACTTTTCAGACATAAAATAAATTTTCTGAATTCATTCAAAAAAAAAAAAGTAAAAATGTCAAAATTTCAGAACTTTTCAGACAAAAAGACAAAAAATTCTAAATTTATTCATAAAAAGGTGAAAATGTCTAAAATTCAGAAAATATTCAGAACTTTTTGGGACAAAATTTAGACAACTTTTTTCATGAGGATCATTTATGAACCTAGTTACACTTTACATGCTAAGATTTTGTTTTCTGATATATGGATACTTACAGACTTCATTGGCATCTGGTTTACCTGTGATTTCAGTGGAGTTCGCCAGCATACCACATGATCAATACCCCTTAGCATTTGAGTCGAATTTTTTGGAAAATGTTTACATCAAAAGTTCCTGAAGAGACATAATTTTTACGGGAAAAACATGAAATGAAGCGATTCTTTCTCCATGGAATATATTGTTCTGCAGAAATGTTATAGGTTATCTATCTTGTGGTACACTGGCAACCCCCATTTCTCAGATCATGACAAATAATCTTCAGTTCTGTTGTGCTTAACGTAAAATAGTTTAGAAGATCAAAACTGTTAAAGATTCCTACCACTATTGTTTGTTCTTATAAATACAGTATACATTTGTATATATATAATTGATTACTCATCATTTTGTGCAATATGTTTAGATTATGAACCGCAAATGTAAATGTATAAATTTTCATCACATTATTCAGCACTTTAGAAAAAGTATCCATATAAGTCACAAGGGGTTTCTATATTCCAATAATGTCCCCCAAACAAAACGGGTGGGACATATAGGGTCTAATGTTAACTCCATTTTTTCCACCAATATTTTGTACAAATAAATTTTGTTACATATTTCTAGTCAGTTTTTCAAGCTAAGCTGCTGTCCTCGTTATGTCCCCATACCCTGACGTGGTTGGGGGTGGGGGTGGGGGTATATAGTGTTTACTCCATTTTGTCCAAAATAATTTTGTTACATATTTCTAGTCAGTTTTACAAGCTAAGCTGCTGTCCTTGTTATGTCCCCATACCCTGGTGTGGGTGGGAGTAGGGGTGGGAGTGGGGGCATATAGTGTTTACTTCATTTCTTCCACCAATATTTTGTCCAAAATAAATTTTGTTACATATTTCTAGTCAGTTTTACAAGCTAAGCTGCTGTCCTTGTTATGTCCCCATACCCTGGCGTGGTTGGGGGTAGGGGTGGGAGTGGGGGTATATAGTGTTTACTTCATTTCTTCCACCAATATTTTGTCCAAAATAATTTTTTACATATTTCTAGTCGTTTTACAAGCTAAGCTGCTGTCCTCGTTATGTCCCCATACCCTGGTGTGGGTGCAGGTGGGGGTGGGAGTGGGGGCATTTAGTTTCATTTCTTCCACTAACATTTTGCCCTCAATTTTTCTCTAAATTTATTTGACAAATCTTTATAAAAATTCACAGGAACAATCATTTATAGTGGTATATGTGTCATTGGCAAGTCCTATATTGATCATGCACATGGTTGGGGAAACAGATTTCCCAGTTAGGGTTCATTTGGGGAAAACTTTTTAAATGGAATCACATTTCAGTTTTACCTTGTAAAAATGCTAAAATGTGTTCATGCTAGAATCTGTTTGGGGCTACTTTTAAACTGGCATTCCATTTCTGTTAAAACTTGTTGAAATTTTTTATGCTTAAGTGTGTTCATGCTAGGGTTTGTTTGAAGAACACTTTTGAAATGGCATTCCATTTCTGTTAAAACTTGTTGAAATTTTTTATTCTAAAATGTGTTCATGCTAGGGTTTGTTTGAAGAACACTTTTGAAATGGCATTCCATTTCTGTTTAAACTTGTCGAAATATTTTTTTATGCTAAAATGTGTACACCCTAGGGTTTGTTTGGGGGCATCTTTTGAAATGGCATTCCATTTCTGTTAAAACTTGTTGAAATATTTTTATGGTAAAATGTGTTCGTGCTAAATTAAATACCCTGCACTGATTTGTTAATTGGGCATAAATTGTTGTTTTTTTTTTTCTAAAATGATATATGTTTTTCATACACTGTTATAAAAACTGTTTTTCCAGAGTTACTTTATCTTATGTACAATATTGTACTGCAATGTGAATTCTTCTAATGCTTTCTAATTAAAAATCACAATTTAAAAAATAAATAAATAAATAAGCTTCAAATCATAACTTTGTTTGTTGTATGTAGGTCATAAAACTCAAAGACCGCTTGGTCAGCCAGTGTGATCTCGTTTTGTGTATTGCCCATTGTTTGATTTTTATACACACTTTCCAGAAACAGGCTGAGTTATGGCAAAAGCCAAAGACCACTTGGTCACTTTTTGTGATCCCAATTTGTGTGTTGCCCATTGTTTAATTTTTTTACACCCATTTCTAGAAACATGGCAAGTTATGAAAAGGCATTGTCCATCTGTCTATATTATATGTCCTTCCGTCCATCTGTCATAATAGTTTTCCCGGCTTACTCCCCAACAATGTTGAAGATATTTTAACTTAATTTAAAAGACATGAAAACTTGCCTCAAAGTTACAGACAGATTCCAGTGTGAGAAAGTTTGTCATTTCGCCTACCGAAGGTCTTGGTTTTCAGTATGGGCACTACGGTTTCCTACGATAACTTGCTTCAAGTTCAAAGTTACAGACAGATTCCAGTGTGAGATAGTTTGTCAGTTAGCTTACTGAAGATCTTGGTTTTCAGTATGGGCACTCCAGTTTCCTATGATAACTTGCTTCAAGATCAAAGTTAGAGACAGATTCCAGTGTGAGATAGTTTGTCATTTCGCTTACTGAAGGTCTTGGTTTTCAGTATGGGCACTCCAGTTTCCTATGATAACTTGCTTCAAGATCAAAGTTAGAGACAGATTCCAGTGTGAGATAGTGTGTCAATTAGCTTACTGAAGGTCTTGGTTTTCTCTTGGTACTTCAGTTTCCTCTACCATCCCTGAACTGACTGCTTTGACATAAGTAAAAGAATCTTGACAGAGGTGTAAAACTTAATACCGGTAACTCTTAAAACATTCTGAAACTTTTGTATCAGGGAGCAAATGTTAGCATCAATTGTGTTATATGATTAATTATTTGGTGATAAAGTGGTTTCTTATCAAGCCTTTTGTCTTTAACGTAGATATAAATTCATCCTTGTCGTACGAGACTTGCAGAACATATTCCTAAACTCCTATTACAACAATTACTACAAAATGCATTGAATCAATTCACCAATACTGTAACTCAATTGGTAGAGAACTAGCTTCCTATGTGGAAAAATGTGGGTTTTCAACTTGACCGCAGGCTCTAAAACTGATGCACCATGTCACAGCAGGTGTGACACTTTAAAGAACCCTCCCTTTTGTGTGCACTGCAAAAGTAAATGACCTATAGCTGGTGATGTCTTGAAATAAGTTAAATATTCTCGAATGGGATGTAAATACCCAATCTATTAATTGAACCAAGTGTGATGTCAATAAAGTGTTTAATTGTATATACAGTAAAACCTCATTATAATGTCACTTGATAACTTTTTCATCTCACTTATCACCACAGTATGGTAAAATCCCAAAATTCATTTCTTCAATGTTTTTAACAAGTGTGCCTCCAATTTTCTCCAAACCTCTATATAATGCCAAAAAATGTTCCCATCTATATTTATCGACACAGTATCGTCAAGTCCCAAAAATTCATGTCATCAATGTTTATCTTCACAAGTTTCCTTCCATTTATTACCAAACCTCTTTATAATGCAGTAGCTCAGTTGGTAGAGTGCTCGCTCCGTAAGTGGGAGGTCGTGGGTTCGATCCCCGGCAGGGTCTGACCCAAGACTTGAAAGTGGGTAGTGACTGTTTTTTTGCCAAGCACTCGGCATTACGATATGAAAGTGACGCTTCTTTCGGATGGGAACTTAAAATAAATGAGGTCCTGTGTCACGGTGGGCTTGGCATGCTAAAGAACCCTGCTGTATAATGCCATCAGTGCAACGCACAGGCAAAATTTCTGCACCTTTGCCTATAGCTGGCAATGTCTCGGTGTAAGAGAAATATTCTTTACTAGGACGTTAAACACCTTTACTCAACTCAACTCTTTATAATGCCAAAATTTGACTGAACAAATAAATGGTGGTTTGAGGTTTTACTGTATATATAAGGAATTGTTTTCAAACATTTAAAAGAGAAAACTAGAAAAACTGTGAGCCACAAGCTCACAAAAAATACCCCCCCCCAAAAAAAAAAAAAATCCATTGGATCAAATTTTTAAATAGAAGGTGCACATCTACATTATATCACAAAGATTGTGTGAAAGTTTCATGAAAATCCATTGAAGGGTTTAGGAGGAGTTGCGGATAAGAGATAGGTACCCTAAGTTGTAATGGAAGGGCGGACGGACACCCCTATCACTATATGCCCCCCACTTTTTAAGCAGGGGGGTATAATTATATATTTTATGCGTAATGAAATTTGTAGAATAAAGCATAATAAAATAGAACTATCTCTTGAGAACCAAATACCTACCGGTATATACCCCCCTAAAACTAATTTGCGGGGCATATAAAAAGAGAAAAAAAACAATTCAATTAAAAGATTTATTTCTTTCAAATATGGCTTATAATTAAATATGGTTACCATGGTAACTTTTTTTTATAAAAACATGAAAAATCAATAAACAAATATAGCATCAATAAAGCAACAGTTAACAATTAAAATGATGGTTTAATTAACACACAATTCCTTGTTTTAATGTGATTCACAAGCATACTATATAATACCCCATAATGAAACTATGACTTCAAGTGCTTACTGAAAACTAATTCTTGAAATAACATTTAAAGTTAAACTTGTCTATAAAGGCCATCTTAGGAAAGCAGTAAAAGTGGCCTTTATTGGCAGGTGGACTTTATATACAGGTTCAATAATATGAATAAATAACAATTGGGATAATTCTACTGGCCTTTATAAGCAGGTGACCCTTATATACAGGTGGCTTTAAGGCAGGTTGGACTGTGTAGTCTAACCACCTCGAAATAATGACCACCTGCTTTCAACAGCCAATAAAATTTTATCCCACTTCCTCTTTATTCATGTTATTTGAACCTCTACATAAAAGCCACCGTCCCATAATGGCCTCTTTTCTGGTTCCCTCAGGTGGCCTTTATAGACAGGTTTGACTGTACAGGGTAGCCCCAGAAGATATGCCACACCCCCTCCTGAGGACTTTAAATCCAATGTTTTCTGTTGGCTATTTATATAGGTTGCAGCAAAAAAAATTGCCAGAGAAGGTTTAAGGTTTGCTTGGCAGGAGTCAATTTTGCCAGAAAAGATTCAATGTTTGCTCGGCATGAGTCAATTTTTCAATTCTATATTTAAAGTCACAAAAATTTGTATTGGTACTTCACCTAGGTCTCACTCAGTCTAGATCCTAGTGCAGTCCATGACATGCATAGGTGATCTCAAGTGTGGCTAATGGTGTTGCCGCTGTACCACATAATAAGTACCTCTTAATGTGTGTGCGGAACATTTTGGAAAATGTTAAAGTAAAAAATTCCCAGAATAATGCCATTTTTCCAGAAAAACGTCATTTTATGCAATTTCATAAATGTAATGGGGTTATACATCATGTGGTACCCTTATGGACCCCAATGAAATTGTTAAACACATGATT
This sequence comes from Anadara kagoshimensis, assembly GCA_021292105.1. NCBI lineage: Eukaryota > Metazoa > Mollusca > Bivalvia > Arcoida > Arcidae > Anadara > Anadara kagoshimensis. Next base: position 24,752,948 of record CM037875.1, on the reverse strand, counting down.
CAGGTGATTCATGAATATTTCTTTATTATGATTGATTAAACAAATAACATCACAAATTACAGTAAATATTTACAAAATGCATAATGAAAGTATAATACATTCCATGTGTAAGCATATTAAAACTCATTGTTTCTGTTTCCTTGGTCCAAAGTACACAGTTGCAGATAACAGCACCTCTCAACACCTTAGTGGTGGCCTAATGGATAATATGTCAGTCTACAAATCCAGGGTCTCTCACCACTGTGAGTTCGAGCCCTGCTCAGACCACATGTGGGAAAGTGAATTTTTCTTGCCGTTGGCCTTTACTAGTTCACCTGGTATCAGTATAATGTGACTGGGGAGTGGTACGCTTGTCTGCGGCGTACTGATAGTGAGCTAGCATGTTAAAGTCGCCCTGAGTGTACGCTAAAACAAGGCAGAACATAAAACACACTCGCACTTCACATGCATACACAAACTTGTTCATAGATTAATCCATAGAGATTAATAAAATTGTTCTCGTCGTGAATAGCTGAAAAATTGTTGATGCAAAGTTAAGAAACATTCAACCATTCAATCTTCGTTCTCTTGCTCTAAAACACAAAATTCACATGGCCTCTCATCACCTGAGTTTGAATGAAATTTGGGCATATCATATTGTGAGAAAGTTTGTCAGTATGCTTCCCAGGTACTTTGGTTTCATCCACCATTGCAGAACTGAAGAAATGAACAAACTATATAAGCTTAAGACCCTAGAGATGCCAAATATCACATCAGATTTTTTCTCCTGTAGTCAGTTTCCGAGAAGAATTTTTTAAGATTTTTGCCTCCCTATGTCATCATAACCTAGTTATGGTAGCCATGGCAACGCCACAAACAAATCTGAATTGCACCAGCCCATGTATACTTCTGACCAAGTTTCATTGAAATCTGTCTTAAAGTTTCAGAGGAGAAGTCCAAAATAGGTGTTAACTACACACGCAAATACATGCACATACATACACATGCTGTGCTATGCCATAAGCTCACTTGACCTTCGGTCACGTGAGCTAAACATACATGGATGGGAATGTTAAGATAAAACAAAATAACCCGCTGGACCAAGCTTAAACAGTTGGTTAATGAAAATTGGTATTTCACAAATAATGTCTCATTTGAAAACACAACCAGCCATTCTGGGTATTATTGTTACTGAGGTTCCATTGATCAAATTTCAACTGTTCAGTCAAGCCTGTCTATAAAGGTCACCTAAGGGAACCAGTAAAAGTGGCCATTATGGGCAGGTGGCATTTATATACAGGTTCAAATAATATGAATAAAGAGGAATCGGGATACAATTATATTTGCCTTTTTAAGCAGGTGACCCTTATATAGAGGTGACCTTTAAGGCAGATTGGACTGCATAATCTGTGACATGAATTTTTCCTAATTCCAATCCATGCATAAATAAAACTTTGCATTTTCATTAACCACGCCCACAATGTTCCGACACTGGCCGCATTCACGGTACGAAAGCAGTGCCAAGGCAACTAATGACGTACAAGTGTCAATGACGTTATTAAACGCCATAATTTAGGTCGAGTTTGAATTTTTTTGCATCTAATTCTAGCATGCCGGGCCTTGTCGGAACATTGTGGGCGTGGTCGGCGATACGTCAATTGAGCTTTGAACAACCGGGCCAAGGTCAGGGACAAAAAAACAAATCTTGACATTTTGATGACAATGTACAATCACAATGACACATAAATTACACAAATTATCTTGATTAATTATCTATACGGTAATTAATTCATTACTGTACAATATTTATTTAAAAAATTTATCACATCTTTTTACATCATACCTGTTAATACAATGTATTACAAAACTTAACATCAACAGTGTTGAAGCAAAATTTCATCTTTTTACAACAAAAATGCATATTAAATCATTGACAGAGTGACTATGGGAATATAATCTTATTCTAATATTGACTGTACACTGTAAACATACTGTATATTGCTTTATTTTCACGGTGTCAAATTTTCGCGGTTTGGCGATGACTTCTGTATTCGCGGTGTCATATTTTTACGGTCTTATCTGATTCAAGGAAAACGACTCTAGCAAGATTAATGGGCTGGTAATACCAGTGTCTATATACTCACCGTGGTTTAATTTTCGCAGGAATACACTTGACCGCAAATATAGCGAAAATAAAACCATAGCGAAATACAGTAAAACCTCGTTATAATGCCCCTCGATAACTTTGCCACCTCGCTTATGGCCACACTAGATTGAAGTCCCAAAATCCATTTTGTTTATGTTTTTCTTTATCACCCTCCCCTAATTTATTGCCAGACCCCTTTATAACGCCAAAATTTGACTGAACAAATGGTGGTGATAAATCGAGGTTTTACTGTATAAGCAGGGCTTTTTTCTGACTTTTTTTAAAAAGTGGTCAGAGTCATGACTTTACTGGCAGCACACTTAAGTCCATGCAAATTGGGAATTTCAAATTTTAAAAAACAACCTATTTCATTTAACATGTCCAAGGAAACGCATATTAATATAAACCAAAGTGAAATTAAAATTGTGTAAATTTAAAGATTATGTAAATACTAAGTATATGAATTCAAACTAGTACTTTGGTTGAGCTGAACTGTAAAAATAAGGTATCTAAAAATAATTGAGAAAAATCACTCAAAAATTGGGAAAAATGTTAATATTTTTGCCTTCAAGAATGGGGCCATATTTCCACCCTAAATCAAGGGTAGAAAAAGCCCTTATACTAATTTTAGTGGTGTACTAATTTTAGTACAAAAAGCCAAGTTAACTCTCTGATGAAAAAAGTTGGGTATCTGATAAGATATACCCAACACAAAGAGGAAAACAGAAGAGTAAAACCTCATTATAATGCATCTCCATTATTTGCCATTTCGCTAAACTCCACAGTAATTTAAAAAAAAAAAAACATTTCTTCTATGTTTTTTTTACATGAGCCTTTGTCAATTTTTTGCCAAACCCCTCTATAATGCCAAAATTTTACTGAACAAAAGGTGGACAGTGTACCAAGTTTTTATTGTAAATATATCATCTATGAGTATTATTATTAAATCAAGCTGGTAATTCATTGAAAAATTTGTAATCATTCATTGAGTATATACACAGTTTGATTAAGTAAAAAAAAAAAATATATTGCACCAAATCATCAAACAAAATAGTATTTTGATTTGAAGTAAATAGATCTAGCTTTCTAGAATGATACTGATAAATAAATTTTTCAGTGACGGCAAAATTTCTACCGTCAAACCACCTGCCTATAAGGCCGGCCAAAGAAAACATGTAAATTGGCCTTAATGGACTGGTGGTCTTTGTATACAGGTTCAAATAACACAAATAAAGAGCAATTGGGATTATATTTTATTGGCCTTAAAAAACAGGTGACCTTTAAGGCAGGATTGGCTGTACTGTAAAAGGCTCAAAGCCTGTCCTGTCACTAAGCTTCATTCCATGTCAAAAGTACATGTACACAAAATTATGAAATTTTCAATTATGTAAAATAATTTTAAACAAAAACAAGAAGCCAATTTGGCAACCAGGAATTAAAATTTATCTACTAACCACTATCCTGCAGAAATGTTTTTTCCTCAGTTTGGTTTGTATAGGCAGATAATATTAACCTGTCAACTTGACCTTTCATTATGAATATTCATATAGAAAGATCTACCCAATACATGACAATGGTCAAGCCAACAGGTCAATGTTGTTTGCCTGTATCAATGGTGGGTTATCATTAAGTAGTTTACATTGTAAAATGTATCACAGATGCAACAAGCCAATGTATTATGCCTTTACCTTTTCACTCTAGCACTTGACCTTTCACCATATAACCTTTGACCCTATAACTGGGCTGTAAAAGATGACCTTTGACCTTTTCTCACCAGAAAACCCAAAGTAAAGGTAATAATCATACTCTCAAAAAAATCTAATAATTCTTCTACAATATCAGCATGATCTTCATAATCAACAAAAACAGAAATGAAATTTATTTTTCACTTTAAATTATAAATAGATTTGTGGCATATCATTTTTTGTGACATGATTTAAATTTCAAAAAAAAAAAAAAATACAGGTAATAATAATAAAGAAACAGAAACTTAATATTATATGTTCAAAAATACTTTTTTATAAATTTTCATAATTTAAATTTCACAATTTAGTGAAAAATACATGTAAAATGTTTAAATAACTTAAATAAATATTTTTTCATTTTTTCAAAATCAACAAAATAAAATTATACTTCTATTTTGAATCGGTCAACTAGGTACATTCAATAAACTCATAAAAATAAAAAAAAACATATTTATTTATTGTGACTGTGTCAAAGCTTTATATTGTGAAATCATTTATTTTCGTGGGGTTGTAAATTCATGGTTTGTGGTTTCCGTTTAAAGTCAGTTTGTAAGATATGCTATTTTGCTGACATGAAAATTTGTGGTATCCACAAAAATTGGAACACCACACAAAAATGCAACACCACGGAAATTATTAATGATAAGGTAAATTCAAAACTTTATATAAATTTAACATAAAAATATAACTTACAAAAACTGAGGATATATCTATATAAATTCAATGTGAATTTTTCAATATACAACAGGGTTCTCACTAGGGTAATTTATTTTGGGACCTATAACAGTCTTCTGTTCTGAAGAAAAAGAGTGTGTTTAGCATTTAGCTCATTTAGAGTAGAGCTTAGATTCATTTTAAATACATTTATGAATTTCAAATGTCTTAGTTGAATAAAAGCTCAAAATATGGCATATATCACTACACAATATTAATGAAATTAATTGATTTTCTTTTTGTTATGGAAAAATGGAAGAATTGGACAATGCACACATAACATGGTTTGCATTATGTTATGTGTGCAAAATGTTCCATTTTTTCATTATTACAAAAAAAGAAAAAATATTTTCATATTTTACAATGTAATTTATGAATTTTTTAAACAACAAATCAACCATTTTAAACAACAATACAGCCATAGCAAGCAAAATAATATTACCATCACTATGGGGTATAGGAATTCAAATGTATTTGCGCATCATTCATAATAACATGATATCACTGACAGTCAATCCTTTCATGCAAAAATAACAGTAAAGATCTGACCAATCAAAATGTATGAAACATAAGAAAATTGAATTATACCCATGTATGTTATTGATGGTAATTTTGTCAATTTATAGGAAGTACCCGCTAATTTTATTTACTGACAGTAATTTTGTATATCTATCGTAAGCAATTTTATTTGTATCTGTATAAATATTTAAATATTTTTTTTCTCAAAATTCTTTACCAGTAACGACCATTCAAAACAGTTGATCTGACCCCAGTCCCAATGAAAGGAAAGAGAACCCCTTCTTAAAAAACAATTTTTTAAATACATTTTAAAAATGATGCCAGTACAAGTAAAGTATTTGGTAACTTGAACCACAATAAATAAAGTACTCTGGTATTTAAGTCTTTTTGTTCTATTGTACAAATAAAAATGTATTTGAATCCAGTGTCAGAGTTTTGGTTCTCTAGACTCTGGAATCTTTAGACATGGGTTTTGGGGTACTCAAGATGGTCCCACGACTTTGCTGACTCTCATAACACAGTAAAACATTGATCTTATCAGCATACATAAACCTGTGATAAACGCACCTGTAAAATAAATAAATACATAAATACATAAATAAATGTAATGCAATATAAACTAAAACTGTCTTTTGTGAACCAAAAACCACCGCTCCAAGATTTCATGTTTTCCCTTTCTGATATGACCTTGGTTCAAGGTCAAGACACACCATTGGACCATGAAGATTATTATGTGAAGTTTTATGAGAGTCATTCAAAGCAGCTATGAGATATGGCCTCAACACGATTATCAAACATACTTATCCCACAACCTTGACCTTGCCGATATTATCTTGGTTCAAGGTCATGACATTCCTTTGGACCATAAAGATTATTCATGTGGAGTTTTATGACAGTCGTCGAAAGCAGCTATCAGATATGGCCTGGACACAATTTTTCATGGACAGACAGATATGGTGATGCCTATATAAGCCTCTCAAATTAGTTTGGGGGTGTAATAAATAAATGAAATCTAAATAAACGTGATTGAATGGAATTTTATGTCCTAGCCAATAATATTCCACTTATATCAAGAGGTTACCAGCTATATGTTAGCAGAAATGTTTACCTTTGCAGTGTGCTTAAGGCAATTTGCAGGTAGGGTTCTTAAGCATGCTCTGGGTCATCAGTTTTTAAAGTCTCTTCTGAGAGACCCTGTGACTTTCATTTCTAAATGGCAGTGCTTGACAAAAGAACTTTCAAGTCTTGGTCAGACCAGACCAGGTATCGACATCCCACATATGGAGTGTACCCTCTATCGACTGAGCTACCTAAGTGGCAAAGAAGAAAAATAGACTTACCAATCCAAACCACATATATGCCACCACTTTCTGCAGCTAACTCATATGTAGCCACCTATAAAATAAAGAACAATGTTATTATAAATTACTAGTATAAGTTAATTTTGGGGAAATCCTAAAAAAAAAAACTAAAACTATAACTCTCCCAGAACAATAAAGTTTATAGAACATGTTTATAAATCTGTAAAGTCTCATTTGAGTTGAAATCTTTAATTTTGTACAAAAATATAAAAGGGTTCACCACAGCCTGCCTACAATAATATTGAATATACATAGATATTATTTACTCTTGAAAGCCAATTAATTCCCTCCGGGCTGCACACTGGCAGGCAGGCCTGCCACATGTAGATGTTAGACTCAGACAACCATCATCATCATCACCAATTCCCTCAATGTTGTTATTTTATGAAAGTGGAAAATTGTTCAGAGAAAAAACCAGAACCAATGATGATTTTCTGGATTTATGATATTTTAAGTGGTTTTACCCCCGAAAAAATCTGTCTGGAAAATTAACGCTTAAGATTATATATTCACACTGTGTTACCAATTAAACTTTATTCATTGGCTATGTTATCGGCAAAATCAATCCTGTTTCATTATTCATCAAATACAAAGCATGATCAACAAAAAATGCAATGAGTTTTATTTCCAGATATATTGCAAGGGAAGAGAATTTCTGTGAGGAATGCCTTTTAAATTACATTATTTAGACATATGGTTGAGGTCTCTTCTATTTCTAAAATGTAAAAAAAGTTCAATTACAATTTTTTCCTGTCAGCTATTACTACCTTAAAATTATTTTTAAAATAACTTTTAAGAGGCCCAAATCCAAGAAATGCTTGTATGAGATTCCACTTACCGTCACCCCTACACCAGCTCCCAAAAATATGATACCAATAATTAAGTATATAATAGCTCTTGTTCTAGCAAATTCTGGTCCAACTGATGACCTGTAATCAGAAACAAATTACTGACGTAATAATAAATGTAGTAGGAGATACTGATTGAACTATTGAATGGTGTTTATGTCCCAGTCAAGAATATTTCACTTATATCCAGACATCACCAGCTATTGGTGAAGTGACAGAATTTTTTTACCTTTGAAATGTGCTTAGGGCATTGTACAGGAAGGTTTCATTAATGTCTCATGTCTACCATAACATGGAGCATCCCCTTTGAAGGACCTGTGACTTTCATTTCCCAATGCCGATAACTTGGCTCAGACATTGGCCAGAGTTGGAACCCACAACTTCTTACATACAAAGCCAGCACACTACCCATTGACCTACTGTAGTAGCTAACAGGAAGGAGGAAATGTCCGAAAAAAATCCACTTCCACACCAAGTGCCCTGGCTGAGGATCAAATGTGAGAAAAGGGTTTTTCTTTCACTGGTTAGCCTAAACTTATCATTTGGGGGCTCCAGTGGCCCGTTGGTCGAAAGTGCCTGTTTGCAGACTTCAAAGCTTCTGTCTCACACTTGGGCACGCCTTAGTGTGGGAAAGTTTGTCAGTTCACTTGACAAAAGTTGGCACTCCGATTTTCTCCATTATCTAAGCTCTGGCAGTCTCATTATAAGTGAAGAATCTTCCACTTCAAATGATGTATCATTTAAGGTACCTTTTCGTACAAAACCTTACAGTGAGGTCATAAAAATTGCCTCTTTAACATGGGACCCTATGGAAAAGGCTGAAGTGATTAATGAGACCTTTTTCTGTAATGAGAATTACTTTCCTTTATTTAAGCTGTCATCTGGTAGCTAGCAAATTTTGTGGTTTTGGTCAAAGAAAGCCTTTTTTTATGTGCTGGGCCTGGTTTCACAAACATTCCTTAGCTAAATTTTCCTTACATTAAACCTGGCACAATATCAAATCTTTATAATTTTTTTAATTCTTTAATTTTACAGATATTTATGAAATGAAGGTGTCATTTTGAAGAGCTATTCTATCTTATAGCATTTGCATTAAGTTTTGACAAAAATATTTATTAACAGTTCTAGAAACAGATTACCAAAAATTGCTAAATTTACATGTCAGTTAAGGAAAATCTTAGCTAAGGAATGATTGTGACACCGGGACCCAAAGGTGTATCATTTAAGTCACCTAATTGTGCAAGAACACACTGTGAGTCAGTGATGTCTTAAAAATAGCATATCTAACATGGAACCCTATGAAACAGCAAAAACTAGAAATGTCTGAAGGAGAATAATACCCCCTGTCCCTAACTATCAGTGGAGAAAATTGATTGCAGGTGATGGGATCTGTGCATCTGTGCATAGTTTCGGAATAATTGATATATTGCTGGCCATGCCTTTAATGTTCCAACACCGGCGGCCATCACGATACTAAAGCAGCGTCACAGCAACTAATGACGTACTAGTGTCTGTGACGTCATCAAATGGCAAAATTCAGGTCAAGTTTTCATTCTTTTTGTGTGTAATTCCAGCATGCCAGGCCTTTGTTGAAACATTGTGGGCGTGGCCAGAAATCTGTCAATTGGAACACACATAACTAAGTAAACCGTCAGACAGAATTGTTGGTTGGTTGGTTGGTTGAATGTTGCTTAACGTCACATCAGCAATTTTTCAGCTATTCGCGACGAGAACTATTTAATTAATCTCTATGGATTAATCTATGAACAATTTTTGTGTATGCATATGAAGTGCGAATGTGTTGTATGGTCTGCCTTGTACTAGCGCGCACTCAGGGCGACTTTACTGTGCTAGCTCACAGAGTCAGTACGCCGCAGACAAGCGTACCACTCCCCCAGTCCATTATACTGATACCAGGTGAATCAGTAAAGGCAACGGTAAGGAAAATTCACTTTCCCACATGTGGTCCGAGCGGGACTCGAACTCACAGCGGTGAGAGACCCTGGATTTGAAGACTGACGTCTTATCCATTAGGCCACCGCGCCCTCTCAGACAGAATTGTATTAATGGGCAAATTCTACACGCAAAATACATTCTATCAAACTAATAATCGCATAGTGCACAGATTCTTATGATGCTTAATTATGTTGTGAAGAGACAGACAAGGCGATTCCAGTATACTCTCCTGACTTTGTTGCCATGGGTACAAATACTTACACTTTTCTACAATGAGGACACCTGGCAAGTGCTCTGTTGGACAAACTAAACTGCAATATAAAATATATTATAAATTTATCAATAATATACAGTAAAACCTCGTTATAATGCCCCTCGATAACTTTGCCCCCTCGCTTATCGCCACACTATTTTCAAGTCCCAAAATCCATTTTGTTTATGTTTTTCTTTATCCGCCTCCCCCGATTTATCGCCAAACACCTTTATAACGCCAAAGTTTGACTGAACAAATGATGACGATGAATCGAGGTTTTACTGTACATGTATTTACAAGATAGTTTCAATAAAAGGAAACACCAACATGACAGTATGCAGGGATCAATTTTCCCATTTTTTATCACTTGCTAAAAAAAGCAAGTGCTGATTTTTTCTACTTGCTAAAATAAATTTTTACTTGCTAAATTTTTTAATATGTAATTAAACAATATTTGCATATATTCATGAACTACGATACCGATGCTTAACTCATAGCTTACTTAGCTCCTGCCTGTTTATTGATACTTTTTAAAATGATCACGACACCCTGTCCTTTTTATGATCAGTTAAATGCCAAAGCATTTATTCTTTATTCTCTGAACTCTACAACATTTATATGTTCACCCTGATTTCAATCACACTGCGCTATTCAGTCAACAGTCTCGGAGGATAGACAGGATTTTCCCATATTCAAAATTATCATATTTTCATTTTCATAACAAAATAGTCAGTGAAAATTAAAACTGCTTTCAACACTGATATCTGTGAATATATCTGTGTTGATTATAAACTTTATTCAACTAAAAATGCTGTATAAAGAGCATATTTTGTGTTTATTTATCAATATCACTTGGCGTAAATTTAAAAATCCAATATGGCGACGACTGTAAACAACCACATGTAGGTCAAAAAGAAGAACGTCGGTGCAAACTGACAAGATAGTCTTTTTTATTGGGTTTTCCGAGGGGCTAATACTTAAAGAATTTTTTTGATTTTTATCTTAAAATAATCGTACAAAAGTGAAACTTGGCATTAAAAAAAACACTAGTTAAAATTTGCCGGCATGATGTAGCTTCAACTCGCTAAATTGAAATTCCACTCGCATTTAGCGAGTATTTCCACTAAAATTCGATCCCTGGTATGGAGAATTTGGTTATTTCATCATAGAAATGAAATTAATTTTTCATTATGTAATGGAAGTATGAAAGAATTTTGACATCTTGCATACTGAATTATTTGCATTATAATTATAACATAATTATGTTACGTGTGCAAATTGTCCAATTCTTTCATACTTCCATTACAAAATCAAAAATCAATTTCATTTCTTATAATTCAATTTATAGAAATATTCTAACAACAAATTAACAATTTAAACAACAATATAGCTGGTAGCAAGTAGCATTACTATGGCATAAGAATTCAAATCTCTGTGTGTCATCCATAATAAGACGACATCACTGAGAGCCGATCCATTCATGCCAACATAACAGAAAAGATCTGAATATTCATAATGCCTGACAAAAGAAGAGTTGAGTAATGGTGTTTAACGTCCCAGTCAAGAATATTTCACTTATATCGAGATATCGCCAGCTATAGAAAAAGGACAAAAAGAAGAATTGAATTATTAAACTCTCATATAAAAAGCGACATGACTGAGTATAATTTGACATATAAACATTGGATATAAGATTTTGAACACATTTGCAATCATTTTTGAAAGTGACTTCTCATATTTATGTCTTGCCAGAATATCTATTTGACCTTGAACTTGTAGTGTTGTAACATATGGAATTTCAATGCTGGATTATAGAACTTGACGTGAGGCCAAAGTTTCGCGATAATTTGCTCAGCATGATATAAGCCAAAATTCTACCCTCTTTACAGTATTTGGTCTAGAACTTGGCAAACCTTATTGTGGACCAAATAGTTTAGAACCGAGGTTGAAATTTCCTTTCTGGTACCACAAATATTAATAATTATATTAAAATTTATTAGTCTGTTAGTGACAAAAAAAAAGACCCTATCGAGTATCAAGTCTCTCGATGGACCCAGTTCGACTCTGAAACTGAACTCAAATTTCTAATCTTTTACTGCAAGATTAATCTTACCACAAAAATTTCATTACAGTGAGCACATTGGACCCTCGACGATCCTGGGGATCTGACTGTGACTGTCGGTAAGTAACTGGTCAAATTAATGATTCGCTGACTGAAAAAACAAAACATTCAAATTAAATTCAATATTATTAAGATCCCATCACCTATGGTCAAATTAATAATTCTCTGAAAGAAAACAGCAAAACTCTCCCCACTGCCAACAAAGATTTGACCTTGCAATCTTGACTTTTGACCTAAATACCTAAGTTTGAAATATGACACATTGTCTCATGTAGGTATACATTAATTCCAAGTTTGAAGAAAATCCATTTTTGTATGTGGAAGCTATGGAGTGGACATGATTTTAGACAGACAAACAGACAGATACCTATGGTAATTTCGATATACCCCTCAACCTATGTTTGGGGTTTAGTAATGATTATTTCACTTATATTGAGATTTCACCAGCTTTGACTGCTCTAAATTATTTGTCAAATAAATAATTCTCTGCGGAACTACTCTTCAATATGCAAAGATCAATCCAGCTTGGTTCTGACTACAAATATGGGTTAAGGTTTTCTCAAACGACATTGATATTTCGAAAGAATTCCCTTATCTTTTTTTTTCTTTCTCTTTCAAAAAATTCTAATTCTTTTTCTTCATACCTATATGTTTTAAGCATTACAGCATCTCATGTTTGTAAACTTTTGTGCAAAGTTTGATCAAAATCAATATCCATACATAGATGGCCAAGTTATGGAACCAATTCCATTTTACCCAAACTGACAGATGGTCAGACAGAAGAATATGGTGATTTCTATATTCCCCACTCAAACTAACTATTAGGGGGTATAGTAATACTAATACTGTCACATCCCTTTTTTTGGTACTGGGTCCAGATCCCTTGGAATTCCTGAAAATAAGCAACATTTCCAGCGATTTGAGGGAATTTAATGGTAAAAATACTACATGTATTTGTTATTCATTTTTGGTGAAAATTCCTCAAAATATTTGGAAAAAATGTAGGTTTTTAACCTTGGTAATGGGATCCATTTTGAACTGATCATGAAATAGGGTTCACTGCTGTACCACTTGATACCCTCTAACATTTGTGTGGAGCACTTATTTCCAATGGATTTGGAACCGCACATAAGACAACATTTTCCCATAAAAATGATGTTATTCCATAAATTTGTGACAACGTTTTCCAAAGCATTCCACACAAACAAGAGGTATTGATCACGTGGTGTAGCAGCGAACCCCATTAAGCAGATTGCCTTTCCTAGAATACATACCAATTTGGTCGCGGACAAGCAATTCTTTGTGCTGTACTCCTGCATATTAGCAAGCAGTTACATGGACATCTAACATACTTTTTTCCTGGAGGTGGTCCTTTAATAGGCTGGAATTATAAAAACAACAACAATTAATACGAAACATTTTACTACGTTTCACAAATTTAAAATTTTTATACCGGTAGCCAAATTTCCAAACTTCGTGAAAATATAGCCCTTTTTAAAATATTTTTTCACAAATTTGCTAAAATATGATACTTTTTGAAATAATTTCTCAGAAATTAGTACCCAGTGACAATTCTGACTACCAGTACCAGGAATGGAAACATAGATTATGGACCATTACATGGGAAATTGATTTGGAAAACACCATTACTCCATTGAAAGACAGCGAAAAGAGCTAGGGTACAATTCATGGACTGAGTCAACCAAATTAGTGACAGACAGAGGCAAATGGAGAGGACTTGTAAACGGCCAGATTCTCCTTGCAGACAGATGTAAATAAATCAAGTAAGTCACTCCACTTAACTCATTCATAGATGCACATGAAGGCTGGTCAGACAGACCACAGAAAGTGGCTGACCAATAGGTTGGTCCCCTGGCGATGACTGTAAACATTTACTTTCCAAACATGAACCATAATGTGTACAAATTACTTTATTCCAGGGAAACTTAAACAACCATCGGCCTATAGACATGGGCCAGTAGTGTTGGGAATTGGTTTCAATTTCATATTGAATGATTGCTTCAGTGCGACCAATTATTCATCAGTTATAATCGAATAGTGGCATTTTATCCCAAAACATTTCAACATCAACTGTTCCATGTTCAGCGACCTGTTATTTGATAACCTAGGAAAATGAACAGCAACCACCGAGAAGGAGGCTTTCAAATGTGTATCAATTACTAGAAATTATAATTCCACCTGATTATGCTTTTTTGATATAGGCTATTTGCTATAAGCTATGGACCAAAACTCAGGTTAATCAATTTTGTTTGGGTGCTAATTTTTTTAATATAATCATTTGTATTCGATTTTTCAATTTTATGATCAATTGCTTAGTTGGTTGAAGTAACCAACCAATCTTCGATTATTTCAATTAATCAGATCACCACTATTAGCGAGTGAGTGAGTGAGTAATGATGTTTAATGTCCCAGTCAAGAATATTTCACTTATATCAAGACATCGCCAGCTATAGGTAAGGTGCAGAAATTTTGCCTGTGCGTTGCGCTGATGGCATTATACAGCAGGGTTCTTTATTGTGCCAAGCCTACCAAGACACGAGACCTCGTTTATTTTAAGTTCTCATCCAAAAGAACCTAGACTTTCATTTTGTAATGCCGAGTGCTTGGCGAAAGAACAGTCACTACCCACTTTTAAGTCTTGGGTCAGACCCGGCCGTGGTTTGAACCCACGACCTCCCACTTATGGAGCGAGCACTCTACCAACTGAGCTACCACAACCACTATTAGCGAGGATTTATATAAAAACTTACTGTTGCTTCTTTACACACAGAACACTTTACTACATGCTGGTTGGTTTTTCCTTCAATATTGATCAATGCTTGACAAACTTTACAATTGACCATAGGAATGCCACCTTGTGGGGTTGCTGAGTAAGGGGGAGGTAATTCATCTGGTCCTATAGGTGGAACTGTAACTGAGACTGGTCCTGATTAAAAATAAAATGAAATAAATAAAGAGAGAATGCTATCAGCCATTGTGATATTTCATGTGTCGTCTGTCATCTAACATCTGCAAATTGTCACTAAAATGCAAAATCAATTAAGAACTAGAAATGTCTCTTGAGAGCCAAATAACCACCCCCCCCCCACCCAACAATGACCTTCTGCCTTGACCTATGACTTATGCAAATAAATTTGGTATGCCACACATTGCCTCATGTTGGTTTACATTTGTTCCAAGTTTGATCAAAATCCATCCATAGACATGGAAGATGTAGAGCGGTCACAATATTAAGACAGACATCCAGAAGGACAGATGGACAGACAGACAGGTTGATTTCTATATACCACCCATAAACTTCATTTGCAGGGGGTATAAATATCAATAAACTTCATAAATTTTGCAAAATTTATTGACCTTGACCTACATTTGTGTCCATTGTAACCTTAATCACACAGTTCTCTTGTTGCGCATGATAGTGAGATAATTCAGTAAAGGTCAAGGTTGAAAATTCCTTGGACATTGATAGTTAAGCTTCCTTGATAGTGAGACCTTTCAGTTTATTATACCTTTTGTAAATTTCTCGAAATTTGATTGGTTAATAAGCGTTTGGGTAAATTTAATGTCACCCTCGGATTTCAGAAAATGTGACGTCACAGGGTGACATTACATGAGCAGTTGACATTACAAAAAATATCACATGCGCAGAAAAACAGCAAATGTGTTTCGAACACATTGGTCTTCTAAATCAGTAAAATGCTTTTCTAAGGTAATGTTAAATATGATTAATGTTACAAGCGTCTCACAAGTTGCTTAGAGACAACAGCTAACTGTCATGATTTTTAATCCAGTATATTTTGGTTGCACAGTTTAATAAACACCAACAATCGGTATAATAAAATGAATATTACATTTCTGATAGGGTGGCAGTCCATATTGTCATCCCTCGAAATTTATTGTCAACCTCGGTTTGCCTCGTTTGACAATGAAATTTCTCGGGGTGGCAATATAGACAGGTCACCCTATCAGAAATGTAATATTTATACAAAATTATCTTCTAGTCATGAGCCAAAAGACCTAGGAATTAAAAGTTTTTGAACATCGGTGCATAAAAGCCATAGCCAGTCTACCAAGCTGGTTGACAATGACCCTAATCAAAGGTCAAAATGAAATTTTATAGTAATATAAGTTATACAGGGCTTTGGCAGGTTACACTGCCCCATGTACCCCGTCAAAGATTTATGTACCCTGAGCCGCAGGCGAAGGGTACATTCATCTTTAACGGGGTACATGGGGCCATGTAACCTGCCAAAGCCCTGTATAACGTTTTTGTCACCCTTCAAAGCGTAACCAGTTGGATCTTTTTAACTTCCATTTCGTATTTGTGTGACTTGCGTACGTTGTCGCCATGTTTGTTTACTGTAACTAGACGTCAGCGATGTACGAGTTACTTCCCTTTTGCCACTAAACATTGCGTGCATTCATGTACCCCGGCAGATTTCCGAACATAGTTCCATGTACCCCGGCAAGTTAACCAATCGCTATGCGAGAAATTTCTTTGAAGGATGACAATGTAATATGTACATGTAATTTTGTCATGCACATAACCAAAGTACCTGGGGTTTGTTTTTTTATAGGTTTTTGATCAAATGCAAAAATCATAAATACATGTATATACATAATTATAGATTTTTGTTTTAAATTTTAAAATTGTGTCTCACACACTATGGGCTGTATATACACAACTTGAAAATAATTCACAGCTCAGTAATACTTATATGTTTATTTTTAGAAATTAAACGATTAGTTATTTATCAACTTGAGTCAATAGAAAATTTAAATTGCTAGTGAAATATAAAACTTAAATCTTATCAAGTCAGGATACTTTATTTAAAACACTATTAAAATTTTTTTAAAAAGGTGCCATTTCACTTCCTTCTACTAAAGCATAAATAATTTATGTGCAACCTAATTCCTGAATCATCCATTTAAACTTGAAATTGTTATCAGAACACAGGTCATTGCTTGTTACCACTATGATAGCTCAGTTGGTAGAGTGCTTGCTCCCTGTGTGGGAGATTGTGGGATCAAACTCAGCTAGGTCTGACTAAGAATATGTAGTGACTGTTATTTTGCCAAGCACTCAGCATTTAGAAATAAAAGTCACAGGTTATTTCAGAGGTGATCTTAAAAACCAATGTCCCATGTCATGGCAGGTTGTGACCTGTAAATGAACCCTTCCTGCACACTGTCCTGGTTGCACTGCCACTTTATCTATAGCTGGTGATGTCTTGATATAAGTGAAATATTCTTGACTGGTCTTTATATTTTTGAAAGTAAGTTGAGTTGAGTAATGATGCTGTATGTCCCAGTCAATGTTATTTCATTATAGACGAAAAAACCAGTTCTGGAATGGTGTAGAAAACTGGTGTGCTGGGAGGACGCCAATGTGGGGCCATGTGGGAAACTAAAAATATGTAGGGATCTGGGTAACTCAGCTGGTAGACCACTCATCTATAGTGTGGGAGATCCCAGGGTCAATCCTTGGTCCTTATATACATTTTTCCCCTTCCTGTTACAAGTGGTGTTTTAAAAAGTTTCAGGAAGTGAGTTTTTGTTAGTGTTTTAAAAAGTTTCAGGAAGTGAGTTTTTGATAGTGTAATTTTCTGTCAATTGTAATTTTGAAACGCTGAAAAAAGATTTAATACCAGTGCTGCAGTTTCTGGTTTTATGACATTTTTATTAACGTTACAAAAGCAGCTTGACTAGCTTGTACTCTGCCAAAAATAGGGTGGGAGTTATCATCAAAATAAACAAAACAGGTCAACAAGAAGTCAGATCTTTAAAGTCATTATTTTCATGTCAGCTCTAATTGACAATGTGATCAGATTAATTCCAAATTAAAAAAATGTTACTATAGATACCTGTGTCAGATACATTCTGTATAGACGTGTATTGGGGTGGTGGAGCGATTGTATTTTCTGAACTTAGTAAAGGTGCTCTCTCACTGTTTTCGTCGTCCGCCATTTTATCACATCTCTCTGGTTTGTAACCACGTGACTCGTCATGTGATTCAAATTTGTTTCGTTATCAACAACATTTAATACATTTCTTCCGGTTATTTCAATCCCTTTTTAGTTAATTTAAATAAAGTTTGATTGATAATACGAAATTTCATCATGCAAATGATAAATGATTCATCAGTTTCAATTTGGCCATTTTGGCTCACCTGGGAACATCATGGTCGTGCAAGGTGTCCTATGCACTAATTATGAACTTCTGACATTGTGCATGTATACATGTTTGTTATAAAAAAAGATAAATAATAGAATTATAAAACAACAACATATCCGTGCTGATTGTTACCAGAGACCAAGGTATTTCATAACCACGAGAAATAGTTTGTATGAAGGGTTAAAGTTAGCTAGTAATGTTAAATTGCATTTACAACATTATCATGAAGTACAGTGAAACCTCCCTAAACCGGACAACTCTCTTCCGAACAAAATATTTGGTCCGGAATTTATCCTTCTTGATTTCAACTAAGAAACCTATCTAAACAGCTACACCGGACACTATCTAATTCCGGACACCGGACAAACATTATTTCGGCCCGGCAAGTTGCTTAAGAAAGTGAATTAAAAGAGATAATTTGCTTTTACATTTAGAATATCTTATTATGAGATGTTTACGTAACATTAACGTATTACAATGTTATTGACAAACTCTACGGTTAAGGGAGGTTTTGAAATTTTTAACCTGGCGGCCACCCCCTTAACTAAAACATGTAAACTGTTATTTTTATTTATTATAGTCAATAACATAAGCCCGGAGCTTGCATATCCTGTTTAGAGAGGTTTCACTGTATCATGGTCTCGCTGTTGGAGTGGACAATGAAGTTACTGTTTATTTAGCCTATTTCGGAGAAAGCAAGATCGCAAAATACTCTATAAATTTCAATACGACGGTACAAATCAATGATTCTTTTACTTACATGAGCCGAGTCGTAACTGAAAATTTCTGTTTCGGTTCCATCCTTGCTATATATATTATTTTATGCGACAAAATATATTCTGGGTGGGTGTTTACAATGGTAATCTTTTTTTGCGAAATGGCGGGGTTCTTTATGTTACGTAGTCATGACGAAAGAGTCGACTATTTACGTAGGTTAGTGCAGCTCAAAAACGGATTGATTTTTGCGTAACCGGGATGACAAAATCGATTTAATAAAGTAATAAAGTGAAACACCTTTCTGCATTTTCAAACTTTTGAACAAATGACGTAAATTCAAACTTTTAAACTCAACCCGACCTTTGAACTACCCTTCATTGTACCCCTCGAGAACCTACGTAAATAATAAATTCTTCCGTCATCATTACGTCACACGAAAGGCTCCGCCATTTTGTCAAAATTCTTACCATTGTAAACACCCATCCAAAACACGTTTTGGTGCATTAAAGGAGTTAAAATGCACGGATTAGATCGAAATAAGGATTATTAGCAACGACTCGGCTCATGTAAGTAAATGATTATTTGATTTTTAACCGTGCCATTCAAATCTTTGAGATATAAGCGTTATTCCTTTCTCTCCAGCCGAGTAAACGGACAGTAGTTGATCCTGATTCGAACCGTCATATTGGCAAATATTGATAATGTGGTCGTTTACCGTCACCCTAGTAGGATTGCATAGGATAATTATCGGCTATTCAATCTGGTATTACTGGAGGCTATCAGTTCTGGTATGTTGGAGTGCGATATATTACCCGGAGAACACCACCGACTTCGGCAAGTGAAAATTGAATACTATTCAATGCGCGTGGTAAAGCCACGGTAGCAAATCCCACGAACTTTCTGAAATACACACGTTTTACTTCTATTATATTAAGACCTTCTGCCGTAATTGACGCATTATACAGAAATGATTATAGGCACCCAGCAAAAGTATATAGCGAGTATATAGGAATCACCCTGCCAGTCTTTTCGAATTTTGATCCAACTTGGAAAATAATACGATGTATTGTTTATTAAAATTTATGTGCATAGGTCAAGGTTCAAGGTCACAAGGTCAAATCTTAGAAATAACAAGGCAATTTTTGGGATGGTGTATTGTTTGTCTATAAAAGGACTGCTCGTCTTTTACTGGTTTTTTTTTTGTCCCTTACCATTTTTTTAAAATTTAGTTTGCCATGTAAATATACCAAACATGATTTATATCGAAGGCACTGGATCAAATTGCTAGTTTTTTCTTTGTGTCTTGGATTTATTTTTTTTTTTACGATTAATAAATATAAAAGTTCTGGTAAAAAAAAACTAATACATTGTAAATGGAATGCCCGAAGTCCGGGTCATCTGGAAGAAACCCTTTATTAATTTATTAATTAATTGTCGCTTCTTGCCTTTTCATTTAAATTCGATCTCAATGTATTTATTCTGTAAAGACTAAATACATACAAGTAGGGTGGTTTTGTTACTCAAAAAGTATACTTGAACCACACTACACCATTTTATCGTTGGATCCAGTGCCCTAATCGGAACAAAGTCTAACACTACGACAACTTATTCAGTAGGGTGTTTGCTTCCGACGGTATTTGGGAGATCGGGGTTCAAGTCCCCGCTGGGTCTAAGCTAGACATATAAAAGGTATTGACTGTTTTTTCGCCAAGCACCCGGAATTGAGCGCACTGCAAATGTCAAACCTTTTGCCACTTCATAGACAGCCGATGATGCCTCGATATAAGTGAACTATTCTTGACTGGTACTTTACTGTGCGAACCCCATTCAACACACTGTCCAAAGTCAAGATTTCTTAAACGTTTTAATGAAAAAAACCCATACTAATCCATGTCCGAATCACAATCCAGAAGCAGAGGAAAAAAAACCTGGAAGTAACAAGTTAGGTTAGACACGTGAACTTCCACTAGGAAAGTGAAGCCGGTTTCTCCGGAAGAGTAAACACCTCCTGTTTAGCTAGCTACACCCGCCACGTATGTAATCAAACTTGTGTGAAAGGAACATGGGACGTCAAATATACCCAGAGCAATCCTGGACACAGAGACATCAAACTTATTAATAAAAATGTGATGACGGCCATAAAACTTTTTGAGACCCTTGAAATATTAAATATGGAAATGTTGAATATCTTTTCTGACCATGTTTACTTATTTGTCAACGGTTTTTGGATGATTGGCTATGACAAAGTCCATACTTTTTAGCCTCAAATTGCTTTCTTCAATAGTCAGTCACTGAAAAATGTGTCTGTTTATTATTATCATTATTGCCGGATTATTAAGTTTTATTTATTTATTTATTTATTTATTTATTTATTTATTTATTATGGAGTTTTAAAATATTTATTGCCTTTATCTCTATTGTTTTCTTTCGGGTTTTGCAAAGTAAATATTATTCATATTAATATTACTCGTTTTCTAAAATAAACCCTTATATATAGTGCCATGGTGCAGAGCATCCACAGCGACCTTCTGTGAGTCCTTTTGAGTGCCAAAAATCCTCAAAAAGTGGACCTCTTAAATTTAGCTTATACCATTTGTAATGCATCGCTTCATAAATGAATGAAAATTAAGCCACAATACTGCATTCGCTGCGTTTATTTATTTATTTATGAAACACAGTTATAGGTAACAACATATACACATTTACGTGGTGGCAGTAAAACAAAATTAAAGCATTGACGTCATCGGGAGTGTGGCAAAACCTTGGAACAACCTTGCGTTGCCAATTAATAAAACATGGCTTGATTTCTTCTTTGCAAGCCTAGGCTTATCAAGGCCCTCAAAAAGTTTTATGGCCGTCATCACAGTATTGTTGATAAGTTTGACGTCTCTGTGTCCAGGATTGCCTTGGATATATTTGACGTCTCATAGGTCCATGTTCCTTTCACACAATTTTGATTACACACGTGGCGGGTGTAGCTAGCTAAACAGGAGGTGCTTACCCTTCCGGAGCACCCGGCCTCACTTCCCTTGTGGAAGTTCACGTGTCTAACCTAACTTGTCAGTTCCAAAGTTTTTTTTTACTTTGCTTTTGGATTGTGATTCGGAAATGGATTAGTATGTTTGTTTTTGATTGATAGCAAGAACATCAAAGGCCATGTTATAATTGAATTGGTAATATTCAATGTAAACTTCCACCCTCTACATAAATCTCCAAGGTGGAATTTGCAATGGGTAATGATTACTTAAACAAGTTGTTGTATTTTCACACTACAAATTCTGAAATTTCATAACGTGATGCGACAAACAATTTTATGAAAAATGGTATTTTGGGTATTAATATTGAATTTAAAATGCAGAGATATATTGCCAAAATATGTTTTGAACAGGCTTTTACACTATAACCATATATCTCTACAACTTTTCGTCCATTCGATAAACGAGATTAGCGCAGTGTTAGGCTTTCGGCAGATCTGAAGTGTATGCTATAGGTTTCATCAAATAGTTGGTCAAGTATTTACAAAAATGTGTCAGTGGCCAGAGGCGGATTTAAGGGGGGGTTGCGGGGGTTGCACCCTCCCCCTTTGAAACATTTAAAAGAGAGAGAGAGAGAGAGAGAGAGAGAGAGAGAGAGAGAGAGAGAGAGAGCTATTGACTGATGTGACCCCCATATGTTAATGTAACAACCCATTTCTGTATACGTGTTGTTCTGGATCGCGTTTACTAGACCCCACATCTCTGGAAGCTCGCGCCTTCGGCGCTCGCTCTTAGCATAGGTATACTAGTAATTCTCAACCCCCTTTAAAAAAATCCTGGATCCGCCCCTGGTGGTCAAGTCGTCTAAAGAGCGCGCTTGCGGACGCATTCGTTGACGTATCAGTGTCCCACTCGGGACAGATCTTCGTGTTCGACAGTTTTTCAGTTAGCTTACCGAAGGTCGACTATTTTTTCTGGACGCTCCGGTTTCTCCCACCATCGATTTTCTCTGGACGGATTTCTCCCACCGTCCATGTACTGACCGCCTCGATATTATAAGTGAAATACAGTCCAACCTGTCTTTAAGGCCACCTCTTTATAAGGGCCACCTGGTCATAAAGGCCAGTAGAATTGTATCCCAATTGTTCTTTATCCATATTATTTGAACCTGTTTATAAAGGCCACTTTTACTGGTTCCCTTGTGTGACCTTTATAGACAGGTTTGACTGTAATCTTGACTAGGACGTAAACGCTATTATATAACAAACAAAAAATTTCAACAAAATTAGAATATAGATGTAATAAGCTTAGAGTGATCATCAAAATAGAACATTTAATTAATGAATATATTAAAAACTAAAAAATAAGATTTCAAATTCGCCAGATTAACGTTAAAGAAATCTTGTTTAAACACGATTGTGAAACTGGGGGCTGTAGATAATTTTACCTCCCCCACACACACAGAGAGAGAGAGAGAGAGAGAGAGAGAGAGAGAGAGAGTTTACGAGGCATATAAAAATTTAGGAATCACTCTGTCCATCCGTCCCAATATAGAGTCTGCTCTGTACATAGCAACTCCTTATAAAGTCCAATATGCCTAATGAAGTCCGGACTTCATTAGGAGTTCTTACACCGCTCTATGTCTTTTATGCATATAAATGAATTTTGACCGGTAAACCAACATGAGACGATGTGTCACACACCAAATTTAGTGCCCGTCTCTCTGTCCATCCGTCTGTATGGCAAAGTTGGGACAGTTGTGTTTGTCTCTTATTATAATGACTTTACCTGCTCCGACCTGTAAGTGTTGTTGTTGGTCTTGTTCCTTATCCAGGACTTCTTCAGCGTCCATTTTTCACTAACTACAAAATATGTCACTACAAAATGATAATAATTCAAATCAAAACTAGATGATGATAATTTTAATAACTTTACTAGATAATATATCAATAATCTACGAAGTCCTGAAGATGACAAGTGAAAAAGTTACTAGTATTTCATATCTATTTCGAGGTATCATTTCGTTATTTCGAGAGAGTACTTCGTTATTTTGAGTTAATATTTCGTTATTTCGATAGTATTTCGTTATTTCGAGATAGTATTTCGTTATTTCGAGACATTATTCGATATTTCGAGATAGTATTTCGTTATTTCGAGATAGTACTTCGTTATTTCGAGATAGTATTTCGTTATTTCGAGATAGTACTTCGTTATATCGAGATAGTACTTCGTTATTTCAAAATAGTATTTCGTAATTTCGAGATAGTATTTCGTTATTCCGAGATAGTATTTCGATATTTCGAGATATTCGATATTTCGAGATTGCATTCGATATTTCGAGACATTATTCGATATTTAGAGATTGCATTTCGATATTTCGAGACATTGTTAGATATTTCGAGATTGCATTTCGATATTTCGAGATTGCATTTCGATATTTCGAGACATTGTTAGATATTTCGAGATAGTACTTCGCTATTTCGAAATAGTAATTCGCTATTTTGAGATAGTACTTCGCTATTTCGAAATAGCATTTGTTACTTTCAAAATATGATTTCGTAATTTACAATAGTTATTTTGTATTTTCGAAATTCGAAAAAAAAATATTTAGAAAATACGGAATAACTGCAGTCACACCTGTTTTAAATATCAGTAAAAGTTATCTTAATTGCTTTTTTATGTTATTTGAATATGGACCACCTGTCCATAAAAGCCAGTTTTACTGTTCAAAGTTTCACAATCATTTCTTAACTAAGATTTTCCTTCACGAAATTATTAAGATTTCAAATTTGACATATTTATGGTAAGGAAAATTTAGTTAAAATGAGTGATTGTGAAACTGGAGCCTGGTTTCCTCGATTGGTTTGATTTTATTTGGAATATACAATCAAAAACAAACACACTAATCAAATCCAGAAGAAAAGTAAAAACTTTGGAACTGATAGGTCAGACACGTTAACTTCCATAAGGAAAGTGAGGCCGGGTGCTCCGGAAGGGTAAGCACCTCCTGTTAAGCTAGCTACACTCATCACGTGTGTAATCAAAATTGTGTGAAAGGAACATGTCAAGTATATCCAGGGCAATCCTGGACACAGAGACATAAAACTTATCAACAAATACTGTGATGACGGCCATAAAGGGCCTTGATAAGCCCAGGCTTGCAATATCCCCGAGTCAACCATTTATTTGCAAAATACTCGAGATTACGAAATAATTGTTTTTCCCCACACATGGCACCTTACGGGCTCCTCACTTATCATATATATATAATTATTGAAGGTAAGTTAAATATACACCCGTGTTATCAATTTATCAGTAACTGTTATCATGACTCAAACGCAGGCATATGACGTCATAGCGTTATCTGTGAAAACTTAGATCACATCGACACGTGTTTTTGCGGCAATATTACAGAAGTACTGGACCGAATGCGTTGGAGTCGAGTGGAAGGATGGAGTTTTACGTCTCAGTCAAGATTTTTAACTTATCCCGAGGTCAGTTCATGAATTGTGGAGGAAACCGGAGTGCCCGGGGAAAACCACTGACCTTCGGCAAGCGGACTGTCAGATTTCTCACACTAGGATCCGTCTCGACTGGGTCTCGGACCTAGGCGGTGAGAGGCAATGTGACCCATAAACAAATGCGTCGGAGTGGAATAGTAGTATTGCCGAGTAAAGATACTTTTAGTGTTATTGAAGCGGTTAGTTCTGGGATATAAGGGATTCGAACCTAGAGTGTGAGAGGCACTGTGTTCCGTCAGCGTGCGTTAGACTACCCTGTCATCGGGTGCGTCGGGTGATGTAGCAAGCGTATTATTTAAAAATTCCATGTGAAAAATTATCTGAACTTAAAGTCAAGGTGTCATATTATGCCAATCCTGGACGATGTCTTTTTGATAGTTTTTATACTTTTTATAGCTGGTGACATCCCGATATAAGCGAAATATCGTTGACTGGGACGTAAAACCCATCCAATCAAGCAAATCCATCAAACCTTTTACGTAACCTTCTTACTGTCGCATTTATTTCGATACAAGTTTTGTATACCGATTTCACTAAGCAGTGTATTTGTTATATGTTATCATCTAGATAAAGGTTGGTTTTATCTGTAGTATTTTATCATTATAACGACCTTTTACCAGCCATTGTCAAGGTTTGCCTTGTACGAGAAACCAAGTTTTGATATTTTTTGTGAACAGGAAGGTCTTGTGGATATGTGTGTGTGTGTGTGTGTGTGTGTGTGTATGTGTGTGTGTTTTTCATTTTTAATTTCATATTCATGATGTTTTAGATAAATGAATAAGTCACAGCCAATTATGTTGATTTTTTTTGGTCAGTAACCCATATGAATTTAAATCCTAGATAAAATATAAATACAATTATTTCTCTCTTTATTTCCTTTATATATATATATATATATATATAGCTGGAACGCTGAAACTAGTACATGTACACATTTGCAAAACACTCGCGCACCACCTAAACATTGTTGCGAATGAAAAATTGATGATGTAAGGTAAAACTTGAAAAACTGTGAGCCACAAGCTCACAAAAAATACCCCCTCCCCCCCCCCCCCCCCGCTCTCAAAAATCCATCGGATTAATTTTTTAAATAGGAGGTGCACATCTACATTATATTTATATCACAAAAATTGTGTGAAAGTTTAATGAAAATCCATAGAAGGGTTTAGGAGGAGTTGCGGATAAGAGATAGGTACCCTAAGGTGTAACAGAAGGACGAACCCATATCACTATATACCCCCAATTTTTAAGCGGGGGGGGGGTATAGTAATGTTTAACCAACAGGTCTGTAACAGGAAAGGGGAAAATGCAGCGGCCAAACCAGTTCTTGAATCCGATACCTTCCCAATACTAACTGGACGCTCTACTCACTGAGCTACCCAGCCATCTATCCAGTCCCCGCCCGTCACAGTTAATAAGACTGGTTGTCTTATTACATGTATTTACATGTATAATCAAACACAAACATAACAGTCCATGTCCAAACCACAATCACAAAAGCAAAAAAAAAAATTTTAATTTAAAAAAAACAACTTTGAAAACTTGCAAATTAAGTAAAACACGTGAACTTTCACCAGGGAAGATTGTATCTCTTCTCACTCTAAGGAGTTGAAACTACTTTATCCACACCACTTTGGGCGCTAATCTGTCAATATGACCAATGACCAGACAAAGGTACTCTAACACTACACTGTCTTACATTTCCAAACCAAATAACCCTCTTACAACAATGCCGTTTCTGTTTTTGGTAAATTGCTGTTATAAACTGGCCCACCAAGCAATCTATGAACAGTGGGCAACATTTTATCATGTTCGAAAGGGTTTGGCATATTTAAGAAAGACAAAACCAAAAACAGTCAGTCCATGTCAAATTACAATTACAAAACTCTGAAAACTGCCGCAAATCAACCACAAACATATCCATCCATGTCCAAATCAAATATCAAAACAAGGAAAAACTTTGAAAACTGACAAATTAACTTAAACAACATTAGTCAGATGGCTTTACGATGAACTCCAATTAGGAAGCTCAAAGAAATCAAAACAAACATACTAATCCATGTCCGAATCACAATCCAGAATCAACGTAAAAACTTTGGAACTGACAAGTTAGGTTAGACACGTGAACTTCCGCCAGGGAAGTGAGGCCCGGTGCTCCGGAAACGTAAGCACCTTCTGTTTAGCTAGCTACACCCGTCACGTGTGTAATCAAATTTGAGTGAAAGGAACATTAAAATATAGGACGTCAAAAGACCCATTAAAGCAGAAATAGAAGTTGAACTTACCGGTGACGGTTATTCACAGAGACAGGGGAGTACTTGTTTCCTCGGCTGCCAAACGCTACAAAAACTGGTTAATGACAAAGATAAAGTGGCACATCCGGGTAGTTTAGTGTTTATAAACACAATTTGTAATCAAGGGTGCGTAAGTTGATATATCCTATTTTACACACACACGTCTATGTCACTGAGGTAGCTCAGTGGAACCAGTGGCGGATTTAAGGGGGGGGGTTGCAACCCCCCTTTTGAAAAATTTAAAAATTTAAAAAGAGAGAGAGAGATATTGACTGATTAAAAATTATTTTCTTGGCCCCCATCGGGGCTCTGCTCTAGACCCCTCGTCTCTGGAGCTCACACCTGGCATTGATAAAATTCTCACCCTCCCTTAAAAAAATCCTGGATAATTCTCAACCCCCCCCCCCCTTTAAAAAAAATCCTGGATCCGCCCCTGGTCTTGATTTACAATTAAGAGGTGATTGGTTCAGACCCTCAGATATATTCACTTTTTAATTAATTTTAATCTTAGTATTTTTCCGTATTTTTTCTCAGCAGAAACATGAATTGCTCGCTTAGGAATTGATGATTTGAGAATTTTTAAAACATTTGTTGCGTTTTTTATGGAAATTGTGCAAAAATACACGTTTTGGGGGGAAATAGTTTTCACCTTGTATAACGAATTAATTTAAAAATGAAAAGATATTAATATCAACGTCATAGAGCAGTGCAAAGGGGCCAGAATTTGTTAAAGAAATACGGTTTTTTGAAAACTCGACATTTTCTACGATTTATTTTCCTTTTACAAATCCGTGTACAAGGCGAGATAGTCCATATTCTTAGGCTACCATCGATCCAAGGTAAGATTATAAAAGCCAAGTTTCTATATTACTTGATTATTGTTTGTATAAAGTTCAGCATTGTTCAAACCAAACAATATTCACCTCAAATCAAATAGAACAGTATAATATGACCGTGCACTTTTCAAGACTTGTTGTATTTTTTATTATTTGTGGCCTTAGAATATAAATATCACGCCTGGTACACGCATTTTTAAAAGGAAAATGAAACCACTGATCCATTCCCGCAGATATTCTCCTGCGTAATTATTGTATATAATGAAGGTCTTCCTAATTACACCAGTGTTTACAAACATTAAACCGCCCGGATGTGTCGCTTTATCTTTGTCGACCTAGCTAAGTCAATTTCCTATAATATTAAAAACAAACATACTAATCCATGTCCAAGTCACAATCCAGAAGCAAAGTAAAAACTTTGAATATGACAGGTTAGGTTAAACACGTGAATTTCCACAAGGGAAGTGAGGCCGGGTGCTCCGGAAGGAATAAGCACCTCCTGTTTATCTAGCTACACCCGCAACATGTGTAATCAAAATTGAGTGAAAGGAACATTAAAATATAGGACGTCAAATATATCCAGGGCAATCCTGGACACAGAGACATCAAACTTATCAACTTATCTTACAGTGATGACGACCATAAAACTTTTTGAGGCCCTAATAAGCCTGATAAAATATTTTTATATTGCTACGATGATAGCAATTTTCAAAAGCAAATTACTATCGTTAAGGCAGATAGTGCCGTTTGGGGCACACAATGAACTTGAATTTACGTACTTTTAACTGTACAATTTTCCGTTGTGTTGTCCATACTATTTCATGTTTCCTTATGCTGTCCTAGAAAGACGCACCAAAAACCATTATCAGAGACAATAAAGAAAAGAAAATGGCGATGGCCACATCCTAAGACGAGAACAGGGAAACATCACTAAGCATGCTCTGGACTGGAATCCACAGGGAAAGAGGAAGAGAGGGCGCCAAGTAACAGCGTGGCAAAGAACACTAGACAGCGATCTGATGTTGATCCAGATGTCATAGGGGGAGGCCAAACGAGCTGCACATGACCGGGACAGATGGAGAGCTATTGTCGGGGCCCTATGCCCCTCCAGGGGTGCAGAAGATTAAGTCAATTATGCTGTCCTAAATGTATGTACAGTAAAACCTGTCTATACAGGCCATCCAAGGGAACCAGTAAAATGGCCTTTATGAGGAGGTGCCCCTTATTTTCAAATCACATAAAAAATTTATATGACTCAGTTACTAACTCATTTCCGTCTGTCCATGAGGTAAGAGTTCCTTTTGTTGTACCCCCCTCTCCCACCTATTAAATTGTATGTAAAGTTTTTGAAAAATTATTTTTCACAGAAATATTCAAAATTGCTTGATTCCGTCATTTTTAGTCGAAATAAAAATTTTAGTGGAGGGTACAAATGGAACTCTCTCCGTCCATGAGAAGTAAGTCCTCTCCATTTACTTCTGTCTGTCCCTACTTTGGTTTCTTGAGTCCATGAACTGTACCCTCAGCTCTTTTCGCTCTCTTTTGATGACCATTCTCCCAGTCTCTTTGGGTCATCCTTGTTTTTTCCTTCCCTCTGGTGTCCAGGTAAGTGCCAGTTTTGCGTACCTGTTGTTCCCATTCTCAACTTGAAACGTGACCCAGCCATTTCCACCTTCTTCTTTTTAAATGTAATACTGATCTTTTCTGTTCCGGCTTTTGTTCTAACTTTTTCGTTTGAGACTTTCTGTGGCCAGTAAATAAAAGACTAATGTGGATAAAATTAACTGTCCTTTAAAAGCAGGTGCGTGGACTTTTATATAAAGGTGACATTTACGGCATGATTGGCTGTATATTATGGTTTCTATATCTATGGTATCATCTCAGTATATATATACAATTTAATTGTTTACCTTGGATAAAGCTCTGGGATGTGTATTGCAATCATATACTAGTACTAGTATCCATATGCGGAACCATGTGACCAATGGGATTCATGGCACTGCTCTCAATGGGGAATACACAATGCAAAACCTTGTAGACTATACTATGGGGCGCCGTTTTACTATTTATTCACTATTTAGTGATATCCATAAATCATTTATGATATCAATAATTCGATTTATTGATATCCATTAATATTTAATGATATCAATAAATATTTATTGATATCAATAATTCGATTTATTGACATCTATAATTCGATTTTTGGATATCAATAAATCGAATTAGTGATATCTATAATTCGATTTATGGATATCAATAATTCATTTGCATTTATGGATATCACTAATTCATTTATTGATATCAATAAAACGAATTATGGATATCAATAAAACGAATTATGGATATCACTATTTCGATTTATTGATATCAAAAAATAAGGACGAATTAGTGATAACAATAAATCGATTTATGGATATCAAAAAATCGAATTATGGATATCCAAAAATCGAATTATTGATATCACTAAATAGTGAATAAATAGTGAATAAATAGTAAAACGGCGCCCCGTAGACAGCGTTCCAAATCTTGGTCAATGCTGTAAATCGTAATGCATGCACGATTGAGAAATCCGAAAACATCTTCTGGTCCAAAAATTCCACAACAAAAGGTATGAAATGAGTTTAAACTCGATATACTGAGTTCACAATACTGTCTCTATACTTGTTTAAATGGTGGTCCTGTATTAGTAGGGATTTACTGGACAGATAAACATGGTGTTAAAGTACTACTATGATTTGATGTCTCAGCCTTCTAGGGCTGTGTACATCTTTTTGAAAGTCAACCACTTGAAGTTTGAAGCAAAACCGGTTGCATTAAGAAAAAGTAAGCATTTTACGATTATTTTTGCACTTGTGAAACGCTAAGCTACCTGACAAGGATTGATAGTAAGTACATGTAAACTACACTGCAAGTCCTTGCGTGGATAGTGTTCAGGTGTTATTCATGTGCATTACTCTTGCGATTTTGTTAGACCCAAAATTAAATATAAGTTCGGTGTGCAGTCTGCTAGTGAAATTTCGATCGTGGCGGTTTAAGCGATTTGGTAATTCATCATATCGTTGCACCAAATTGAGGTCAGTAAGTAGAACGCTTGATTTGTGATCAAAGTGCAATGTGGTTATGCATAGTACATCAGGGACGCAGCTGACTATGAGTCAACTGAGACAGTTAAAAATCAGATCATTTGATTTTTTAAGTTTTTATAGAGACACACAGGACATAGAAAAGGTTAAAAAAATCATAGTGTGGAACAAATTTAGTTAGTCAGGGGCGTAGCCAGGCGTACGTTTGTACGCAAAAACGTCCACATCGTTTTCGAAAAAAAAAAAAAAAAAAAAAAAAAAAAAAAAAAAACGAGAGAGAATATAATATATTTCTTATACCAAACCGTTGGTCTTCACCGGAAATGTTATAATTATACGAATTCGGTTTATACCTGACTTCGATAGCCTCTGAGGTGCGGTTCCGGTGTTGTCTTGACTTTGCCTGCATGGCAAAACAATTAAAACTATCTGATTTGATTACATTAAAGAACTTCTACTAGCCATTCGTCACGTTTCATTATGTATTAACGCAATATATTTACAAATATATTTCCTCTCCTCCGTTTAACCTCACCACTATATTAATTGAACTCCCATTTTAACTTGACTTTCTCAATTATTGAGTGTGTTGTTTTCGCAGTGCTTATGCCATACAACATCAGATCCCCTTGTACCTCGTCTTCAGGTTTAAGAATAAACCAGTCCTCAAAAGAACGACAAAAACTACCACAGCCTAGCATAAAGTTATAAGAAAAA
This sequence comes from Anadara kagoshimensis, assembly GCA_021292105.1. Classification (NCBI taxonomy): domain Eukaryota; kingdom Metazoa; phylum Mollusca; class Bivalvia; order Arcoida; family Arcidae; genus Anadara; species Anadara kagoshimensis. The sequence goes on along the minus strand of CM037875.1, from coordinate 24,720,964 downwards.
TTCTGATAAATAGCGCCCTGGAGGGCCGAAAATTCGCATCAGGGCGGCCCCCAAACCCCTGCCCTCTTTAGGCGACCACATCATAAACACCCCAGCTACGCCCCTGCTAGTCACTATTGCTGTCTTTTCGATGACCAACTATCCAGTAAAACTTGATCCAGTTACTAAGTCGGTTTCCACAAAGTTCTGCATTGACTTTTTTACAATATTTATGAACATGGAATGGTAATTAAATGGTATTTAAATTCATAAGTTTTCTTTTATAATTACTAGATCTAGCATCATTTAACAGCAAATGTCGGGATTCGGGTGTCTCCAGAATGCACCGAATTTTTGCGGAGGAGCATACCCTGGCCCCCCGAGGTTAAACTTGAAGCGTTTTAGGCGCTTTTTTTTGCATAGGTTATAATTGGCTCCTATCTACGCCCCTGTCACATACATATGTTCCGGACAGCATGTGGTAGCTAACTTTTTGGCGCGAAATAATCTGAGCCACGTGGAAAAGTTGAACAGTGTAATCCATTCCAGTTTCACAATCAATCTCTAAAGTTCTAAAATTTCCCTCAATATTTTAGAGGCCCTACAGTGGCAAAACAATTGTCTTTTCCACCTATAACTAAAATCTAGCAAATTTTTGCAATCTTTTTCTGAACTACAAATAACTATTTTTGACATTCAGGGGATACAAATATTTTTCTTTAATATTACTTAACGTGCGCATGTAATATATTAAAATATATTTCATGTCACTTCTGGGTCACCATAGTAAGTGCTTACAATTATTTTTTCCAGGAGAGCATCATGGAGAGGAATTTAAGAAAATCAACCCATTTTCTTTGGTACCTGTACTTGATGATGACGGGTTTATACTGACTGAAAGGTAGAGTGCTCTATTGTTATTATAAATCTGGCATGGGTATAGACACTTGTCCCAAAAAAACATAACCATACCCAACTCCATTGAAAATAGGGCTTAGAGTGTTTTGCCCCCACAACGTAAGTGTTGTCCCCGCTTAGACGGCGATGGAGCTAATAATTTTTCCCAGATCAACGACGAGAATTTATCTCGCTTTTGTCTCCACTTCACACACACACACACACACACACACACACACACACACACACACACACACACACAACTCAGAAAGAGAGAGAGAGAGATTGTACGAGTTTTCATTAAAGTAAATAAAGTTCACAATATTTTATTTTTGTTACATGTGAAAATTGGTCATTACGACTCCGTCAAGAACATTTCGATTATATCAAGACGTCTTCAGCTATAGGTAAAGAATCAGAAATTTTGACCAAGGCTCAGGGCAAAGGACGGGAAGGGGTTCTTTATCTAGCCAGCCTGCCGTACAATGAGACATTGGTTTGTAAGGTCTCTTCCGGAGAACCCCGGGACTTTTATTTCTAACGCCGAATGCTTGCGAAAAGTCGCAACCTATTTTCAAGTCTTGGTCAGAGCCGACCGAGGTTCGAACCCACGACCTCCTACATAAAAAGCAAGCACTATAACACTGGGCTAGAGTAGTGGTCACATATGGAAATGGCGACAGTAACATATTTTGCCTATGCAATCGTCAACGGGTATAACAATTATGCCACCTATACCTTGATAACCGCATAACTTTCATTTCTAAAACACTTGAGTGTAAAAGAACACAATCAACTTTTGGATTTTGGACGCACCCAACTCTAAGAAAGAGAGACGAGGGGGTTGTATGAGTTTTCAGATCATGTAATTGCTTATAATATTTATAGCCAAAAAAAAAAAAAAAAAAAAAAAAAAAAAAATTCGAAGTCAAGAACACGAGAATGCATGAGATACATATAAATTCATGCAATTAAACAAACATTGAAATGATAAATTCCCGACATTTGCCCGGAACTGGCATCAGACTTAACCAATCAGATACCAACCAGTCTTTCTCCGTTATATACATTAGAGATGATCAGATCTTGCAAAAGTTTTAATAATGATCTAAAAAAGTCGTAACTCGGCTGTCGGTCAGCCAAGATATGGATACTAGTAGTTAGTTACCGAAATCTGACGAGAGACACCTCGAAAAGTTGACGTGTTTTAAACTAATGAGGGACCAAATTTAAGGGTCATCTAAGTAGGGAAAATTCAAGTGAAACCTATTTGGTTGAAAAACTTGAAAGAGGGGTACAATTATGAAATTACCTACAAGTGTGAAGATTTATAAATAAAAATAAAGCAGGAATTGATCATTTAAGAATTTTTAAAATATTTGTTACACTTTTTTTATGGAAATTGTGCAAAAAACACATTTCGGGGAAAGATGATTTTCACCTTGTGTAACGAATTAATTTAAAAAATTAAAAGATAATCAACGCCATAGAGCAATGCATAGGGGCCAGAGTTTGTTAAAGAAATACGACGATTTTTTTTTTGTTTTTTTTGTTTTTTTTTTTTTGTTTTTTTTTTTTTTTTTTTTTTGAAAACTCGACAATTTACGCTTGAGGTTTTCTACGATTTATTTTCCTTTCAAAAATGCGTGTCCACAGTTAAACTTTGACTTTTTGTTAGGTCAGTGTTAAATTTTCGAAAGGCATGTACTCTAGTTATGCTATTATTTTCGTTTATTGACAGTGTGGCTATTTTGAAGTACCTCACATTCAAGTACAATCTTGATGACCACTGGTACCCCAAAAATGACCCTAAGGCTCAGGCAAGGATTGATGAATACATGAACTGGCAACACTTTAATACAAGGTTCACCGCTGCATCAGTATTCCGTAATCTGGTAAGTAACTAGACGGAATTGATTTTACCATCATTCAACCGACATTTCTCCGGTACTCTTTCCGATTAGTTTTGACAGAGTTATGGCTCTTTGAAAAATTCACTTTTGGCGTTTTCTTTTAAAAAAAAATTGTTCATAGTTGATTTAACTACGATACACCCAAGCTCTGAACAGCAACCAACATTTGTGTCTCGTCTGGATGCAACCGACATTACTTCGGTATTCTTTCCAGTTAGTTTTATGATCCTTTTAAAATTTCACTTCTGACGTTTTCTTTTATTTGTTCGTTTTTAATGAAACTATGATACAACCAAGCTCCGAAAAGTGACCAATATTTGTGTCTCGTTTTTTATGTCCGCTGCAGACAGCATTTAGGAATATTTCTGAAGTTTTGATTGCAGTAATATTTTCACAGATCAGTACGCGATACCCTGTGGTGTACATTCCGATAAAAATGGCGGCATGCTGCATACTGAGCTAAAAGACGAACGCTGTTTCGAAACTTGTTTTACACCCGACATTATTCAGGTACTCTTTCCGATTAGTTTGGCTCTTTGAAAATTTCACTCTTCTAAAAGTTTTTTCCGGATTTTATTTATTTGTCGATGTTTGGTATGTTCCTTAATATGCTTGTCAACTGGTCAAGCTCGCTTATGCTAAATTTCAATTAGTTTTGACAGAGTTATGGTCCTTTGAATTTTTCACTAATGTTACAGTTTTCTCCCGACTTTTCTTATTTCTTTGTTGAAACATTGCATTCATATTTGGAAGTTTGAATTTGATATCACGCCCCTTTCTTCAAAAGGTTGGGGATAAAAATGCCAATAAAACAAAGATATTCGAAATAAAGATGTCAAATGTATAATGGCTGTATGACTTGTATTCACAAGATTTACAATACAATATTCTATTTTAGCTCATACTACCAGCAAACAACAAGACGCCCATAGATTTTAAAGCTGTAGAAGATTATAAACAGAAGACTGCGGTCGTGGTCAAACAGTTAGAAAAGTACTTCCTCCGTGATAACATATATCTATGTGGCAGAGATATTACCTTGGCCGACATTCTGGGTGTGTGTGAACTGATGCAGCTTTATGGTGTGTCGGAAGAAAGCATCTGGTCATCCAATCATATTGTAAAGGCCTGGGTGGATAGAGTTAAGGAAAGACTGCAACCCCACTTTGATGACGCCCATCAAATTATATATAGAACAAGAGAAATTTATAAAACACTGGGACCACAGCTAGCTAAAATGTAGACATTGATTACGCCCATCAAATTATATATAACAATGGAAATTTATAAAACACTTGGATCACAGTTAGCTAAAATTTAGATTCACCAATCCAACATGGATAAGGAAAAATGAATAAAATTAAATATCCCTTGTTTATATATAGTGTAAAACAGGTTTGACTGTTTTTATATGTGATTGATTTTAACTCAGGCATCTGATCTGATTAACAGTTTAATAATAAACTGATGATTATCTTCAGGGAATATGTCCTTGCGTCATTAGCATTAAGAACCAATTGACTCAAATTGAGATTTTTTTTTGTTATTTCTTTAAATTAGCATGCATATTCAGACCTGTAGAAAGTTTAACACTGAGCTAACAAAAAGGAGTCAAAGTTAGTCGACTGAGTGACCGAGATATGGATAACTAGTGGTAGAAAACCTGCCGAGAGATACAGTACAGACTTGTCGAAAGTTTAATGCTGAGGTAACGAAAAAGAGTCCGAAATCGGATGCCGAGTGATCGAAACATGGATTTCTAGTAAACGAAAAGCTGCCGAAAGATAGATAACAGATGTCGAGAAGCTGCTGGGATATTGCTAACAGAAATGAGCTGTCAATTCGGCACTTATTCGTTAACTTGGTGTTAAACTTTCGACAGGTATGTACTGTAGTTAGCAGCAGCTGAAAATTTGTCGAGATATTACTAACGAGGGCCGAGATGGGATTCCGATTGAGCACTTATTCGTTAGCCTAGGTTTAAACCTTTGACAGGTCTCTACTGTACATGTTTAATAGTTGGACCGTATTTCAATGAGGTATTTTTGATTTCACAAAACAAATTCGACTTTGATTTTAGAATTTCAGTAAGTTTATCATAAATTATTTTGCATTGTAAGAAAACTTTTCAAATTATCCTGATAATTTTTTTTTCAAATTGCAACCAGCAGAAAAACACAAAACATATGTTTGTCAGTTTTTTCATTTTCTATAAGCATAATATTATCAATTGGTCCTTATTGTATGGCGCCAGACCTTTGTATTAATTTTTATGATTTTGTGAGTTTGATTAGCAATTCGATTGGTGTATGTAAAGTCTTGAATGTTTTAGTGTATGTAGAAGTGCCTTTGATCAAAAATATTATGTTAACTTACTATTGGAATCACTGTGTTAGTGACAGTGAATTTGTCTTTATCTCCATAGAAAATTTAAAAAAAACTTGAATAAAAATTGATATTTTATTTTATTCACAGTACAGGGCTGGATAACTCGAAGTTATCTTAACAGTTACGGATACTTGGCGTTTGTATAAGCTACTTCGAGTTACCAAGCATTTACATGGTAGGAATGTGTATTATGTGTATTGGCTTGGTAGGACCGTTTTCAGATTTCAGTCAGAAACTGGAACGATTGTTACCAAAATACCATAGCCTAGGAGAGAGATATTTCTAAATGTTAGTGATTTAAAGTATATTTTGATTTTATACATACATGTATTTTATATAAAACCTAAAATGAAATCAAATAAATAAAAATTCAATGATGTTGATAAATAAATTGTTGTTTCGTCATGTTTAATGCTATGCTGAGATATGGAGCTGTTGTTGAGATTAAAACAAAAACATGCGAATCCATGTCAAAATGGCAAACCGAAAAGCAAAGTAAAAACTTTGAAAACCGTCAGATTAAGTAGAACACATGGACTTCCAAACGAGAAAAGTGAGGACGGGTGCTCCGGAAGCACAGTCACCTACAGTCTTGGGAGCTACATCCGCCACGTGTGAAATCAAAATTGAGAAAGAAAGTAAACTGGAACTATGGGACGACAAATAAATACAGGGTAACTTTTCATACAGAAACGACATACCAACAATATTGTCATATACCATTTTTTGAATTTAATCATAAAATACATTCAAAATGGTATATGATATGACAATAGACAATATACCATTTTTTGAATGTACAATGTATTTTATGATTAAATTCAAAAAATGGTAAATATGACAATATTGTAATGTCGGTCATAAAACTTTAGAAGACAGTGATTGCAATATGCCCCCCCCCCCCCGAGTTCACTAACTTAACCACTAGGCTTAGCACCACTACGGTAGCTCACGGTCAGTAGAGTACTCGCTCCGCAAGTGGGAGGTCATTGGTTCGAACCCTGACTGGGTTTGACCCTAGCCAAAATCACACTTATAAACAATATTTTGATGACGAGCATTAAACATTTTGAGCCCCATTGTAACACCAATGTTGTAATATCTCGAAGTCAACTATCCATTCGTAAGCATCATGCTCGGTTGCATAAAGTTTCCGTATTGGGGTGAGTACAAATGTAAGACCTTACAAGATTGATATACAAAGGATAATGCTATAATAATGGTGAAGTGATTGGTCTGTCGTATACCTTTTTTCAATTTAATCATAAAATACATTCAACATGGAATATGAATTGCCATATGCCCATTCGAATCAAGCACAGACTCTACCATAGCAAATCACAATCCCAAAAATAACAAGCCGAAGTGGCCTAATGGATAAGGCGTCAGTCTACAAGGTTCATCACCGCTGTGAGTTTAAGTCCCGCTCAGACAACATGTGGGAAAGTGCATTTTCCTTGCCGTTGCCCTTAACTGGTTCACACGATGTCAGTATAATGTGATTGGGCGAGTGGTACGCTTGTTTGCGGCTTACTGACTCGGTGAGCTAGCACCTAAAGTCGCCCCGAGTGCGCGCTGGTATAAGTCGGACCATAAAACACACTCGCACTTCACTTGCATAGATTAATCCTTAGAGATCAATAGTTCTGGTCACGAATAGCTGAAAATTGTTGATGCGACGTTAAGCAACATTCAACAACAACAACAACAAAAAATCAAAGTAAAAACTTTTAGAACCTGCAAATAAAGTTAAACTTCTACCAGGAAAACGAGGTCATGTATTCTGGAAGGGAAAGTACCTCCTATTTGAGACTATATATTGGTGACCATTTAACTTCAAATCGAAATGAAATTTCGATTCAGAGGGTACCATGTACTTGCTGTTTAGTTAAGATGTTTTACAATACAGTAAAGCCTCTCTTAACCGGACAAGCTCTGGAACATAAAATTTGTCCGGTTTTAGAAGGTATCCCGGGTTTAGGGAGTCTTTGAAATTTTTACCTGGATTATCTCCCCCTTAACTAAATGGGCTTTCAATGTATTTTTTAGGATCAATGCATTTAGATTGTTGATTTCAATATTTTTAGAGTTTGAAAAAAAATGAAGTTTTAGTGGGGTTTTTTTTTTTTAATTTATTGATAAAACATTTTTTAATTTTTTGTTTTATTTTTATTTTATTCTCAATAAATGAACTTGACATAATAAAAGTAAAATCAAAAAATAAAAACGGATTTTTTTTAGTGGCACTATATCATACATTGCGTTATCTCTAAAAATTGATATTTTGTATTTAAATGCACACAGTAAACTTTATCCTTGAAATACTTTTAAAGGTTCAACAACTAGAACGGTCGGTGGAGTAAGTGTTGTGTATATTGCATTTATTTACAAGTAATAGATAGTAAACTCCAGCACATATACATTGGGTGTTGGAGAAGAGACATGGTGTTGACATATTATTACCATCTTTTGTCCCAGCCATGCAGAGCTTTGTACATTTTTATGAAACTAAATAATATCCCGTTTGTAGAAAAACCAATTGCTTTGTTGAAAGGTAAGTGTTTATGTTATTTTTAGCAATTTCTTTTTTAAATATATGTACCACTGCAGTAGTTCAGTTGGTAGAATGCTCTCTCCATAGGAGTTGGTGTGACCGGGTCTAACCCAAGACTTATAAGTGGGTAGTGACTGTTCTTTCCCCAAGCACTCGGCATTATATGAAATGAAAGTCACAATTCTTTCGGATGGGAACTTTTAAACGAGGTCCCGTGTCACGGTCGGCTAAGCATGATAAAGAACCCTGCTGTATAATGCCATCAGTGCAGGCAAAATTTCTGCACCTTCGCCTATAGCTGTCGACGTCTCAATATAAGTAAAATATTCTTGACTGGGAAGTTAAACAAATAAATCAAACACAAACATATCGTTCTGTGTCCAAGCACTCGGCATTTAGAAATGAAAGTTACGGGGTCTAACGGAGACCTTAAAGACCAATACCCCGTGTCACGACAGGCGTGGCAAATTAAAAGAACCCTCTCTGCACATTGCCCTGAGTGCACTGCAAAAGTCATTGAGATTTCTGCCAATTCACCTATAGATGGTGACGTCTCGATATAAGTGAAATTTTCTTGACTGGGACGTAAAACCACATTCTATCAATTAAGTTTAGCTTAGCTAGAACTTATTACCCCCCTCCCCCCCCCCCCCCCCCCGCGCTAGAAATAAAGATTTGAAAATGAAAGTAAGACGGAAGTATGGGGAGTCAAATATCTTATCTTACCACTTGAAAGGGAAATGTAAATTTTTTCTCGTTCTTCATACTTAAAACTGAGTTTCTAAGCCTCATACAAGCACGTATATTAAAAACTGACGACTTCAAAGTCATGGTAGGGTTTTGCAACGATGATACAGTATCTATATTAAATCAGTTTATATACACGAGGTCAATTATTATAACGTTTAGGGTTTAAAAATAGAACTGTAAAATACACATAAATCTAATATAAAATTAGTTTCGGCATTAGATAATGAAATTATTTATTTATTTATTTATTTATTTATTTATTTATTTATTTATTTGCAAAAGCAATACAATGTTTTGACAAAAATTTTAATAATTACAATCGATTCAAATATCTACATTATGACTAAAATAATTATTATGCATATTGTGTATAATAGTGTCATGTGCTACTTTTTGGATTTTTATGAAATAATACATTCAAAAGTAGTACATGGCAATAGATTTAAAACAAGTTACAAATTTGTTATATTTTAAATGTTAAAAAGATTAAAATTACAATCAAAACTGTCATTTTGACAATTTAAACCGAAATTTATTTCAGTTGATTTTTTAATAACTCTGTTATTTCAAATTCTCTCGTCATTGCATTGTGCATATTTCATATTTATTTTTTATGTTTAAAATTGCATTCATTATCAAAATCATGTTTAAGTATCCACCAACTGCAAACGTTGTACATATACAAGCCCAAATCACTTTTATTACATAATTCACATTATGTATACATAATGCAATTTATGGAAATAAAAGTGACTGACGCACATTGTTGAAACTAAATTATGATTTTTTTAATTATCAATCGATAATTTTATTATGTTCTTATAATGTGCAATATGTAATAAAAGTGATCGGGGCGTTTTATAATGTGAATAATTGATAAAGTGTTGTCTTCTCTAAGTACTCTGGCGACGTCTCGATATAAGTGAAATATTCTTGACTGGGACGTTAAACACCATTACTCAACTCAACTCTCAACTCTAAGTACTCTAATGAATATATATGGCGCCACCTGATGCATTGATTTTGTACTTTCTACATAAGACAACGTAAATGATATGCCATTAAAATGTTACACGTAATGATTTTAAAATCAAACACAAACAAACCCGTCCATGTCCATACTACAATCCCAAAAGCAAAACTAGAAAAACTGTGAGCCACAAGCTCACAAAAAATACCCCCGCTCCCTCGCCGCATAAAAAAATTCATCGGATCAAATTTTTAAATAGAAGGTGCACATCTACATTATATCACAAAGATTGTGTGAAAGTTTCATGAAAATCCATTGAAGGGTTAAGGAGGAGTTGCTGATAAGAGATAGGTACCCTAAGGTGTAACGGAAGGACGGAAGAACGGACGGACACACGGACGGCCACCCCTATCACTATATACCCCCCACTTTTTAAGCGGGGGGTATAATGAAAACTTTAAAAACGGACAAATTAAAAATGTGGACTTCCTCCAGGGAAGTGAGATCGGGGGCAACTTCTGTCTATTAGTCACAACCGCCATTTCTAAAATAAAACTATTAGTGAAAAAACATGGGACTGTGGGGCGTCAGGAAAAGAGAGGATTCTTAAAATGAGCTTAACAGAAAGTACCACGAGAAAATAAACCAAAACGGGTTTGTACACACTACGGATTTTTTATGTTCATTTCAGGTGAACACCGAGGGGAAGATTTCAAGAAAATCAATCAGTTTAAAAAAGTACCCGTTATAGACGATGACGGCTTTATCCTGACAGAGAGGTGGGTAAATTGTTGTTTTGTGACCCTAACCAAAATATTAATTGACCCACAATGTTGTTTTTCAGCAACACCATTTCACTTATATCTAGTCTTCGAAATTACAGATGCCGTTGCAGACGTGTATGTACAGTCATACCTGTCTATAAAGTTACTAAGGAAACCAGTGAATGTGACGCTTATGGGCAGGTGTTCTTTATATACAGGTTCAAATAATATGACTAAAGAACAATTTGGATACAATTCGACTGACCTTTATAAGCAGGCGGCCCTTATATAGAGGTGGCCTTTAAGGCAGGTTGGACTGCATTGTTAATCTGAATGAAAAGGACATAACTACTATTATACATTTGACATATTTTGAATATCTCGGTTTTATTCTGGCATATTTTTATCCCCAACCTTTCAAAGAAAGCAGGATTGACTGTATTAATAGGTTCATGCAAGTGCAGTTCACGTGGCATGGATATCGGCTTCCCATCTATAAACCTCTTGAATTTTAATGTTCAAAGTCTAACAATTTAGATACCAATGCTCTATCAATTCTATTTACATGCTGATCAATATCTCAATGGTCAAACCTGTTTATAAAGACCACCTTAGGAATCAGTTAAATGACCTTTATGGAACAATGATCCTTATGCACGTTATGAATATTAGCAATTAGGATAAAAATTTACAGACCTTTAAAAGTAAGTGTCCCTTAAATAGAGGTGACCTTTAAGGCAAGTTCTACTGGCATTGAAAAGCAAGTGTCCCTTATATAGAAGTGACCTCTAAGGCTAGTTCGACTGTATATCATACTAGATGCATGTGTGTACAAATCTAAGGCTAACATACCAATCCATGTCCAAATCAAAATCCCAGAAGCAAAGTAAAAACTTTCAAACTGGCGAATTAAGTAAAATACACAAACCTTGACCAGTAAAATGAGGCCTGGTGCCTCGGAAGGGTCAGCACCTCCTGTTTAGCTAGCTACACCCACCATGAGTAAAATTGAGAATAAAAGCTAAATGGAACCATATAACGTTAAATTTAACCAGGATAATTTTGGAAACAGACATTATACTTGTTAACAATATTGTGATGGCGGTCTTAAAACTTTTTAAGGGCCTTAAAAGGTCTCCCTAGGCATGCAATATCTCTGAGTCAACAATTTATGTTGGTATCACAGTTGTAACCACATTGTTATCTTTTATTATGTACAGTGTTGCTATTTTGAAGTACTTGACCATTAAGTACAAAGTGGCTGACCACTGGTATCCTAAAGATGACCCTCTTCCAGGCCAGGATAGATGAATACATGAACTGGCAACATGCGAATACGAGAACAAATGCAGCATTATTCTTTCAAAATTTGGTAAGTAATTTTGAAATTAATTTATATATTGCACTTTCATGTTAAACTCTAGGTGTGATTACTAAAGTAATTATTGAAACGTAGCATTCTAAAAATGCAACATGCCCATAACGGCATATGCAACTCACAATATTGGTAATACAACAGGAAGTAGGCGTGTTTTACGAGGACGCCAACAGGTACCATTGACAAATTAAAGGTACCCGCCAAAAGTCGGGTGTTATATAATCGATGACCATAACATGTATCAACTGTATCCTTGGTTGTATACCTGAATCATTTTTCTACATTGTGTCAGTCCCCAATTTCAATTTTATAATACATGTGTGCACGTCCAACAGTAAAGTCTGAGAATTTCGAAATACAGTCAAACATGTCTAGAAAGGTCACCCAAGGGAACAAGTAAAAGTAGCCTTTATGGACAGGTGGCCTTTATATACAGGTTCAAAAAATATGAGTAAAGAACAATTCGGATTAAATTCTACTGGTCTTTATAAGCAGGTGGCTTTTATATAGAGGTTGCCTTTAAGGCAGGTTGGACTGTACTTAAACTGAATTACGACAAAAATCATACGTTATTGCAACGCCACATAATGTCTAAAATATTGTTTATTAGATCAAAGAAAATGGATAAGGATTTTAAGAACTTCAAGGTGATTCTGTTTGTTTGGATGAGTTTTTGCAACATTTCTACAAAGATTATATTTTTTACTTTTTAAAAAAAAATAGCACCGGGTCATCGGTAGGGAAAAATGCATGGTTTGTAAGTATGCGGCATTGAATGAGGCGTCAGCCGCACTCGGTATGTTGCACTGACCCTTGTTGCAATCCTCTTCTTTTTTTTTTAGTTACTGATACCAATGATGACGCAAAGACCAATAAATGTGAAGAAAGTTGAACAGTATGAAAGAGGAACTAATGATGCTGTTGATGGCATAGAGACTTACTTTCTGCGTGACAACAAATATTTGTGCGGGAACGAAATAACGTTAGCAGATTTGTTGGGTGTCTGTGAACTGATGCAACTATGTGCAGTGTCTGAAGAGAAGATTTGGACATCCCACGCTACTGTAAAAGCGTGGATGGAAAGAGTTAGGGAGAGACTAAATCCATATTTTGATGAGGCCCATCAAATTGTTTTTGAATTTAAGAAAAATACAAAACATTAAACCCGCAGTTCTCTAAAATGTAAAATGTTAATGTGACTTGACTTTCTTCCTTTAAATTTTGGTTCAAAACCAAAATGATTCAAATTAATAAATGAGATTAAAGAATTTAACTGTATCACTCTTGTTCCGAAATTTTTGCATGTGTTTGTAATTTTATCATTATTTATGTATGTTTATTGAAATAAACAAAGAAAATACATTGGACGTTTCACGCATGTAGTTCCATGTTCCTCATTCTCAATTTTATTTTACCCATTGCGGTTTAGCTAGTTAAACAGGAGGTCCTTACCCTTTTGGAGCAGCCGGCCTCACTTCCTTTGTGGAAAGTTCAAGTGTTCAACTTGATTTACTAGTTTCAAAGTTTAACTTTGCTTTTGGTTGTTTTGAAGATGCATTAGGATGTTTGGTTTTGATATATATTAGAGCTTTATTTGATTATTCATCATGCAATTGGGCCAGCGACTATACTGATTTGGTACTTTCACCACGGGTGTAGTTACCTAGACAAGTGGTGCTTACCCTTCCGGAGCAACTGGTCACACTTTCCCGTGAAAGTTCACGCGTTTAACTTGAATTACCACTTTCGAGTTTTTACTTTACTTTGGGATTGTGATTTAGACATGCATTGGTATGTTTGTTTCTTATATCATGTTAGAGATTTATTTGATCATTAACCATGACAATTGGGCCAAGGACGATCCTTTCGCCACGGATGATGCTAGGTAGACAGGAGTGTTTACCATTCCGGAGCACCCGGCCTCACCTTCTCGATGGAAGGTCACGTGTTTAACTTGATTTGTCGTTTTTTTTAGGTTTTTACTTTGCTCTTGATTGTGGTTTGAACATTGATCGGTATGTTTTGATTACATTGAAATGATTATTCAAGAAAACACTAACCTTGGAGAAGCAAAGTGGCAAAATTACATTGGAAGAACACTTTAAAAGTCATATAACAGAAGTAAAGATGGTGTACTTGATCTGATTGGTCATAAATAAATGTAATAAAAGTTAATGGGGCAGCTTCTTGTTCAACATGTCGATATGGTTAATGATTAGTTTATATTGATGATGTATTGGTACAGAGGAAGAACACTTATGAATACCTTTTCATTATCTTTCAAGAATTTCAAGAAAATACATTTCTCCATTTAATAAATACAAAGAAATGTAACATTTGATTTGGCATCAACTAATTAACAATGTTTATAACTTGATTGTGAAGAACAAATTGTTTGGTTAGAAGATACCACAGAATCGTATCATTATGAGCAGAGTTTGGCGATTACGTGCGTTATAATAATAGACGAGACGTCTTCAATAACTGTTTTTATCAGTATATCGAATCTTGCGATTTATTACTGCGGTTTTTTTTGCATATTGGAGAAAAAAAATGTCCCTTTGTGACATTGTTAGGTAATGGCGACGTTTCTTGTGTCAACAATACTGGTCAATAATGCCGAAAATACTATTCACACATCATGAACATACGACGTTTCAGGGAAAAAAATTCTATAGATTTTACATTCAATTCTTTCATTATTAGACCGGACCCAAAATATTCAGATTAGATCTTTTCACCATCTTCAAAATAATTTTGGTCCAATCACTACTTATGAGGAATTGTATTCCGAAACGGCCGTCTAGTGCTGTAAAATTAAAACTGGTACATATGTAATTTAAACACCTGAGCTGATATCTCTGCTGGTGGCTGGTGCCCCGAGGATATCACAAACTCAGTAGGCAATAATTTCGTATTATTGTCAGAAATATACTATAATTGTCTAAATTTACTGCAAGTTAAAATTTGAAATTTCTTAAAAACTAAGGAATACTCCCTCATGCAAAGTATTTCCTTAGCTTAATTTGGTAAAAATATATTTTGGTCCTTAGGGTAGCTTTTGAACATCTTCAAAATAATTTTGGTTTTGATAATTTTGGTCCAAGCACTACTGATGAGGAATTGTATTCTGAAACGGCCGTCTAGTGCTGTAAAATTAAAACTGGTATAATATGTAATCTACAGTTGACATTCAAGAAAAATAATTTTGGCGATGGCACAAATACCAGTATACAGTATAAATTATATTTATTGTATGAAATTACAACTTTACACACCCAGAATCAAAACTGTTGTCATTACAACTTTATTTTTTAATATTTATTTAATTTCTTAATGAATAGAATTTTCACAATTTAGCTATTCTATTGTCCAAATTTGCTGCTAATTAAAATATGAAGGTCCTCAAAAATTAAGGTATACTCCCTCATGCAAATCAATAACAAACATACTAATCCATGTCCGAATCATAATCCACAACCAAAATAAAAACTTTGAAACCGACAAGTTAGGTTAGACACGTGAATTTCCACCAGGGGAGTGAGACCGGGTGGTCAGGAAGGTTATACACCCACTGTTTAGCTAGCTTCACCCACCACTTGCTATCAAAATCGTATGAAGAGAACATGGAACTATGCTAAGTTTCCTTAGCTAAGTTTGGTTAAATATATTTTGGTGCTTTGGATATTTTTTCAATCTCATGATACAATTTTGGTCCAAGCACTACTGATGACAAATTGTATTCTGAAACGGACATCTAGCGCTGTACAATTAACCATTTAAGTACCGTTGAAACACAACTGTGTTTGACTAACTGGGCATGCATCCGTATAAAAATCTGATAAGTCATTAAAAACTTTAAAAAAAAAACTTAAGTAATTTCCAATCTCAAACTAATATATCAAACTAACTTGGCTAAATATTCTATATATGATACCAAAACAGCATCTTGATTAAGACTTTATCCAAGTTTCACCTTAGTGTTTGTTTAACAAATGACGACGGCGTTATGATGTAGAAACTTGCGCAGTCATTTTAAGAGGTTGAGTATCTAGAACATATACATATAAATTTCACCTTATAGATTACATTTGTTAGTAAGTCACAGGACAAGAAACGGTAAACATTGGCCATTGAAATCACAACATGGTGTTAACTTATTACTACGAACTTTTGTCCCAGCCATGCAGAGCTATATACATATTTTTAAAAATTAACAACATCCCGTTTGTAGAAAAACCAGTTGCTTTCTTTATTGAAAGGTAAGTTTATCTCTAGAAATCTGCTTTGGTGCGTTTCAGTCATAACTATTACTACTGTTCAAACCATTCTGTTTGTGACAGTGAATTAAATTTTTTTTTATTATAAATCAAATAAAGTTGAATTGATGTTGTTCATTTGCTCGTACCTAGTCGTAAGTGAAAATTTGTATACACATCCGCGATTGTCATGAAGTATTTCTCTAGAAAGGAAAATGGCGCTTTGGGCATTTTACATGACAAAAATGGCAAAGTGATGCCCTTAGTGACGTTTGCATCATTTGCAAAACATTTTTCAACATGTTAAATCCCCATAGCGCCAGCGTCTTACTCTGTGCAGAAATATTCTAGAATAATCGCGGATTTGCACACATTCCTGTTACTACTAGGTACAAATAAGCGAAAATATCAATTTTTATTCAAATTTATTTGATTTTCTATGGAAATAAACAGTAATTGACTGTCACAAACAGAATTGCTTGACCAGTAAACATGTTTAAATGTTGCAGCACTAGACGGTCGTTTTGGAATAAAATTCCTTATCGGTAGTGCTTGGAAAATACTTTATAGAAAAAACAAAAATATTTTTGATGTTGAAATGAGTAAAATAGAAAGACCAAAATTTATTTTATCAAATCCACTTAAAACAACACTTTGAAAGATTAAGGATAGCTTAGTTTTTTTTTTAGGAACTGAACACTTGCAAATTGGTAGAAAACGCAAACGTCCACCAGCTGGGAAGTCAGACTGGATGATTTAAAGGGCAAACACTTGTCATTCTAATTAATTCAACCAATAAATTGTTGTTCGTAATAAAATATTGCTCCAGCCATGAAGACCTATGTACATGATTTTGAAAATTTGCATTTGTAGATTAAATGATTAAGTTTATATTTTGGCATATTAACATATGCTCAACAGATTCTTCCTGCACCTTTAAGGTTTATGTGCAATTTAGATACCTGTGCCTCAGTCACGAGGTTCCTTTACCTCATAATGAATGGTTTGCTATATATTTTTTCCACGTGAATCATGACGCCATTTTACAAAATTCTACTGCTATAGCTATCAAACTTAAATTAAAGAACATTTAGCCAATAAGATGAAGGGGGTCACGTGTTCATACCTTACAATGTCGGATGCCGTTAACATCATTATTTATTTAGGGAATTAAGATTTTGTCCCAATATTGGACATTTTTTCGTAGACTTTACCCATGAAGCTGTAATCAAATTTGGACAAAGCTTGTTAATTTACTTTTGATGTTTTGGGTAATATTGCTGGATTTATAGACACACGGCACAGTAGTGATTAACCCCAAAACAAACTTGGTTGGAGTAGGTTGGGTATTTAACGCTGACGCTATGTGTGTACAAATACAAGGTTTAATTCTAGAACATCCCGTCTCATATATACATATATATTCACCTAAAACTTAACCTTGAAAACAGTGTATTAAAGAAAAACTTACCTTGGTATTGACAAAGAAAAACACGTAGCCGTAGAAAAATTTGACACAGAAAAACATCAACAAAATCTATGTCAAAGAAACATATGATTGACATAGAAACACTTGAAGAACATGTTGACATAGAAACAAAAATATATTTTATTTTATTTTAAAATATAAAAAATAAAGTCATTTTCACCTAAAAGTAAGTACAAGAAAAACAATTCCATCTTCACAATATTATCACAATATTATTGATAAGTATGTTGTCTCTGATTATCCTGGATATATTTGACGTCCCATAGTTTCTTGTTCCTTTCATTCTCAAAGTTTGCTTTCACGCGTGGTGGTTGTAGCTAACAAGATAGGAGTTGCTTGCCCCTTCAGTACGTACAGCCGGCCTCAATTCCCTGTTTAACTTAATTTACCAGTTCTCATTTACATAGGAAATTTGCTTAGCTAAAAAAGTTCTACGAACGTTGGAATAGCTCTTGTAAATTTTAATTTGTTTTTTGGGTAACGATACAGATTATTACTGGGTTTATAATTTCTCACATCACAGAAAATTATCTCAAAACTAACATTGTTGATTAGGGATATGTGGTGTATTATATAATGTAACTATCATGTCCAGTCACGTATACAAAACATAAGGGTATTAATATGCGATAACATAGGGAACTGTGCATAGATACAAAACGTATATGTCATCACCTAAAATATGCGATAACATAGGGAATGAACTCTGCATTGAATTAAAAACATATTGACCTGTAACTGTTACCTATTGTCTTGGGCATAGAGATGTTTGTGCAATTGTATGAAATTTTATACTAGTACTGGAATTCCTAAAATGATTTCTTTTATTTGATTTTCGTAATACCATTCACAAAGTTGTCTCATGACGAGTTTTTACTATGCTGGCATGTTGAAAGTATATTGGCATGTAATTGTTACCCATTGTCTCTGGTATAGATATATATGGACATTTGTATGAATTTTATACCAGTTCTGGAATTCCTTCGACACAAAACGATTTGTCGTATTTGATTTTCGTAATATCATTCACAAAGTTGTCCTATGGCGAGTTTTTACTATGCTGGCGACATTGGTCAAGCATTTTACAATATCGTTGAAGCACCATACTCTCAATAATGAAATATAAGACAAACAGATCGAAATGGCGTTTTTAATTAAATTTAACGTAATTTAATTAGACTCGAGCTTTCCTGATTTCAGAGTTTTTGAACAATTATTCATGGGAATTATATGTGTGAAGTAACTAGTTAATGTGTCTTAATTTGGCAGTCAACAAATCATTTATGACAAAAATCAATGTATTATGTTATTTATTATCAAAAAGTTCTATGGCCGTCATCACAGTATTGTTATAAGTACAATGTATGATGTCTGTATTTATAATAAGCCTGGATATATTTGACGTCCAGGTGTTCTCAATTTTGATTACACACGTTGCGGGTATAGTTACCTTAACAGGAGGTGCTTACCTTTCCGAAGGTACAGATAGAATTGGTGGAAGTTCACATGTTTAATTTAATTTGCAATTTTTAAAATTATTACTTTGCTTCTGGATTGTGATTCGAACATGGATTACTATGTTTGATTTTGATTATTGCGTTTTGATAATGTTATTGTTCATGACCTAGGAATTAAAAAAGGTTTTGAATAAACAGGTTTTACTAATAAATCTTTGTTTATTTCAGGTGAACAAAAGTCAGAGGAATTCAAGAAAATCAACCCCTTCACAAAGGTACCTGTCATAGACGATGATGGTTTTATTCTCACGGAAAGGTAGGTAAAATAATAAAATAGTCTCATTTCGGCATTTAGAAATGAAAATAACGTGGTCTTTTGGAACAGACCTGAAAAAGCGATGTCCCGTGTCACGACATGCTGTCTAGGGACGCTAAAGAACCTTCCCTTGTTCGGCATTTAAAAATGAAAATCACGGAGTCTTTTGGAACAGAAATTAAAAAGCGATGCCCCGTCTCATGGTATGCTAACATGAAACGCTAAAGAATCCCCTTAAACATTTCCCTTGGTACACTAAAAGATCAAACTATCGTTTACAGTATATTTGCGACATCTGACAGGAAAGAAGGGGGCATTTTCAAAACACTTTTCTCAAAAGCACCATAACTTCATTTTTTTGCATTCATGTAATGATAAATATGACCCATAATTGCCTTAAGAGATAATTTGGGAAAATAAGGACTCAATGACTCACGTGGTGTTTTCAAGAATGAATAATAAATAAATACTGATTATTAGGCAACTTCTTCAATGTATACAATTTGCGACTATGCTATGGTCATCAAGGATGCACAGTGAATAGTAAATAGTACCAATTTTACAGTCAAATCTGTCTATAATGGACATCGAAGGGAACCTGTAAAAGTGGGTTTTATGGTCAGGTGGACCTTATATACAAGTTTAAATTTCATGAATAGGGAACAATTGGAATGGATTTTACTGGCCTTTAATAGCGAGTGGTCCTTATAAGGAGGGGATTTTTAATAAAGGTTGCGAGTGGTCCTTATAAGGAGGGGATTTTTAATAAAGGTTCGACCATGTATTTAACTATTAATTTTATTGTTATTTACAAAAATATTGCAAATTTTGCTGACACAAACCCGGCGGACAAAATTTTCATCAGTAATTATAATATTGTTTTTCTTTACGAACAGTGTTGCTATTTTGAAGTACTTGACCATTAAGTATAAAGTGGCTGACCATTGGTATCCTAAAGATGACCCATGTCTCCAGGCCAGGATAGATGAATACAATAACTGGCAGCACAAGAACACGAGAGAAAATGCATCATTTTTCTTCCTAAATTTGGTAAGTAATGCTTATACATAACTTCCACATTCAAAGGGTATCCTTAGACAAAAATATAAGATTTTTAACTTTTGATGCAACCAATGGGTAATACATAAAAATAATAAAACTGAAATCATTCGCATAGCTGTAACGTTTTCGTAAAAAGGCTATATTATTAGTAAAACATTCAAATCTGTTTCTACATTACGATTAAATCGACCCTTTTCGCTTACGGAACGTCACATTTGAATCCAATTTGAATCCGGCGCCCCTATTCGAGTTACATCAATGCTGCGGAAAATATCATTACGACACTCGATACCATTGCGTAAAAAATTAACTACCTTTAAGCATCCAAATTCGAGCGTTAATATCAATGGTAACAGCATATATGTTGTTTAACAACATTATGTCATAATGACGTCGTAAATACCAGTCATTTAATAACCGGTACCCGTCCAAAGTCGGCGGTAATTATATCAATGGCCTCGGCATATATTTGTTTTAAAAACATTATGTGATGTTGACGTCGCAAATGCCAGTATCTCTCAAAAGTCGAGCCTTTTATTATCAATCATCTCAACATATGTCTATTTTGTTTATAAATATGTCATAATGACGTCATTTTATAACCGGTGCCCGTCCAAAGTCGAGCGTTTTATCATCAATAATTTTTTAAGCCTTGATTTATCAAGGTCCTCAAAAAGTTTTGTTACCGTCATCACAATACTGTTATGGTGTTTATATATCGAAAATTACCCTGGATATATTTGGCGTCCCATAGTTCCGTTTCCTTTTATTATCAATGCCGATTCCACATACGTGACGGATGTAGGAGGCTAGACAGGAAGTCATTTCCCTTCTGGAGCACCCAGTCCCACTTCTCTGATGGAAGTTCACGTGTCAACTTAAATCGCCAGTTACAAAGTTTTACTTTGCTTTGGGATTGTGATTCAGTATGTTTGTTTTAAATGCAACATTTTTATTTCGTTTTAGTTTTTGATACCTATGCGGACCAAAAAACCAATAGATTTCAAGGAAGTTGAAAAGTATGAGAAGCTGACTGAAGCCTCTGTTGCGCACATGGAGAACTACTTCCTGCGTGGCAACAAATATTTGTGTGGGGACGAAATTACAATAGCAGATCTGCTAGGGGTCTGTGAACTGATGCAGTTGTGGGTAGTGTCCGAGGAGAAGGTTTGGTCATCTAATGCCACTGTTAATAAATGGGTGAAAAGAGTTAAGGAAAGAATGAACCCGTACTATGATGACGCCCATCAAAATGTTTATGAATATAGAGAAAAATATAAAACAATGAAGCCGCAGTTTTTATAGATGTTAACAGATCAACAAAGATGTCAAAAAATATTTGGACAAGAACAAAGTATCAGATGTGTCAACAATATTTTCGAATTCGGACAAATTGTTTCAAAATAAGCATAATAAAAAGACTAAATAAATGCGATGGACTCATTTTACTCATTCATTATGACAGTTAAGTACGGAGCCAGTAAGGTGACATGTAAAAAAAAATGTTATTTCGTAATTTCTTATATTCGCAAAAGTTATTTTGTATTTTAATAAAATCACTGACACCCATTTCTATACCATGTTTTATGTATTGTTAGGGTTTGTGTATTTGTAGACTCTAGTTTTTCTCTCACCAATAGTCTTTTCTATGAGAGGTTTATAGTTTTCGTTGTTGGTTGGTGGTTGGTTAAATGTTTCTAAACGTCGAAACTTCAATTTTTCAGCTATTCGCGACGAGAACTATTTTATTAATCTCTATGGGTTAATCTATGCATGTGAAGTGCGAGTGTGTTTTATGATCTGCCTTGTACTAGTGAGCACCCAGGAGGGCGACCTTAACGTGCTAGCTCTACCAGTCACATTATACTGATACCAGGTGAACCAGTAAAGGTCAGCGACAAGGAAAAGTCACTTCTCCACATGTGGCTAGGCTCGAACTCGCAGCAGTGAGAGACCCTGGATTTGAAGACTGACGTCTTATTCATTAGGCCACTGAGTCCTCAGTTTTCGTTGTGGTTGCTATTACTATGGTAGCGCAATGAGAAGAGTGCTTGCTTCGTATGTGAGAGGTTGTGGGTTCCAACCCCGGCCGGATCTAACCAAGGCTGTTATTTCACCAAGCACTCGACATTTAGAAATGAAAATCAGGCGGTCCTGGGGCGTAAAACCCCATTGAATCAATGATTCTGCAAACAATTGAAAAACATTGATATATAACATTATAATATAAATACAGGAAAAGAACCCTTTCTGGACATTGCCCTGATCGCACTGTAAAGCTGAAAATGTCCGCCACCTCATCTACAGCTGGTGAAGTCTCGAAATAAGTGAAATATTCTTGACTGGGACGTAAACCTCCATTTAATTAATACATTAGTCGGCCATCATGTTTTCTACACGATGATAAGAAAGCCATCAGATATTTGTTTTGTGGAGATATGTCCTTTTTACCTGGTCAAAATTAAAGAATTTCCTTATTTGTGTAAAAATTATCAAACAAAATACTTTCGTCGTTAAGTCCTCGTTATTTTTGCACCATATTTAAACAGCCCTGTCATTGGTTAAGTGGTTATTATCCGGGCTATATCTCACAATTCAAGATGATTTTGTTTAGGATACTTTTAGTTGGATCTGTTATCTTCATCTCGCAAGAACCCATTTTCATGTACATGTATAACCTTTGTATAAGCGCTGAAATGCGTAATAGATATGTCCAATGTTTAACACTAAGGTAACACGATGGTGTCAAAGAGGTATGGCGGGTTTGATAGGCGCTTTTCACATTGCACCTGCTTTCAGAACAGATGAATGACGTAACAATCCCGAGGATTTGGCGTTCTATAATTAGACAGGGTGACAGGTCTATGAAAAACAAGCGCTTCGTTGTTATGAAATCCTTTATAGGAATGAAGGTAATTTTTCTTTTTGTAATGGAAGTCATTTTGAACTCTGAATAATTCGCTACGCAGAACAAAATGAAAAATTTACTTCATTACTTATAAATAAAAATTTTGCCGTAGCAAGTAAAAAAAAGCATCGGTATGGCGTAGGAATTCAAATGCCTTCTGTGCGCCATCCATAATAAGATGACGTCACTGAGTGACAATTCATTCATATGACCAATCAAAATGCTTGAAACAGGGGGAGAATTGAATTATTCCAGTTTGAATGGGTATTACCTTAAGCTTTTCCGGTACAACTGTACCACAGTTCGAGTCGATTTCTGCCTTACAAGTATTATTACTGTTGGTGATATAGTGAAGTAGAGAAGAGTAATGGGGTTTTACGCCCAAGGCAAGTTTCTATCAGTTAAACAGGGACGGTCAATTTTAGAACTGAGGAAAGCGAAGTACTTGAAGAAAACCTCCTACTGTAGAAACCACTGTGACTGTGACTATATTCATAGAAAATCAAAAAAATTTGAATAAAGATCGATATGTTTCACTTACTTGTTCCTAGTCGTAACAAGAAATCTGTATGCGCATCCGCGATTAGCCCAAAATATATCTGCATAGGGTAAAGCATTGACGCTATGGAGATTTAGCATGTTGAAAAAACAGGCAAATGGCGGATTCTGTTGCGCATATGACGTAAAACGTCACCAAGGACATCACTTCCGGTGTAAACGTCGTCATTTTCGCATGTGTAAAATCCCCATACCGCCAACATTTTCCTTTCTACAGACATACTTTATGACAATCGCGGATGCACAAACAGATTCCTGTTACGACTAGGTACAAGTAAGTGAAAAATATCAAACTTTATTCAAATTTATTTGATTTTCTATGGATATAAAAAGTATTTCACTGTCACAGTCACAGTGGTTTCTACAGTACCTTCCGTAAGCAAACTGAAAAAACTTCCTACAACTAGAATCTGCCAAGAGTGCGATTCGAATCTAGGAGATGAAGGGCGCTATGGTCCGTTAGTCGGCGCTTTAGACCACTTGTCCGCCGAGGCCACTTGCTAGCAACTATAATGTTTGTGGATTGATTAATGAAACTCTTCAGACAAAAGGCTCCGATGACAACGGTTTGATTTACCAGGTTTTACACACTTTTGTATCAACTGGAGCCAATTTAAGTTGTCCAATACAACCACAGACGATTGGCATCACTGATTTTGTAATTCCTGTTAATTATAGGTATTCGGCGGCTTTAATGGCGGTGGTAATGGTAAGACCTTGCAATTGCTGACATATCGTGCTCCAAAAAAACTGCATTTTTATATCCTTAAAACTAATTCCGTCCTTAAATAAATTTTAATATAGCAATATATGTTTTGCATTAAAATTAAACCGTAAATCCACTTTACTTCGGTAGCTCAATTGGTAGAGTGGTCGCTTTGTTTGTTGAAGGTCGTGAGTTCGAACCCCAGTCAGGTCCTACCAAGACTTGAAAGTATGTGGTGAATGTTCCTTCGCTTTAAAAAGAGACTTTTAAAAACCAATGCATGCGTTGTGCATTTAAGAACCCTCTCAGCACAATGCCCTTAGCTGTTGTAAAGGTGAAAATTTCTGGCACTTCATCTATAGCTGATAACGTCTCGATATAAGTGAAATATTCTTCACTGGGTCGTAAAACCCATTCAACCAACAAACCAACCGAGGAATTGGCGTACAAATATATATATATATATATCGATATTTGCAAGCAGACTTTGATTTAAAAATGACACATTTTATTTGTAATTAAAACTTATTAGACATGTATTTTTTGTAAAATTTGTTAATCTTTTTTCTCTCCAAACAGGGAGAATATTCAGTAAAAGTGACTTTACTTGATGGATTAGGTGAAGAACTTGGTTGCATTCAAATCCATGACAGAATAAAAGTAGTGTCTAATGGACATTTTTGATTTGCCTAAAAAGTCGAATAACGGAGATGACTGGAGATGACCAATTTTAACATTCTGATGAATTATAATGAAGGCTTAATACAAGGATTTAGGTTAAAAGGTTTTGTTTTTTTAAATGAGAGAAAGAGAGAGAGAGAGAGCGTGTGTATACAATTCTTGTGTTGTCAGTGGCGCCATTGGATCTGGTGGTGGTCAGAACACGTATCCATGTATTAAGAAACCAACCACAAATATGATTATCTATGGAATATATATTCAGTCTTTGCTTAAAACACAATAATGATAATGAGATTTTGCATAATTTGGTCTATAATGCTTATGAATTAATTAATGTTAATATTATTTTGTTTTACAAGGATGTATTTGTACAACGAAATCGAACACAGACATACCCACGCCATGTCAAAACTTTCAGGATCTATTTTTATAGGCAAACAACATTGACATGTCCGCTTGACCTTTGATTTAATGCATGAACCAGTAGTTTTTTATATAAACAGATGTATGAACTTCATCTTTGCAAATATGCATATTTTGTATTAACTGCGAATCCTAACATTGCCCATGTATTGGACGAATCATCGTAAATGGATATTCCTAATTCCTGAAAGGTCAAGCAGACAGGTACATATTGTTTGCCTTGACGCCAATAAATAAAAATTAAAATACAAACATACCGATCTATGTCCAAACCGTAAGCATCTATTTGTGCGACAATAAAATGAAACACAAACATATCGATTCACGTCCGAATTGCAATCCCAAAAGCAAAGTGATAAGTGTGTAATTAAGCTAAACACGTGAACTCAAAGCTAGAAAAACCACTGCGGTAGCTCAGTTGGTAGAGTGCTCGCTCCGTAAGTGGAAGGTCGTGGGTTCGATCCCCGACCGGGTCTGACCCAAGACTTGAAAGTGGGTAGTGACTGTTCTTTCCCCAAGCACTCGGCATTACGAAATGAAAGTCACGGTTCTTTCGGATGGAAAATTAAAATAAACGAGGTCCCGTGTCACGGTGGGCTTGGCACGCTAAAGAACCCTGCTGTATAATGCCATCAGCGCAACACACAGGCAAAATTTCTGCACCTTCGCCTATAGCTGGCGATGTCTCGATATAAGTGAAATATTCTTGACTGCGACGTTAAACACCATTACTTAACTCAAAGCCAGAAAGCAGGGAAGCGAGGCCGAGATGCTTCGAATGAACTATTTCCTGTTAAGCTACCTACGTTTAGAACTACGTGTGAAAGGAAATGGAACTATGGGGCAACTTATATTACCAGGATAATTTTGGATATGAAAACATTATACTTAACAATAGTGTGACGGCGACCATAATTTTTTTGGGCCTTGATAAGTCTAATCTTGCAATATCGCAAAGTCAATAATTTACTTGTAAGCAGTTTTCTTTGTTGTATAAAGTTCTCTTAGTGGAAACCATTTTTCCTTATATTTGGTATATTGGCAGAAAACAGACATCTTTCCTAAAACAGCTTAAAATTTTGAAAACATAACAAGCTTGTTAATTGGATTATAAAATGTATTTATTAAGTATGTGAAATCAGACAAAATCAGAAATAAACAACTTACTTTACTTCTAAACCAATTTTTATGTTGAATAATCTGTAATATAAGTACGATGCACAAGTTACATAATTAATGTGACATTGTCTAACATACTAGGATTTTAAACAAGATTTCTGGTTATTTGGTATCGCCTACTCAACAGGCTTAAATACTTATCTTTAGTCTACGTATGATCTAGAAAAAAATTCTCTGAACGGTTGCAACCAAATAGCTTCAATAATAATAATAATATAGCATCATACAAAAGTAGCTATAATGACCATTATGACAAAAGAAAAATCGGTGATGACAGGATCACTACCTTATTCTAAAGGTCATTCTATATCTAAACTGAAACAACATTGAACTATATAGTGTCATCCATAAATAACTTTACTAATTTATATTTGCCATTGGTTTACATTATTATTAAAACAATTTGTCCGTACAATTAAAATATTGAAGTTTTACAGTAGTTGGAACTGATATTTTAACTTAATGATCTACATTGTATGTAATAAAGTTGTTTTCTTTGAAAATAAATTTTCTGAAAATTTTGGGGGTAAATATAACAAGAAGGCCATGAGGCCCTGGACGCTCACCTGAGAATAAATTGAATTCTACACATTTTCCAATAATGTCATGAATAGAGGGTTAACAGTGTTCATTATTAATTCATATGAACTTGACCTAGCTTTTGTCCTGAACATTGTTTTTGACAAATTATATGAAGATTGGACAAAAAATATGGACTCTAGAGAGTCAGTAAGGTTTTCTATGATTTGACCTAGTGACCTACTTATTGATCCAACATGACCCATATATGAACTTGACCTTACTTTGGTCATGAACATCGTTCTTGACAAGTTATATGAAGATTGAACAAAAACTATGGACTCTAGAGTATTAACAAGGTTTTCTTTGATTTGATCTAGTGACCTACTCATTAAACCAACATGACCCATATATGAACTTGACCTTGCGTTGGTTATTAAAATTGCTCTGGACAAATTATATGAAGATTGGACAAAAAATATGGACTCTAAAATGTTAACAAGGTTCTCTATGATTTGGCCTTGTGACCTACATATTGATTCAACATGACCCGTATATAAACTTGACCTTGCTTTGGTCATGAACATCGTTCTGGACAAATTATATGAAGATTGGACAAAAACTATGGACTCTAAAGTGATAACAAGGTTTTTTATGATTTGACCTAGTGACCTACTTATTGACCCAACATTACCCATATATAAACTTGACCTTGCTTTGGTCATGAACATCGTTCTGGACAAATTATATGAAGATTGGACAAAAACTATGGACTCTAGAGTGTTAACAAGGTGTTTCTATGATTTGACCTAGTGACCTACTTATTGATCCAACATGACCCATATATGAACTTGACCTTACTTTGGTCATGAACATCGTTCTTGACAAATTATATGAAGATTGAACAAAAACTATGGACTCTAGAGTATTAACAAGGTTTTCTTTGATTTGATCTAGTGACCTACTCATTAAACCAACATGACCCATATATGAACTTGACCTTGCGTTGGTTATTAAAATTGCTCTGGACAAATTATATGAAGATTCAAAAAATATGGACTCTAAAATGTTAACAAGGTTCTCTATGATTTGGCCTTGTGACCTACATATTGATTCAACATGACCCGTATATAAACTTGACCTTGCTTTGGTCATGAACATCGTTCTGGACAAATTATATGAAGATTGGACAAAAACTATGGACTCTAAAGTGATAACAAGGTTTTTTATGATTTGACCTAGTGACCTACTTATTGACCCAACATTACCCATATATAAACTTGACCTTGCTTTGGTCATGAACATCGTTCTGGACAAATTATATGAAGATTGGACAAAAACTATGGACTCTAGAGTGTTAACAAGGTGTTTCTATGATTTGACCTAGTGACCTACTTATTGATCCAACATGACCCATATATGAACTTGACCTTACTTTGGTCATGAACATCGTTCTTGACAAATTATATGAAGATTGAACAAAAACTATGGACTCTAGAGTATTAACAAGGTTTTCTTTGATTTGATCTAGTGACCTACTCATTAAACCAACATGACCCATATATGAACTTGACCTTGCGTTGGTTATTAAAATTGCTCTGGACAAATTATATGAAGATTGGACAAAAAATATGGACTCTAAAATGTTAACAAGGTTCTCTATGATTTGGCCTTGTGACCTACATATTGATTCAACATGACCCGTATATAAACTTGACCTTGCTTTGGTCATGAACATCGTTCTGGACAAATTATATGAAGATTGGACAAAAACTATGGACTCTAAAGTGATAACAAGGTTTTTTATGATTTGACCTAGTGACCTACTTATTGACCCAACATTACCCATATATAAACTTGACCTTGCTTTGGTCATGAACATCGTTCTGGACAAATTATATGAAGATTGGACAAAAACTATGGACTCTAGAGTGTTAACAAGGTGTTTCTATGATTTGACCTAGTAGCCTACTTATTGACCCAACATTATACATATACGAATTTGACTTAGCTTTTGACGTGAACAATTTTCTGGACAAGTATGATGAAGATATAACAAAAATTGTGGCCTCTATAGTGTTAACAAGCAAAAGTTGACGCACATCGGACGACGGACGACGCACGACGTACAAAGACTGGTCACAATAGCTCACTTGAACACTTTGTGCTCAGGTGAGATAAAAATTTAGGAAAATTATATTTTTCAAGATAACACACTATTTAAGCTGAAAAAAAACTACTCAGCTTTAACATAATGATGTTTTCGACAATTTAATTTTTAAAGATTTTGAGTCAGTTAGGATAGGACTATTTTTAAACATGTATGATCATTTATGAAGGGCAGTGTATAATATAACCGCGCCATAAATTATAAAATTATTGATATTTCCTTATATTGAAGGATATAATAAGAATTAAAACTGTATTTTTTTTAATCTAACCAAAATATATTAATTAAATTGATTTCGGTAATAAAAACATGTCATTTGACCTATACCTGGTGAAAAAATTTCTAAAAAAATTAAATCCACGTTGAAAAATACATGTACATGTACCTCCGAACTTCCCTTTTTCTTTATTATTTGACTTTTAAAACTGAATTAATTTGTGCATGGTTAGTGTTTTTCCAATATTTAACTGAAAAAAATAAAATAAAATAAAATAAGTATACAAAGTAATTTAGTAAGAACTGATGTTAATAAAAAATTTTAATAATAAAAACAAACACGATTTAGATTTTTCCTCTTTGATAACACGAACATACTGATCCGTTTTCAAATCACAATCAAAGTAAAAACTTTGAAAACTTGTAAATCAGTTTAACAGCCGAACTTCCACAATGGAAGTAAACCAGTTTTTATAGTTGATTTAAATTACAATGTAAATACTTGAAAAGTAAAATGTAAATACTTGAAAAGTGTTATTTATATTGGAATAATTATCAACTACTATGAGACTCGGTGTGTTTAATTGTGACAGTGATGTATGCTCGAAAATCCAATAAACTGGAATAATGTTCGATATTGTTCACTCAATTGAACCTAGTCGTAACCGAAATTGCGCATCCTCAATTTCATTAAGTATTTCTGTAGAAAGGAAAATGTTGGCGCTCTGAGAATTTAACATGGAGAAAAGGGCGGTGTTTACACCGGAGATGTGCCCTTGGTAAGTTTAACGTCAAATGTGCTTAAGGATCCGCCATTTGCCCGGTTTTCAACATGAAAAATTCCCAAAACGTCAAAGTTTTACTCTGCAGAAATATTCTACTCTAATCACGGATGCGCATACAGATTTTTATTTACGCCAAGGTCAGATACAATTTTTGATCTGCGTCAACTATAGATCCTTTTTCAAAGAAACACACCATTTGCATAATCTTTTTGGCATTTAGGTCAACGAAATTGTTTCAGAAAAAATCCGTTAAATATGTTAAATTACCACACATAAACTTTCTATATTTCTAATTAGTACTACATTGTCACATAAAAAATGTTTCGGAAAATATCTAAGTTTAGGGACACAAACTCTTCGTCTTGGCATACCAAGATAAGCTGAAATACACAGCTTCGTTTCAAGTAGCTCAAAAAATGTTGAATAGAAAACAACAGCATATACATAATATAGTGCAAATTAAGTGAATTAGAAAAATATTATGTGAATTAGATAAGAATATTCTATATACTCACATGTATGTACATATATATCATTAAAATATGTAAATGTAACGAGTAGTGTGAACAAATATTCGGAAAGAGTTCCATTTGTGTCCGTCACTAATCTCTGGACTTTAAAAGCTAAATTTTACTGACATTTCTGTGATTTTTTTTAAATGAGTTAGGTTACAAATGGAACTCTTCAATCGAATAAGAATAAGAATTATTCATTGATAAAACAAGTTCTACTCAAGCTTTTCAACTTCAATTCTTTCAAATCATCCTTCAAACACATTAACAGTCATTTTTGTCAATATAAGAATATTTCTTATTAAATGTTTAGATGGCTATATCTTGATAAGTGTCTTCGGGTTAATAAAGTTATTGTATCCATACTCTAATCATTGGAGTTATTTCAGAATGTCACAAGCTGATTTATCTTCTTATATCATGACAATTTGACACGCATTGCATAAATACAGTACCTCTGAAAGTCTTATGTTGTATAAATGGATGTAAACACAAATCATACTGCATATTTGTTGTTTCATATATATCCTCCATCTTGTGGCTTTCATCAAATATGCTGTATCAAAATCTGATTTAAAATTAATGTAACTGTCAACGAACGCCATGTCAAATTATGTGCAACTTCAAATACAAAAATGTGAGAAATGATAAAACGTAATACATTTACAACTATGCCTTAATTGAGCAACAAAGTATTTTCCAGGCAAACATTATGGATTAATTTAAATGCATAAAAGCCGACAACATGTGGCAGCCAATTACAGTCAAACCTGCCTATAAAGGTAACCGAAGGGAACCAGAAAAAGTGGTTTTTATAAGCATGTGGCTCTTATATGCAGATTTAAGAAATATGAATAATGAGAAATTGGTATAAATTTTACTGGCCTTTATGAGCAGGTGACTCTAATACAGAGGTGACATTTCACACAGGTTTGACTGTGTAATGTTTTGTAATTTATAAATGGATGGAAATTTACTTTATCTAACATTAGACTAGTTTTTTTTATCTGATTTGGCGAAATACAAATTTTATCGAACACGTGTGATACAGAAACGTGTACCACCACAGTGTGATAACACATTGACGACCAAGTTCATGTGAACTTTTAGCCGGATTTCTCATTGTGACGTCATTGGGAATCTCCGATGTGTCAAATTGAAAAATAATGGCGTCATCACTAAAGAACATATGTCATAACTTAGTTCAGTGTTTTTCTGTAGAAAAAAAATAAATTTTTTCACATAAAGTGTTGTTTTTTATTATGTATTTTCCTAATATAAATGATAATTCTACAAGTGCTATAGTTATACACTCTCTTTAAATTCGTGCCCATAGCCTATTTAAAAGCAGAAAACTCCTATGCCTTATTGAAACAAAATTTCATTGTAAGTACTCTAAAGTATAAGAGAAGAATAATCTAGCGTTATTTTAATTTCAATTTCATATACTAAATTTGATTTTCCGAACAAAAAATCTTAGACAGTTTAAGCTCTAAGGGTATATAAATGTAAGCGTCTATTTTCTGAGCTATTTGACCATAAAACAACAAATTTCATTATGATCAGATTAACAATTATGGCGATCATCTTATATGGTCCTACAAAGACTACATTTCTTGATCCTTTATGACAATATCATTTAGGGATTTATTAAAAAGGGAAATTCTGACGCTCGTACAAAAATGTATTTCAAATTTGATATTAGACAACTCAACAAATTGCTGCGAAAACGGGGATACTAATGGCAGCGAATACGAAGTACATTGTATTATTGAAATTAAATTTTCCTCTGCCTTACAAAAATATAATAGAAAAAATTAAAAATTTTGGAAAACATGTACTTGGAAACACACAACATGACACAGAAAGTAAATAATAAAACATCAGAATACATGTATTCACAAAATGCATAATTTCTTATATCTTTGTAATTGGTTACATCCACATATTGTGTTGTTCACCTGCAGTTTAAAGATTGATCCTAGCAGGCACATAATTCACAAACACTCTAACATGTAGGTCCCTATTCTAAAAATTAAACTATTCTTAACAAATACTGTCCGCGAAAGATAAAACATTTCTTTATTTATCTATATTGACTAAAAATAATTTTTCTCTTCTTTATTATCTTCAAATGCAAACTAATAAATATTACTGATAGATTTTTGTAATATTTGACTGATAAAAACATTCTGAAAATCTTAATGGTCTTTGTGAATAATACTTGATCAATAGGGTAGGAAACATGTTACTAAAACACGCGGGGTTCATAATTCAAAAGAATGTACCGTCTGTTTTGAATGCCGTGGCATTAGTTAGGGCTAGTCTACAGTTCTCTGTAAAATCTGTCCACAGCGACATTTAACAGAGGCTTCATCCGATTTTATTTCAACTTTTCTTTTGCATTTATTACATTGTATTTGTTGAAGTTGAAATACTTCATAGGCACCATATCCTTCACTAATAGAAAACCCCAAAGCAAATTCAACCCTTTTACCTGCATATGCCTGACCAACTAATTTATCCTTTGTTCTGATCGGTACGAAGAAGGCGTTTATTTGGATGGGATTGTGGCCAAGGTCTAAAGCAATAAAACCACTTTGGACTTTATCGTTCGGTCTTGTAATAGTTCCTTTAAGACGCACAAGTGTTGGTGCGTTCTGATTTGGCTTACTCTTTTCTGTATCTTTAGGAACTATTTGATTGGGTATCAAGCATCGAATTCCACCACCGACTCCAAGCCACTCCCAAGGGATTCTTGGTGCACTCATTTTCTTGTATCTGTTAGCAACTTTCAAACTTTCCTTCAACTCCATTGCTTCAATCAATAGTTCACTATTTCCAGATTTGTGGTCCATTCCAAACCCTAAAATGCTTAAAAGAACAAACAAGTAATATGTTGATGTAGGACTGTTCAATAGACGATGCCATTGCCGAACTCTGATAAGCACCTCCTCAACAGTGTAATTGCCTGTATATTTCTTGCTTCTAATCGCAAACATCCAGTCTTTGTAGTCTAAATCTAATGCTCTTCGATTGTTTTCAACCCCTAATTTTTCCGAATCCCTCATGTTAGCTTCATAGAGTTCTACCAAATATGACAAATCATCTGAAGATGTTATATTATCAATTGTGTGAAAGTTATCAGAAATAGCATATTTCATTTTTATAAGAGATGCTTTAAGTCGTCTTGTACAAGTGTCTTCTTCTGACATGCGAAAATTATCGAGCTGTGGATACTTGTTTTGGAACAGTTTATTATACCAATCAACCATGCGGTAAAATTCTTTTCCTAAAACATAATGGTCAACAACTCCATAACACTCCATAATTAGTTCAATCACAAATGTACAACTTTCCTTTACAAAATTTGAAATCTTCTGATCCTTTGATTTTGCCATTAAATCTGCCAGTGTTTTAAACTGTGCATTTCTCAGAACAAAATCACAAATGTGTAGTCTAGCTCTTATTTCACCGATGTATCCATACGACTGTTCACTTCCAAGCGGGGTCTTTTTTCTTCCGTTTAAAAATAAACCACAAGCTGTAATTGCCCATTGTAAAAGTTCCCCAGATCTTCTTTCATATTCATTCTTTGCGGTGCGCACTCGAGGTTCTTCCCCAGGGTCACGACCGGTAAATTTCGAGATTTTTCGGACATAAAACATCCCATACATGTGGTAAACATGCATTAATGTATGTTTCATGCTGTCTTCAATCTCATCATCGTTGCCTGGATTGACGGAATCGTTACAAAAATCCAAAGCTTTTCGATAACAATCTTCTGCTTTCTGTTCATTTTCAGGCTGATAAATACCATATATCCTTCCAAGATGAGCATGAAAGTTTGGATTCTCAGGAAATGCCTCGACCAACTTCTCAAATATCTGTACTCTTTCAACAGATGGAGGTGGAGAGTATATGTCATCTATCAGTCTAGATAACATCATTTTCTTTTTGGTCTGGATATCACTGACACTGACTTCTTCATAATCTCTGACTATAAATACCTTTGTTATAATGTCGATTGTTGTACCGGACGTTTTATTACAGCGACTCTTTTGAGTTTTCAAAAAGTCAATAAATGTTAAGGAAATTTTTTGCAAATGTCGCTTTGCTTCCTCCCATAAGTCGCTATTCTTTGACTGATCTTGTGGTATATGTCGGGTTAGAATTTGCTGTAAAATTTCCTTAGCAACTGCATGATATCCTATTCTTATATCATTCCTTCTGCCTTCATCGTCACATGGTACAACGAATTCTTTGACAAAGTCACCAAAATCATCTAATTCCATATCGTAATTTGGTGGTTTTCTAAGCATTGTGACAAACAACTGACATGGCATCGAGACTTGACCATAGTAATATACCAACGATAGATATCCCAAGACTTTCTGCCACGGCTCTAATTCCCCGGAACGCAGCATCAAGTAGCCCCTTACGTATGACTGTAAACCTTTATACTCATCACGATATACAGTAAGACCAAACTCAAACATGTAATGTGGGATATTATTAATAACTTCGTGAACTAATTCCTCGAGCTTCTCTTTTTTCTCTTTCGTATCACATTTGTCGACGAATTTTAATCCAAGTGTTTTAGCTTCCTTTTCAGATACTTCACCTGGTAACCAAAACTCATTTTCCTTTAATTTTGATTTATCCATTTTATAAGGATGTTGGCGTACATGGAAAATCACCACAATAACTTTTTCAAGGCTACTCATCAAAAATTGCGCTTTTTGTTCTTCGATACCGTCGATAAGTAGGACAATTGGCAAATGCGTCTTCTGGTAGAGCGATTCAATTTGACGTGCAATGTCGGTAAGTTTGGAACGAAATGTGAGAATAAGCTTAGCACAAGGCGTATCTCTACTAAGGTCCCATAGCACTCTTTGTGCTAATGTTGTACCACCAGCTCCTGGCGCGTGAAAAAGTGTGACAAATCCGGATTTAAATTGCTTGACAAAGCCATTTGAAATCCTATCGACTAATTGGCACGTTATATCTCTTTCAGCATCAAAATGACCAGTACCGCATTCATAATAAGCCGACCATCTGAGATTAGCTCCCCGAAAAAATCTATCCTCTTCCTCCTTTATTTCGTCAATATTAAATGAGGTCTTTCCATATGGGTTTGTATTCAAATATAAAACCTCTAAATTCTCTCTCAATGACGAGGCAAATGCTTCATCGATTTTGGGGTCGTTGTCACCGCTTGACGTTTTAAGCTGGTAAAACAATTGCTTTCGGTTTTCTTGAACTTTCCCCATTGACTTTCGAACACACTGGCACAAGTCTCGCAACTCTGTATACAATGTGTAATTTGGTTTCATCATGTCAATTATGCTTTCTTCTACACGACTTTTCCTTCTATTAGACTCTACCAATATCATGGTTGGTTGTGGATCTATTATCTCCTCTAATTTTACTATAAATTTATAAAGATATTCGATTAAATCTTCATTCTCTGGCCAGATAACCACTATTTTCAATACTGAACACATTTCCGTATTTCTAACTAATTCTTCCAGATGATATTCTATTCCTTTCCGCGCCTGGCGTAACCATTGCTTTGGATCATTCGGTGTTCTACTGTTTGCCTCCTGGGTTGACCCTCTCATCAAACACCACATTGTGCTATAGCCAGCTAGTTTTGGTTTTTCATTCCAAGTGCAAATATACAATGCACGGAGACTTTTTATCTTCTCCTCAACAATAGACAAAAGTCCGTCTTCTCGGCTTTTTTCATCAAAGTCATAAACAGCAAACCATGGAATCATTGCTAATGATTCAAGGTAATATTCATATGTATTCCTACATGTAAGAAGCACGTAGTTGCCTTTGCGAAAATGGTTCATTTCTTTTAAAAATTCGTCAGGATCTCTGGTTTCTTTTGGTTTGTTTACATTCTCACTTGACGCCCTACTATCCATATCTGATATGGCATATTGTGTTTCTCTTTTTCTGATCATACTTATGGTTTGTGCCTTTACGTCTGTACCGCTAGAATTTTCGCAATCGTACCGACTAGCAGTTGATGGAAGTCTGTCCGACACTGCATTAATTGTTTCATTGTTTGCATCGTTCTGTTGTTGTTGGCTGTTAGCATTTGTACCGGTATTAATTTCGACAAACCACTTATTCCCGTCTCTTGATAAGGAAAAATGATTTTGATTTTTCTTAAGAAATAGCAAGAGTCGCGTTTCTTTTTGTGCGAAGTTTTTGAAATCTTTACCGTAAAATGTTTCAAATTCTGTTTCTAATTTCTGCAAAATCATTTTGCCCTCAGAAGAAAGTAGAAATTTCAACATGGCTATTAGAACAATATCCAATGTCATCTCACCAGTCTCTTCAGCAACTGCAAAAAAACATTTTAATGAGTATAACATTTATGTTACGTTGTTATCATTACGTAAATGTTAAAACATATGTACAAGGTGCCTCGATTTCAATAGGTGTAATCATTTAAAAACAAATCAGAACTGTTTTTGAAAGCCAAATACACCAGACCTAACATATCCGTTTTTTCACTCATGTTCAATTTACGAGAGAAGTGATTTGATCTTGAACTACACACTTTAAACTGGTAAACACGGCAATTTTGTGCTAGTTTATGAGAAGACACAACATGTACACACAGAAATTAAAATTGTACCTCGTGACCATGACTTTTGATCTACACGCCTTAATAGTATGTCAATATTCTTTTGTGTGAAAATAAACAAAGTCAATCCAAATATATGGAAGTTATGGAGTGGTGAATCAAACTTTCGCTTTGACCATTGACCTACATACCATAACGTGATACATGGCAAATCGAGTCATATTTGATTAGATTCTTGCAAATACAGTATCAAAATGCATTGATCATTGTAGAAATTATGAACGAACACGAAACTTAGACACTGACACTAAGCTTTATCCTTGTGACCTTCGCCTTTCCACTAAAGCCCGCGTCACACTGTCCCAAAATTGACAACAGATGGCCATGCGAAAAAAGAATTTTTAATTTCGCGCTAAAAATGTCCCGAACTTGATTAACAGCCAGTTAGCAGCCGGAGCGAAATATGATGCCCACAAAAGGTCATACGATGGTACTCGAATCACACACGATGGCGCCCGAACCACACACGAACGTATGAATCTTTGGTATCGAATTTAAAGGCCACTTGATGGCCATACGACGTCGTGTTAATTGTACGATGCATTCGGGCTTAAGCACGGTGGCGTCACGTGAAGAAACGATGGTATAATACATTTTTTCCCATGCTTCACCGAGTTATTCCGTTGGTTGCTAGGTGTTAGATTAATAAAAACTTACACCGGTAACAGGGTAAGACAGAGATATCTCAAACGAGGATGAATATTTTCAATAAAAATATCCATCCGAGGTTGAGATATCTCTGTTTTACCCTGTTACTGGCGTAGGATTCTTTTTCTCACATATTTGCAACATAAAACATGATTTGTAAACAAAAAATTGCATCAAATGTTCAGTTTTCATGTCACCATCCGTGCCTACTAAAATGACGTAATCGATTTTTGTTGACGTTCTTACGTATAATGATTATGACGTCATCAATAAAGTGTGTCACTACAAGCCAAACAACGCGTGTAGCTTGTCTTACACAGGGAGGGGTGTAAAACAGAGATATCTTACTCCTAGCAACCAACTAACTCGGTGAAGTATGGGAGAAATCTCTCTCTTACACCCCCCTGTGTAAGACAAGCTACACGCGCTATTTGGCTCGTGACGTCATTTCATTACAATTTTCATAACGTCACAATCACTTACCCACGTTTAATTGATGACGTCTTAATCATTTTACGTGAGGACGTCAACAGAATTGATGACGTCATTTTCATAAGGCACCGATGTTGACCTGAAAACTGAACATTTGATACAAGTTTTTGTTTACAAATCATGTTTTTATGCTGCAAATGTGTGAGAAAAAGATTCCTACACCAGTAACAGTGAAAGACAGAGATATCTCAAACTCGGATGAATACTCGTTCTGGACAAGAAAATATTCCGCCTCGTTTGAGATATCTCGCCGGTGTTAGATTCTATTTGTTTGAGAGAGAGAGATTTCCGCTTGAAAATTTCTATCTTCACTTCCACTAGCGTTTATCTTCACCTACGTATTTTCAGTGACGTCACAGTCAAATGACAATTGAAAGACGTCATATCGTGGAGACATGACATCGTCTTGCGGGAAAATAACACCCGAGTCTCAAAAATTTAGAAATTTTCACTGCGTTTCAAATGTTTATTTTGGGAGATTTGTTTGTCTAGTTTATACCAAAATCGAGTACATTCTGTCCGATAGTCATATTTATTTTAATATATTTACAATGCAAATCAAATTCTCTGTAATAAACTATTTGACGAGTGATTCAGACTATCACAGGATAGACCAAAAGCTTCATGTGCGACCTTTCGTTTTCTGATGTCATGGTTTCTGACGTCGCCGGCAAGGTATGAATACATTAGTAACGGGACTACTTTACAAAGACTTAAACACAAATACACGTGTCAAGTGTCATTAAGTTTTTTCCAGTCAGGATTTCTTACCAATTCAACTTTTAATAATTGCAGTGTAAATATTAATACCAATTGTAAAAACATAGATCATTATTTAAAATAAAACCTTGATAGGTTTATCTGATGTCGTTTTTTGAAAACGGGTGGGCGGAGCTAACACAGTTTGATCCAATTAAAACCCGTTCGATATTCACAAGGGATTTTCACGAAAAAACATGAATGAATTAATCATATTTTATAAATTTGTAAGTAGTAAGCTACGGATTGTAAATATAAGCATTAAACTTTGTTTGTAATCGATTTATGATGGTTTAGATCGAATTGCGCTAATTTGTCATAAATTGCTTCGCTGTGTATTTAAATTAGCACGAGAGCCATTCGATTTAAACCATCATAGATCGATTACAAACAAAGTTTAATGCTTAAGTGAAACGTTAAATAACAAAGTTAGATTTACAAATATGGCGTCGATGTCGATGTGACTAATACTTCAAGCAAAAAATTGTCATCAAAATGGAAAAAAAATCAATCATGAGTTTATCCATGTAGGATAGGGAAATCTCACCCTCGGGGTTAAATATTTCAGTCAGAGACGAGGCTTGTCGAGTCTCTGACTGAAATGTTCAACCCCTCGGGTGAGATTTACCTATCCTACAAGGATACTCAAGATAGATTCTATTATTCCTAAGCTTGGTTGCGTCCGCCTAGAGAGCGTAAGGTCGTGGGTTCAAACCGCCGCGCCGGGTAACAAGACTTCAAAATTTGAGATGCTGCTTCCTCGTCTAGTACAAAGCAGTCCATAAGCACAAACGCACAATTCACGCATACATTAATTTGTTCTTTGGTCTGCAAACAGGATGACTATCATCATCATGGAAAATTCAGTTGATACGTTTTTCAATGTTTACATGCCATTCACGCCAGGTAGAGGCAGAGGCAAAAGAATGGCTGGTAAATTCAGAGCTCTGGAGAGGAAAGCAAATGACAAAGATAAAGCGGCCCAAAAAGACTAAGAGGGAACAAGTCAGTGAAAAGAAGTTTCATGATTGCATGAATGGATTGGCTCTTAGTGACGTCATCTTATTATGGAAAACCCATAGAGACATTTGAATTCCTATGTAATAATGATGCTATTTATTTTTACTTGCTACGGCTATCTTGTTGCTGAATTTCTTATTCTATAAGTTGAATTTAAAAAAAAATGAAATTGATTTTTCTGTTTGTTATGGAAGTATGAAAGAAGGTGACAGTTTCCACACGTAAAATAATTCGCTACCCGAAAATTAATTTCATTTTTATCATAACAGCATAGTTTAAGACAATTTTACATGTAAAAGAAAGTGCTAGACCTGTAAAAGTCGTTCATCTTCATCCATTAGGTTCATTAACAAGCACAATGCTTTGTTTTTCTTAATTGTCTCATATGACATTCTGCTCGTACTGAATTATGAAAAGTGTTTGTATACACCTCTAATCAGTAGAATTAATCAGGGCTGTAAAAAACTAAAACAAAATTCCCAGGCAAACGTTTTATGTGATATCTGAGACATTTGAGCTACCCAAATCTGGTTGCCATCACTGACACCGCATTACCATCTCAATGCCATCGCACTTCAAAACGATGATTAATGGGGGTAACTACGGGGGCTTCACGCAGTCGTTTTACATTCCTTACACATCGGACATATTCTTGTTTCATGCGTATTGTCTTCGTAAGTTGAAAATTCCCGACGATACCGATGATTATAAGAAGTTAAAACGAAGATGACACGATTTTACAAGACGCTTTCACGATAGCCATGCAATGGGTAAAATTGATACACGAATTCCACACGAAAATGTACCTTCGTATGCTCCTTCGGCAATTTTTTGGCATGCCAAAGATTTTGTCAATGCTCACGATGTTGCTACCGAAGTCTAAAAACTGAAGAGGCGGTCATGAGATGATTAAAGATGCCCTCACGAATAGCCGATGGTTTCACGATCAGAGCCGAATTTGATCAATTTTATTTTCGTGTGGTCATCTGTTGTCATTTTCGGGACAGTGTGACGTGGGCTTAAACATCTCATTTTACATCGATTCATAGACCTATTATCGAAACCCCTAAATGTAGTATGCGACACGAAGACTCATGTTGGTTTACAAGAGCAAAGTTGAATCAAAATCCATGAATACATGTGAAACTATAGAGTGGACAGGACATTTGGACATCAAAAGTAAAATTTGACCTTATAACCCTCAAATGTAGCACGTGACAGGTCAACTCAAGCTGGTATGTATTTTTGCTAAGTTTGATTATAATCCATTCAAAATAACTGACTTGAAACAACATTTAGAAATTTAAACGAAATGTGATCTTTGACTTAAACACTTTAATGTGGTTAGCGACAAATCATCTTATAATTATTTACATTTGTACTAAGTTAGATCACACCAAACACGGCATTTGCACACTGAAGCTTGACCTTTGACCGGTATCTTGAATGAAATGTGTTACACGACAAGTCGACTAATTTGGCATTTATTGATACTAATGTTGATCAAAATTGATTGAATGATGCGAAAGGTATGAAGTGAACACGATTTTACACGGATATACGGACAAGACGGACGGACAGACAGACAAACAGTATGGTAATTCCTAAAAATTTTCATCAAGCTAAGTTTGTAGGGTGGGGGTTATAATAAGATTTGTCTCCTTAATCACGCTCTTCATTTCGAAAAATTAATAATCATACCATCAATATTAACCTTCATAAACATTAGGACATTTCTTTCATACGTTTTTTTTTTGGCAGTGGGTAGTGACTGTTCTTTTGCTAAGCATTCGGCATTACGAAATGAAAGTCTCGGTTCTTTCGGATGGGAACTTAAAATAAACGGGTCCCTTGTCACGATGTCATGGTACGATAAAGAAACCTGCTGTATAATGCCATCAGCGCAACGCACAGGCAACCTTCGCCTATAGCTGGCGACGTCTCGATATAAGTGAATATTCTTGACTGGGATGTTAAATTATAGTAAAAATAAGTGACCAAAAAAAAAAAAAAAAAAAAAAAAAACCCAATTGAATTCAACTACATTTACAACTTTGTAATCTCAATCTTAACAACCCAAATTTGGTAGGCGACGCATCTTTCTACAGAACATCTATGATGTTAATATCACCTAGGTATCCTTAGTGATTCAAACGTTGATGGAAAAAAAACATAGACATCAAAATATCGGTAACTTTGTGTAATTATGTGACCTTTAGGACTTAATACATATGACCTAGACATTTGACCTCAGCATCCTCCACTTCAAAAATTAAATTAGTTGCACAAAGCAAAGGAATGTGTAAAAAGTTGTGTATCCCAATCACAAGGGCTTTATCGAAACCTTAACTCTGCTTTGTGTTTAAAAGTAAAATTTTGAATGCAAATGATCTAAATCTTTGACACTCAGCCTCTGCAACTTAAAACTTTATACACTTTATTTACTTGTTTCTGTAATTTGATAAACATTTAAAAGCACTGTCTGATTATCATCAGTTAGGAACGACATTGTCATAAAATCAAATACAGAAAATAAAAAATTCAAAAACTATCATTGTGCAATTCTAAAAGTTTTTTATGATCCAATGACATTGACCTTGATGACTCTAATTTGGTATGCTTTCCATACTGAATATATATCTTAATATCATTTTAATTTCTCTTTTTAAAGTGGAGCGAAACGATAAATATCATTTTTCAAAGTATTAATGGTCCTCTGACCTTGACCTTGGTCTTGATGACTCCAATTTGATACGCGACAAATCCTCTTTCCATTTTTTTCTTTTGTAAAAATTACTTTGAAATCTCTTTTACACAAAAGTTATATGGATAAAAAAATGCTGTGGCCTTGACCCTGACCTTGATGACCTCAATTTGGTACACGACATATCCTCCTTTCATAGTGTATATATCTTGTTTAATATACCTTTGATATCCCCTTTCATACAAAAGTTAAAGAGCAGAAACGGATTCTCGGACGAATGGGAAGGGACAGACACGCGGATGGAGAGACGGACAAGAGGGCGGACATGGGTAACACGATATGCCCCGGCCATATTCCTGCTGAAGGCATAAAATTGAGAGAAGAATCTATAAGAAGAAAATACCTTTTCGATTTTTGAAGTATTGAGTTACTTCCTTTTTCACTTTTTTTTTAATTTCTGTGGGTTTAAAATTAACCGTACATGTACTGTTGTTCCCAACTGCGAATCCTTGGCAATTATCAACATTGTAGTAATAGTTGTTGATAATTGTGTATTGCTGCTTATTGTCTGTCACTGTACCAAAAATATAATAAACAATTACTAAATCATTCAGCGCAACAGCCAGAACAACAAGAGGCCCATGGGCCTGATACGCTCACCTGATAACTAATGGCTAGCTGATAGATTTCAACAAATCATAAATACTAAACCCAATGACTTTTTTCTTTACATCATAACCGTGTATCAATACCTACAACATTCTAATAGTTTTCAAGATAATTAACCATTTCAGTATTGTTTCGCATCTGTGACCTTGACCTTTGAACCCATGACATTTTTCTATACATCAAAATGATTGTGTATTAATACCTACAACATTCTAATATACATGCCTATACAAAAAGCTTATAGTTTTCAAGATAATAAACAATTTCAGTATTGTTTCATATCTGTGACCTTGACCTTTGAACCCATGACCTTTTCTATACATCAAAATGATTGTTGTTTCAATACCTACAACATTCTAATATACATGCCTATACAAAAAGTTTATAGTTTTTGAGAAAATTAACCATTTTGGTATTGTTTTGCATCTGTGACCTTGACCTTTGAACCCATGACCTTTTTCTATACATCAAAATGATCGTTGTTTCAATACCTACAACATTCTAATACATGCCTATACAAAAAGTTTATAGGTTTCAAGATAATAACCATTTCGGTATTGTTTCGCATCTGTGACCTTGACCTTTGAACCCATGACCTTTTTCTATACATCAAAATGATCGTTGTATCAATACCTACAACATTCTTATACATGCCTATACAAAAAGTTTATAGTTTTCAAATAACAAATCATTTCGTATTGTTTCGCATCTGTGACCTTGACCTTTGAACCCATGAATTTTTCTATACATCAAATGATCGCTGTATCAATACCTACAACATTCTATTATAAATGCCTATACAAAGTTTATTTTTAAATAATTAACCATCTCAGTATTGCTTTGCATCTGTGACCTTGACCTTTGACCATGACCTTTT
This sequence comes from Anadara kagoshimensis, assembly GCA_021292105.1. Taxonomy (NCBI): domain Eukaryota; kingdom Metazoa; phylum Mollusca; class Bivalvia; order Arcoida; family Arcidae; genus Anadara; species Anadara kagoshimensis. Next base: position 24,676,295 of record CM037875.1, on the reverse strand, counting down.
TCTATACATCAAAAGATTGTTGTATCAATATCTAACATTCTAATACATGCCTATACAAAAGTTTATGGTTTTCCAAATATATATAAGGTAAAAAAAATTAGGTCACGACTTCACAATTGACCTTGACCTCATTTTTTAAGATGTCAAAACTGAAAACCCCATGTCATTATCTGGTCAAATAGTCAGGTTATAACAATTTGAAGCTATTTTACGATTTTTTCAAAATTAAACGCAAAAACGCGTAACCCATTTTTTGTTCGAATTTCACAAAATGAACAAACTATAGGCTTAAGACCCTACATAAGCCAAATATCATATCAGATTTTTTCTCAAATCAGTACTTTCGGAGAAGAAGATTTTTTAAGATTTTTGCACCCGTAGGTCACGTTGACCTAGTATAATAGCCATTGCAACGCCACGAAAAAATCTGAATTGCACCGGCCTATATATACTTCTCACCAAGTTTCATTGAAATCTGTCTTGTAGTTTCAGAGGATATGTCGAAAAATAGGTGTTAACGACGCACACACGCACGCACGCACGCACATACACATGCTGCGCTATGCCATAAGCTCACATGACCTTTCGGTCAGGTGAGCTAATAAATGAACGCACTCAAAGCACAAAGGAGAATTAATTCTTATTTGTATATTAATGCATAACCTGTAAAAATAAAATAAACAAAAATAATCACGAAAAAAATAGAAATGAATGTCACGGGATCCTTAGTAAAAAAAAACCTTAAAAACTGACGCCCCGTGTCACGGCAGGTATTGCACATTAAAGAATAATCCCCGATCATTGCCCTGAGCGGAACTGCAAATGTCACAATTTCTGTCACATCACGGATAGCTGGTGAAGTCTCGATATAAGTGAACTTTTTTTTACTAGGACGTAAAACACCATTTGTTCAATCAGTAAATCAATTCTTTCTCAGTATTGCATGGACCAAAAACGTAGAAAACCAAATATTTAAAGATGTGGAAATGAGAAAAATAAAAGTGTCAAAATGCATTTTACCAAATCCGCATAAGGCAATACTTTGAACGATAAAGCAAAGCATACAATAATCGTTATATTGCATTGGCCTTACGTAGATAAACATAAAATCAGGCACACACCCCCCCCCCCCTTTATTAAACACAAGCGACAGAAACGTCATTGATCTTAAATACATATAGTATATTTAATATTGGCGACATCATCGTTACACGGTTATAAGTAAATCCAGGCAATTCCCCTGATCTCATCTATAGGCAATAGATATAAATGCCTAGTCGTAAAAAACCCAGTAAGTCCAATAAATGTTCACATTATTAGATTTACGCATATGAAAACAATTGTGCCCACTATTGATTCTGGAAGACAAAAAGACAAAAATTAATACCAGCATCCGAATCTGATTCTTTTTCTTCCCTGGTTTTCTTCTTCTTTTTCTTCTTCTCCTCTTCGGGTTGGTTTCCTTTTGCTTTATCCATAGCTGGTAGTCTGGGTTATCCACATACAAACTAAATATGGAAATAATTTCTATAAACTGTCATTGAATAGAACCATATATAACTTTCGTAGTTGGAGGTCGTGGGTTCGAATCCCAATCAAGTTAGGCCAAGACTTGAAGATAGGTAAATACCGTTTCTTTTACGCCAAGCACTCAACATTTAGAAAATGACTGTCACGTGGTCCTTCGGAAGAGGCTTAACAAGAGGCCCAATAGGGCCTGTACCGCTCACCTGGGCCGTAAACAGCACAAAAAACACAATTAATACTACATTTAAGGAGCAATAACTCTGATGTGGATATTTAGATATTTATGAAACTTGCTACTCGCATCTGTGACCTTGACTTTCGAACCAATGACTATAATCAATATATTATAATTATCACTGGATCAATACCAACAATATTCTAATATACATGCCTATACAAAAAGTTTATAGTTTTCGAGATAATTAACCTTTTTGGTATTGTTTTGAAACCGTGACCTTGACCTTTTTCTATACATCAAAATGATCGTTGTAACAATACCTACCAATCTAATATACATGCTTATACTAAAAGTTAATAGTTTTCAAGATAATGAACCATTTCAGTATTCTTTTGCATCTGTGACCTTGATCTTTGAACCAATGACCTTAATCTATATCAAAATGACCGTTACATCAATACTAATATTATTCCAATATACATGCCTATACAAAAAGTTTATAGTTTTCGAGATAACGATTTTGGTATTTTTTTTTGCTACGGTGACCTTGACGTTTGGACCCATGACCTTTTTCTATACATCAAAATGATGGTTGTATCAATACCTACAACATTCTAATATACATGCCTATACAAAAAGTTAATAGTTTTCAAGATAATGAACCATTTCAGTATTCTTTCGCATCTGTGACCTTGACTTTTGAACCAATGACCTTAATCTATATATAAAAATAATCGTTACATCAATACCAACAATATTCTAGTATACATGCCTATACAAAAAGTTTATAGTTTTCAATAAAATTAACCTTTTTGGTATTGTTTTGCATCCGTGACCTTGACCTTTGGACACATGACCCTTTTCTATACACCAAAATGATCGTTGTATCATTACCTACAACTTTCTCATATACATGCTTATACAAAAAGTTCATAGTTTTCAAGATAATGAACCATTTCAGTATTCTTTCGCATCTGTGACCTTGACCTTTGAATCAATGACCTTAATCTATATATCAAAATTATTGTTACATCAATACCAACAATATTCCAATATACATACCTATACAAAAAGTTTATAGTTTTCAATATAATTAACGATTTTGGTATTGATTTGCTACTGTAACCTTGACCTTTGGACCCATGACCTTTTTCTATACATCAAAATGATTGTTGTATCAATACCTACAACATTCTAATATACATGCTTATACAAAAAGTTAATAGTTTTCAAGATAATGAACCATTCAAGGTTTCTTTCGCATCTGTGACCTTGACCTTTAAACCAATGACTTAATCTATATATCAAAATGATCGTTATATCAAAACCAACAACATTCCAATATACATGCCTATACAAAAAGTTTATAGTTTTCGAGATAATAAATAATATAAGGAAGGTAAACCTTGACCTTGACAACATTTTGAAGGTAATTACAAGAATATGTCAATACTGAAAACCCCATGTCATTATCCTGTCATATAGTCAAGTTATAACAATTTAAAAATATTTTACGATTTTTCCAAAATTAAACGCAAAAACGCGTAACCTATTTTTAAACCAAATTTCAATAAATGAACAAACTTGAGTTAAGACTATGTAGAATCCAAATATCACATCAGTTTTTGCCTCCAATGAGTGGTTCAAGAGAAGAAGATGTTTTTAGGTTTTGTCTATTTTTAGTAACAGCGGCCATCTTGGATATTCGATCGCCATGATTTGAACAAACTATAGTTAGACTCTGTCAAGGACCTTCCCTGGCAAATTTGGTTTCAGTTGGCCAAGTAGTTTCGGAGGAGAAGATTAAAGTTTACTAACGCCCGCACGCACGCACGCCTCGCCATGCCATAAGCTCACATGGCCTTTGGCCAGGTGAGCTAAAAACCGATGTTAAGGCGGGTATGACACGTCAAAGAATTCTCCCTGTACATTGTCCTGAGTCAATGCAAAGGTGAAATTTTCTGTCATTTCACCTTACGCTGGTAACGTCTCGATATAAATGAAATATCCTTGACTGGGACGTAAAATCCCATTCAATCAAAACGACTGTTGTTTGCTACCTACATATACACTTTTGAGTCTATAGTCCACCTGGACAATTCACACACTCAACTCAAGTATGAGTCTGTATGACCTTGAGATAATGTAAGATAAGCATGCAGAAAGGACGAAGAAAAATGAAAGCAGAACCGCATTACTTTGTCTGAATTTGTGACGTCAGTAATGTGGGGTGGGAATATTAAAACATTTGATAAATCTCTTATCAAAGTCACTTTAAAAGCGTTTAGATCACCCAAATCTCGGATGAAAACTTTTTGCCAAAAAGAATGATTGATAACTGGGGTGTGTGAGTTGCGTTATGAATCACCTGACCAAATCATAATGATAAAAGAAAGTGGTATTGAGCGCATGTCAACCTTAACCAAGTGACTAAGTGTCCAATACCAATTTTTTCTTATTATAATTTGGTCAGGTAATTTGTGATGTAACAACTACAAATCGTTCCTTTTAAGGATAAAATGGCGGAGTTGTTTGACATATAGATAGTTTTTCAATTTGAATTGGAATTGAGAAAAAAAACTTACAGGGTGTGCAGATTCTGAGCCAAAATTGAGCTTGTTCCCACTACGGGAACTTTATACAACGATGCAAACTGCTTACAGATGGCTTGTTGGCGCTAGGATATTGTAAACCGAGACCTATCAAGGCCCTCAAAAAGTTTTATGGCCGTCATTACAATATCGTTGATAAGTATGGTGTTTCTGTATCCAAAATATCCCTGGATATACTTAATACCCGATAGTTCCATGTTGATGTCATTCCTAATTTATTACACATACAGTGGCGGTTTAACTAACTCACTCTTCCGGAGCACCCGGTCCGACTTCCCAGGTGGAAGTTCACATGTTAAATCTAATTTGCCGGCTTCAAAGTTTTTACTTTCCTTTGGGGTATTGGTATGGACATGGATTGCTATGTTTGTTTTTGATATGTTCTTATTTTATAATGAAACTTTGAGAAGAAATTTCACGATTTGTAGTTCCAAAAGTGGCCAGATTCGGTACAAATTCGTTAAATTAAGTGTTTAACTTGTCCCAATTCTGGGCCCAGTTGTTCGAAGCCTTTTACAAAAGAATATATTTTTTTGCATTCTATAAAATATTTTGTGAATTTTTTGTTGAAAACATGAAAAGTGAATAGAATTCCTTTAAATTGAAAACCATGTTTTAAAACTGTAGATCCAATAATGATATGCTAATTTTTATCGGTGTCTTAAATTCGTGCCAATCACTGATTAAATTATTCAAGCTTCGAACAATTGGGTCCAGTACTGTTTATCTTATGTATTGTATTATAATTTTGAGTCAGTGTTGACATTTTTATCGCATCTCTATCCGCGGCCTTGATTTTTTCTTATTTATGATGTTATCGAAATTGATAGATTTTCCAACCATGCTCACACAAATTTGTATACAAAATCAGTCCTTGACATCACAAAGGGTCCTAAAATGTCGGTCTGGACCTGTCCTCACTTCAAAAGTAACCCATTTCCGGTTCCATCTATACACGGTGGAGCAAGATAAAAAGAAAATGAGCGTTATAATGAATTTTTTTTTTTTTTTTTTGTCCTTTAATACGTACATGCATCTTTTAGATTATGTGACATTCACGATTTCGAAAACACAAAGTCTCGCGTCTACCGAAGTCTCGTTTAAGTCTCGTGGGGGGGCAAGTCCAACAGGTTGCTGAAGAAAGACTACATTGAAATGCGGTTACGCTGTTGAAAATTGTGAATTAGTAGTTCTTCGTTATCGTTTTCACCAACAATTATAACGAATAAAAGAAATAAAATAATACAGAAAGTGAACGGTGTGTATTTATCATTTATTTGTAGAAATTTTTTAAATTACAGCAACCAAAAAGGAAACCGAAAGTTGACACGGCTGTTAAAAAAAAGATGTCTACGTTTGTAAATTTATCTGTAGTCTTTCCTATGTGTCAAATAAAGAAAAATATAAATAAGTAAAAACCGTTATTAGTTTAAGAGTAAAAACTAGTAATTGTTTCTATTTTAAAAAAATAAATAAACCACTCACTTGCCATAGTACTATCGATAGGCCCCGCCGAGTAGCTGTCTGATTTACAGTAATTAAATTATGAAGGAACGTGAATAAAATAGTTGAAAAAGTATTTTTACCATTAAACCATCAAGTTTGTTATCATAAGTTATAAAGATCGAAATAATCCCGGATATTTTTTACATTTTTTTATAAACGACTTTTTGCTTCCAATTTGCGTTAAAGATGACAAAATTCTAGGCCGGATTTTTACCGGTATTTCAAAGGTAACCGGCATATCGTTACAGAATTTACACCCAAAGTTTTCCGTTTTAGAAATTAAAGAATTTTATTTCATTACAAAGTCTTTTTTAACAGAAAATAATAATAGTAATAAAATTAAAATTGAAAATCATTTTGAGAATATAGTTCAAACATCTATAATTGTAGCTGGTTCAACGTCACAGAATTTTATTTCATGTGCTCTTCAACAGTAAGTTTAGAATGAATGAATGAATGAATGAATGAATGGATGAATGAATGAATGAATGAATGAATGATGAATGAATTTATTTATTTATTTTTTATTTATTTATTTATTTATTATTTATTTATTTATTTCTTTCTTTCTTTATTTGAATACACAGTCATTAACTATACGAAGTCATGAAATTAGAAGTATTAATTCACGGCAGTTTCAAAACTGGTGTGGGTACTAGTAATTTAGAATCATAATATTCATTATAAATCAAGGTAATTAATTAATCCGTTAATGAGATTAACACCTGACCATGTAGGTACATTTTCCACGTATAATATACTATCATCTGATCCAATGGGAATTTGGAATTTGCTTCCGTTATCAATAAGTTACCGCGTCTGTTGATAAGGTATGCAGATTATCAGCATTAATTAGCAACCTTTACCTGTGGGTAAAAATATGTAATATACACTTTCGTACAAGTCAAAACTATCACTTTTGAAATAATAAATGACTAAATGATTCTCGGTTCCAGTAATTTTCTATTACAGAAGTTCTGACTTCGAGAAATTTACAGAATGGAATTATGAATAAAAAAAATCAAAATATAAAATTTTCAAAATGAAAAGTTAAAAATGTTTGTGCGTTTAAATTTGTTAAATATATTGAGAACCTCTTGAAATGAAAAAAAAGTTAAATAAGGAAGACGAAATGTGATATATATAATCAGCGACGTCAGTAAACACGGAATACTTTTAGAGACTCTATTAATGTCACGGGCGTTGATCAAATTAAATATGAAGATTTTTAGAGTAAAGTTTCAATCTTTCGAAATTTTTTGTTTATTTTACCTTAAAAAGACTGACAAACTGATTTAAATACATTATAAAATATTAAATGTTACATTGGCCATACACAGATATAAGGAAAACAAAACTGATTATTTATAACCAGATTAAGAATTACATCACAGATTAAAATTGAAATTGGACGTTATTCAAAATAGAAAAAAAGATAAATTATGCACTAAATGTAATAGTAATTCTATAGAAGATGAAATTCATTTCTTGATATCTACTGTCCAGTAATTTTGACAGATGATAGAAATAAACTATTTTCGGCTGTAATAAATACATCAAATAAATGCTTTAATAATCAAAACTCTTTGACAATATTTTTGGATTATAAATTGTGAAGATTGTGATATACTTAAGACTTTTGTACAACCTGGGGTATAACAAACGTCTTTTTTTTCTGTTTCAATCGTCATATTCTACGCTGCAACTATACTGGACGGATGTAGCTTGCCCCCCCCCAAGCCTCGTTTTCGTTCATAGGTGTTATCTCCCCTGTCGTGTTTTCGAAATGGTCAATGAAATTGCAGCCATTACATGGTGACACATTTAATGGCCGGTTTGGTTATAACATGTTTATTTGCATAAGTATGTATACAATGAGTTGCGCTGTTCCTTGGTAACATAAGTTTTAAAGAATACCGAGCATACATATGAAGGTGCAGAAAATTTGTCTGTGCGTTTAGAAGATGACATTGTTCAGCAGGGTTCTTTATCGTGCCAACTCTACCGTGACGCGGGACATCTTTTATTTTAAGTTCCTTTCTTAAAGAACCACGACTTTTTTTCAAGTGCTTGGCGAAAGAACTGTCACTACCCACTTTCAAATTTTGGGTCAGAACCGGACTATACTTTTACATAATACATATACATAATACATAATACATGTACATATAGTTTTAACTTACTTTTAAACGGTTTATGTCCTGCCAAACACATCATCCGCCATTTTGTACCCGGATAATTTTAAAAGCCTCTGACGTCACGAATTAAGGAAGGAGGCACATGTTTGCTCATTTTGTATATAAAATAAGTCATATATATTTTTTACAGTATGATATTTGGAATTCAGGAAATATCGACCTAACTGATTTATTTTCTTATTTGTTAATACGTGTATTATTCGCGTACCATATAGCCTATATATATATTTATATCTAGGTCATCGTTATTTAGGACATCGATCGCGATTTTTCGAAAATAAAGAGAGACTACATTATATATAGGTCATCGCGATTTTCAAAAAAAAGGTAATACATGACCCGATTTATGTTACCGTTTTAGCTCATCTGAGCCCAAGGCTCAGATGTGGTATTGCCATCTATCATCTTCCGTCGAGCGTCGTGCGTCATGTGTATTTTTGACACATTTTAGTCAACTCCTCCAATACTAAGCCAAATTTGATGGTATTTGGCAGTCATGTCGAAGCGAAGGGCTTTCAGATTTGCACAAAAGAAGGGGTTTGTCCTCTTTGAACTCATCAAGGGAGGGATTGTGAAAATCTTTCAAAAGAATCTCCTCTGAGCATGCAAGAGATATAGCTTAGATTTTTCATGTAAAACATACTTAGGGCAAAATTGGTAAAATTAGTTTATTTGTCAATATATCTGGAAAACTATAACCATAACCTTTTTGTATTGACATATATATTGGAATATTGTTGGCATTGCCCTAACAATCATGCTGATATATGAATGAAGGTCATGTGTTCAAAGGTCATGGTCACAGATGAAAACAAATACCGAAATGGTTAATTATCTAAAAAAAACTATCAATATTTTATATTGGCGTGTATATTAGAATATTGTAGATATAGGCAAACAACATTGACATGTCCGCTTGACCTTTCATCAGGAATATTCATAAAGAAGGGTCCACCCAAAACATGGGTATCGTAAATATTTTCAGTTAATGCATATACTTATTGTCCATGCTTGGTGTTCACATCATATAGACGAAATATACACGCATGGTCCCTGTTATTTAAATTTACTCGCCCTTATTGAATATTAAAATCCAAGGTCAAGCGGACAGGTCAATGTTGTTTACCTATATTAACCTAACAACCGCTTTGATTAATAAATAAAGATCATGGGTTGAAAGGTCGAGGTCACAGATAAAAGGAATACTGGAATGATTAATTATCTCAAAAATTATGAACGTTTTGTAAAGCATGTATATTATCACATTGTTCGTATTTATGTAACCGTCATTTTGATATATGAATGAAGACTCTGCATTCAAAGGACAAGGTCAAAGATGCAAACAATACTGAAATAGTTCATTATCTCAAATACTATAATTTTTTGAATAGGCATGTATGTTACAATATTCTTGGCAATGATATCACGGTCATTGTGATATATGAATGAAGGTCATAGGTTCAAAGGCCAATGTCATATATGCTAACAAATACTGAAATGATCAATTATCTCAAGAGCTATAAACTTTATATAGGCATAAATATTAGAATATCATAGGTATTGGCCTAACGGTCATTTTGATATATAAATGAAAGTCATAGGTTCAAAGGTCAAGGAAAACTCTTTGTATAGAAATGTATATTAGAATATCATAGGTATTGGCCTAACGGTCATTTTGATATATAAATGAAAGCCATAGGTTCAAATGCCAAGGTAAACTTTTTGTATAGAAATTTTAGGTATTGACATAAAAATCATTTTGATAAATCAATAAAGGTGACGGACTTAAATGTGACAGATGCACACAAACACTAAAATGGCCTTGTTTTTCAAGTTTTTACTATTTTACCTGTTTATAGATATACTGCAGCTCTTTTAGATGTAGCATTCTTAGGTCAAGTTATAATCAATTGGCCAAAATAGTGGCATATTGGTCCCAGCTGCTGAACATTTGCACATTCTCTTTAATTTATGTGATTGATCATTAAACTACTACATGAGATCTGTACATACCCTCAGGTGAGTGTTAAGGCCCTTGTATCTCTTGTTTATATTGATAAACAAGAAATCGTGCTTACACAGAATTACCCCAGGACAGTACCTTGGAGGTTCAGTGGTTAGAGTATCTACATCGAGAACGGGAGGTACGGTACCGGGTTTGATCTTTGGTCGGGTCATATACGTATAAAAATTTAAATTTTGATCTACCGCTTCTTCGTCTGCCGTTCATCATAAAGAATAAAGAGTATAATTCAGTTGGGTTTACTTTAATTGCTTTAATATCATACTGACTCGTGGTGAGCTAGAACAAGTTAAAGTGCGTGAATGGTAGTTACAAAGCAGCCTATAACAAGCAATGGTACTTATCACTGGGATCTCTAACTATGGTGACTATGTCTTTGAGAGGGAGAACCAAATTAAAACAGTTAAATCCCCGATAAAAATAAGAATTTTAATTAAACAATTATTAATAAATCAAAAAAATAAATCATAATGAAATAAGCACTAAAAATAAAACATTTCAACTTACACGTCTGCTGCATACACCTACACACCGATCACAAACTATCACCACGCTTGCAACCACATATGCATCACAATAATAAAGTAAATAGACTTATCTTATGAACTATCTCTAAACAACCTGTAATCAATGAAATATACTAAGAACATTTCAATTGGTAATATTTTCATATAACACCGGTTGACCTTGACCTTCGTCTTTATGTTGGTGTTGTTCATTGTATGAGGTCATACACACCTTCCATTACGTAGTATGTGTTAGATACTAGTAATAGAATGCATGGGGTACTGTATGGGGTTTATATATTAGTTAGCATAAAGTTATAGGCAATAAATTAATGATTTAAATATTTGTAGTGATGTAAGTTTGTTTATAAATCTTTAAATCTTCTCTTCTATCTTTTACTTAAAATTATTGTCACTATAAAGTCACTTTTCTCTGAATCAACGCACTGTCATGAATACTTTAATTTTCTCTTCGAACTGTCTAATCCATGAATAAGACAATGCCAATATATAAGTTCACAATTTCTGTAAGTTTTAACACTGTTCAACTAATCACTCAACTGTTACTATAATATCAACTGCCCGCTATTTTCTCTCTTAAAAGTTTAACCTTACCCCGTTTCAGTTTATCTCAACTCCAATGTTCCAGTTAAATTTCATCTAAATTGTCCGTAGCTTCGTTGTTTGTTCCCACACGGCACTTCCGCTCATCACGAACATTCCATAGGCAACTACAGTGAAACCTCCCTAAACCGGACACTCTCTAAACCGGACAACTCTCTATTCCGGACAAAATATTTGGTCCCGAATTTATCCTTCTTTATTTCAACTAACAAGAACCTCTCTAAACCGGACACTCTCTATTCCGGACACCGGACAAACTTTTTAGTCCCAAGTTGCTTCTATCCTTAAAATTGGACCTCTCTAAACCGGACAACATTTTGGCTTTTTTTAATTACTTGTTTTTTTCCTTATTTAAATATATTAGTTTTTAACAGATTTATAATAATATTCAATTATGGACACTTACAAATCATAAGTTTTTTTTTTTATTATTTTTCATTCTTATTTAAAATATTTGGTATTTAATTTAATCCCTCATGCATTTATATTTTAAATATTTTTCATCTATATATTTTTTCTATTTCTTTTTGTGATTTTTCTTTCTAATCTAAATTTGTTCATTAATTTACTTATTAATTGACACAGTTACTTAAGATAAGCACTTCTATATAATCTTATCATATTATCTATAGTTGATACAGTTGTTTTGTTAATTATTATCCAGTAACACCTTATGGATCAAGGAGACTGGAAAGGTGTCAACACTATTGTTGTCCTGTCAGGGATTGATATAGGTAGTGTCGTTTGCCTTTAGTACCCTAATTAGCATCCTATTAAGAAAGAGAATTAAAGGGGATTTAAAACTAATTCAAACAGAGCTTTTACATATAGCATATCCTGTAATACATTAATATGTACAGTGTTGTTGATTATGGCTTCTCTGACATTTATCACATTTAGTGAAGGGGACATAAGCTAGGTTAAAATTTCAAAACCTCCTTAAACCGGACACCTCCCTAAACCGGACAAAATGTATGGTCCGGAGCTTGTCCGGTTTAGAGAGGTTTTACTGTATTATGTACATTGTCGTACTTCACCTGTGTAACGATCTACAGTTCAGTGTCTTACGATCGGTACATAGAAATACATAACAGGCGTACAGTTTTTATTTCGTAACAAAGAAAAACAAATCGATACAAAAATGACCACATCTATTTGAGTTCCTTATTGAATTCCGGTTAATCTAGTATTTTTTGTAAAAATTTAGGACGTCGGGAAATTACTTCCATTTTAAGTTAAAAATATAGCAGTTATTTTGGCACTATCTCTTATTATTGAATGAAAGATAACAACGACATTGATATTTCTATTTCTAGGTTTTATTATTTGGCAGAAGTGTGGGCACGGCTGTGCAAAATACAAAATAGGCTGCCAGCAAAACACAAAATGGGCTAGCCTAGCTCAATAATCAACAATTCACAAAATAGCATTTTGTGTCTAGCTCCACAATCAGCAGATCAATAACATTCAATAATAAAATAAAAAATTCTTAACCCTGGTATTTCAGCGGTCAAGTTACTTACTTAATTTTATAAATTTGTGCTTCATAAGTCCAAGAATATTAAACCAAAATAAAAATACTTAACCCTGGTATTACAGCGGTCAAGTCCTCATTAGCTAATTATTTAAATTTATCAATTTATGCCGCGCAATCCGCCTTGTCCCGTAACAGCCGTACCTGTTATCTGTACTTGTGTTTTTCAAAGTCCATGAAATATTAGTGCACAGAACTTACTAATAAGTTATACCAAAGTAGATTGAACCCAAAAAATTACTGATGACCCAAATCACTGCTTCTTCAAGTCATAAGATTCCCGTTCGTCGGATTGATACCTAAAATAAATCAAAAACCAAAGCAGTATGCATGTTCCTTGAATTTAAATAAAAACATCCAAAACTAGGGAAAGGGTGGGCGGGTTATTGGCTTTAAAATTCAATAATACTCAAATATTGCGATTCTGTCTAGGGTGCAACTTCACTGCTTTTAGACGGAGAAAAAGGACGCGATGTTTGACCTATTAAAATATGACATGCGTTCGACTGAAGGGAGGTAATCCAATTTAGAATTTGCATATCAACTAATGAAGATAATGAAAGCGGATAACTCTGCCTTATGGATGCACATACTAATTATCTCCATCAATAATAAGCATATATTCTAGAATGAATATATGGCATTATTGAATGAAAGATAACAACGACATTGATATTTCTATTTCTAGGTTTTATTATTTGGCAGAAGTGTGGGCACGGCTGTGCAAAATACAAAATAGGCTGCCAGCAAAACACAAAATGGGCTAGCCTAGCTCAATAATCAACAATTCACAAAATAGCATTTTGTGTCTAGCTCCACAATCAGCAGATCAATAACATTCAATAATAAAATATAAAATTCTTAACCCTGGTATTTCAGCGGTCAAGTTACTTACTTAATTTTATAAATTTGTGCTTCATAAGTCCAAGAATATTAAACCAAAAAAAATACTTAACCCTGGTATTACAGCGGTCAAGTCCTCATTAGCTAATTATTTAAATTTATCAATTTATGCCGCGCAATCCGCCACAGGCACAGGAGGCGACAAGTAATTCGTGCTTGTTGCCTCATGGGCCCCGCCAAGCGGCAAACTCAACCGGCCCACAATAAGATATACAATGAAAAATGAATTATTTTGAAGCACGATTTCGTTTTACCAATTATAAAAATTTAGTATTGAACCATTAGATTGTTATGGTAGTCACATTATTACAACATTGTATTTGGGTACACACAACAGTTTCCAGCTATTATTTGCTCAACATTGTATTTGGGTACACACAACAGTTTCCAGCTATTATTTGCTCCAGACCACCTTGAAGCGTGTTCAAAAATACATTGTTACCCACCTCTGACAGATGCACTTGATCAGGCAAAAACAAATTAACTGAGATTGGTAAATATCAGGATATTTTATGTAACCACCCCCACAATTTAAAACTGACTTAGCCGCAAAGCTATTAAAAAATTCTACTTCTATTCATAGCCGCACTGTCCTGAGAATAACGCCATTTCATCCGAGGCAAAATTTGTGACCAAATGAGACGAGTTTTGGAAAATCTGGATTGTAAGAAAAATAATAAGGATTTGAATGTACTGAACATTTCTGTGAGAGGTGTAAACCCAATATCATTACCACCACAGTGAATAACAATAACATCAGGCTCCGCACTGAGCTTTGATAGAAGATTAATTTTCTGCCGCAGGTTACTCAATGTCAGACCACCATACCCTTGCACCATATGGACATGCCAAGTCTATCCAGCGTTAAATTTGTACCACCTGTTCTATTGCATGCAGCTACAAAGGCCCGTTTTATGATAGAGGATCCCACACACCATATCTTGACCTCAGCTGAAAGACTTAAAGCGTCTCATTAGATAATGTTAAAGTGCATAGCAACTATTAAAACAGGAAGTGTGCGTGTGGGGGGGGGGGGGGGGGGGGGGTGGTGTCAAAATAAGTTTGTGCGAATATATGATTGATAAGCCGAGGATTTCCACCTACCGGCAGTTTTGATATCATCGCTAGGGTAACCAGACATGGCTGCTGAAGTAGCTGCCCCAATTCGAAAAGAATGACATTTATATGCCGTAAACTCGAGATTTAAATGTGCTAGGGACTTTCTTAAAATAGCTGAAAATTGGTAACGTGTCAAAGGGTCACCACCAAAGTGGCAAAAAGAGGTCCAGGAAACGGGGGCCTGACACCCAAGAAAGCTTGGGCGTTAGTTAATGGACAGTGAATGCCATTTGCTTTAGGAATAATAATGGTTACCCCTTTTCCTGACTGGTCTGTTTTTGAATAGCGAAGTGTCAAATAAACGTTGCTTTTTGAATTATCCACAAGAATATCAGTGATACCTATCACATAATGATTTGCCTTGCGGCTGGACATGGCAATTTCACCGATACGCAAGAAACCAAAAAATGCTAAAGAAAACGCAGCTGAAAACAGTTTAGCCTCATATGCATTAGTACAAATATGTGGAAGGCTGGTTATTAGCTGTATTAGGATTTGTGGGGTTATGGGTAACCTTGTATCTGGTCGGTGTTTTAAACGCTTCATACCTTGCAGCAATTTGGCTATTATGAAATTGTTGGGGACATCAGGAAAGTTTTGTATTTTACAATTGAAACTTATGGCTGACACATACGAACGAGCTGTAGCATATGACAAGCCTTTGAGAGACAAGTCAGCAATAAAATTGGTAATCTCTGAAAGTTGTGGAGGCCAATGATGAGGAAGGCCATATTGCACCCTAAATCTGTGAAAACTGGACAGGCCCGTTTGATGTGCATCATGTGTGTTGTGCGAGAAGGAGGCTGTTATAAGTCTGTTTACTTCATGCTGCAAATCAAGTTGAGGAATATGTCTGGAATCTGCTCCGGAATACGCTTTGCAGTGGGTGCCAGTTCCCTGAAGCGCTGCCAATGTTTACGAGACAAAGAGTCAGCAATTGCATTATTAACACCCTTAATATGAATGGCTCTAAAAAGTATATTGTGTCTCATGGAGAACAGAACTAAGTACCTTATTAAATATAAAGTGTGCTCCGACTTGCAAGTCTGCTTGTTCAAAACATAAACAAGGGCCATATTATCGGTCCTGAAGATTATTTTTTTATTAGCAAGTTTTTCCCCCCAGAGAATAACTGCCAAGACGATAGGTATCAACTCTAATAATGTGATGTCACTTATAAATGTAACCGTCTCCAATGTGTAGGCCAAGAAAAGTGCACCCACTCCCCGGCAAGATACGCCCCACAACCCAAATCTGATGAACCTGCACTATCTGTATATAATTTTAGAACTTCGTGACTAGACCAGTCCTTATCTGGGAAGTATAAACGACCATTGAAATTCTGTAAAAATTGTAGCCACATTTGAATGTCAGCCTGGACGCCACGATTAAGGCGCAAGTGATGATGGGGTTGTTTAACACCTCGCAGTAAATCATATAATCGCCGTAAAAATGCCCTGCCAGGCCGAACTGCCTTGCAGAAAAAATTTAAAGCACCTGTCAAAGACTGCAGTTCCTTGAGTGTTATCTTCTTTTTAGTTGAAACATATCTCAATAGTTCCAGCAGTTCTTGTAATTTATTGCCTGGAATTCTTATTAACATATTATTAGTATCTAACTCCAGTCCTAGAAATGTTAAAACTGTAACCGGGCCAACAGTTTTATCTTGTGCAATAGGAACGCCTAGTTCTTGGCAAGTAGCAGAAAAATAAGACATTAGATGGTGACAAGTGAAAGTATCCTTTGTCCCAGCAAAAATAAAATCATCGAGATAGTGCTCAATTGTAACAGCCCAGATTTATAGGTCACTAGCCACTGAAGAAATGTGGCAAACTTCTCCCATATACAGTGCTCCCTCGATATACCGCCCCCCGTTATAACGCCAGCCTCGTATACCGCCATGTTGCTTCTTAGAACGGATTTCCCTCCTATATTTTGCACCCGTTATAATGCCAAATTCGCATATCGCCATCCGCCACACATGTAGTAGAACGGATCGTTATTTATGAATAATATTACCCCCGATAACACTGCCAAATGAATGTTGTTCATATGTGATAAATTGATTGATAGAATTTAATAAAATGATCTTGACATATAGCCTGTATTGTAACTGTGACTGTGTCGTATTCTTCTTCCGGTTTTCGATCTGTATACTATAGTGTATTAAGTCATTTCCGGCAAATAAAAAAACCACATGTCATGAAGTTGCGAGTATCAGCAACCGCTAATTTTCTGTACATATTTCATTATAAAAGGTAATATTTTAATAATGCATGTATTTGTTTTAATTATTGCTAATAAAACTCGGCAAAGAAATGATTCAGGAGTAGCGACACGAGCACAGTTTTCTTTACCTAATTTATCGTTATGGGGTCTGAATGCACATGTGCAGATAGTTGTAGTTGATCTGGAATCTGTGAAGTTCGGGATGTTTTGCCTGAATTCGATATAACGCCACCCCCGTTATACCGCCAAAATCCGTCTGAACAAAGGTGGCGTTATATCGAGGGAGCACTGTACTACATGAAATGGAGGCCCCCATGGGAAGCATTTGTCTATATAAAACTGACCACAAACTGGAAACCTAATAGATCAAATCACAGGGAAATGGGCAACAACCGAAATGCAGAACGAATGTCCATTTTCCCTAAATAGGCTCCTTTCCCTAGGTCGGCAACCATCTCAACCACTTTGTCAAAAGAAGTATATTGCACTGAAACACAAACTGGGTCTATGTAATCATTAACACTGTTGCCAGGAGGGTGGGGACAAATGCATAATCATTCTCCAACCCCATCGTGCTTTGGAACTAGGCCTATTGGGGAATCCTCATATTAGACAAGGGCAATTTTGAAATGGACCCCATAATTCTACCCTGGATTTTTTCTTGAAGTGCTGAGGGGTTTTGGGAGGCAGATACCAAAATTTTAGACTAATTTGTACTCTAGGGCCCCCATAATGCAAAGGAAAACCCAGATAAGAAGCCCTGTTTAACTGCATGGCCACCTGACTTAATGGATACTTGTTTAAATAAGGAACCAACCTTGATATTTAATAGGAGTTTTACCTAGGTCCCATATACCTGTGGCAGACTTTTGACCTAACTTGGTTGGTTTGTCTAAAATGAATATATGACCTATATTAGATTACTTTAACATGAAACCGGGGAGATAAAACAAAATTAGATTAAATGTTATAACATTTTATGCCCTGCTCCATTAAATTTAACTAATAACTACTATAATATATAATGACATTTCTAATACCTTGGTGTCATGTATCTGTAGTGCCTGATGGCTACTTGGGTTGTTTGTCTAAAGTTTGAGGCGCCAAAACTTGCAACTGGCTGAGCCTCGGGGCCATTGGGCGAAAATTTTGCCTAATTGTGCCTGGACGGGGGGTGAAAAGGGTTTACTTAGTGGACATGAAATAAAGGAGTGTTCTCCTCCGCAGCGGATGCACAAGTGCTGATAAGTACAAAATTGCCTTGAGCAGAATCTGTAGTTAAAATCGAAGCACTTTGTATGTCCAATGCTTGAAATGGCTGAAGTGGGCAAAGGAAGCGTTGTACCATGTATTAACCACAGGTCGACCACTCCCCAAGAGGTAGATGGGTTGGCAGCCGTCTGAGTCGGAAACCTGCTCATCATACAATTTCCAAACCCATACCCCTGTTTGTTGATGCACCAAGTCTAACATCATGCATGTATTTAGAAGTTCTGGCTTCTTATTATGGTGAGCCCTGTAAAAATACTCATGAAGATAGAAGTGCATCTGACCATTTTGAAAAGGGATTTCTCCCTGGTCACCAGTTCCCCATTGCTGATGAAAATTCGCTTTTCGGGGCATGAGTAATTTACCGAGTATCTAAAAGAGTGGCTAAATCCACAAAACTGGCCTGCAACTATTTTCGTTTAATATACTAGATACATTACCCCCCAACATATCATGTATACTATTATTCGGTACAATGTCCTGTGGAAGGTCATGGTACCATTAACATTACCTGCAGCCTGTGACAGGTTGTGCTGTCATACAAGACGGTGCTGTGACATAAGCTGGTGGTGCAGGCACGTAAAAGGTGGTGATTCCACTAATGGTGCTGAGGGTGAGTCCAATTGCCAGGGGCGGGTGGTGTTGCTGTTGTATCATTAAGGCCTGCGGTAGTGGCACTTGTGGTCGCTATGGCCTGTGGTTGCAAACCTGTAGTTAGCTGTGTAAACCTGTGGTGTTTAAACAGCAGGGGTATCCTATGACTGGTGGGGTCACTAAAGTAGGTGGTGCCTGAGACCCAGTAGAAGCTGCAACTGGAGCAGGATCCGTTGTAGTTTGTCTCTTTCTTTTTGATGTCCTTGTGGCTGCTGCTTTTTGTGTCCTACGGCTAGCATATGGGCTGGTGGAAGGCCGTCTCAAATTGCGTCCCATGTTGTAAATAAAGAGAAACACACACAATGTTATAATAATTTAATAAACCTTTATATAGCCCCCCTCAACAGGAAAATTTAGTAGACTTGGTTATAATATGCTGAATAAAATATGTACTAATAACCTATTTAATTGTAAAGCATATTGCCAGGTGATTATTTGATAATTATGGCTGATGAAATAATCCCCCCCGGGCCCCTGGACAACGTTAAAAATGCAACAAAGCTATAAAACTGAAATATTACAATTCTTGTGTCATATTGACTTACGATACGCCTTCAGATCCATCCTTCGACGAGATACCAGTAATTATTGGCTTTAAAATTCAATAATACTCAAATATTGCGATTCTGTCAGGGTGCAACTTCACTGCTTTTAGACGGAGAAAAGGGACGCGATGTGTTGGACCTATTAAAATATGACATGCGTTCGACTGAAGGGAGGTAATCCAATTTAGAATTTGCATATTAACTAATGAAGATAATGAAAGCGGAATAACTCTGCCTTATGGATGCACATACTAATTATCTCCATCATAATAAGGCATATATCTAGAATGAATATATGGCAATATTCTTGTTTAATTTTTGAAAAATGTGGCGAAAGACCGTTAGTTATAGGCTGTTTTTTCACGCTAATTTGATTTTTTTTCAAAAATGACCACATCTAAAGTGTTAGAGCACACTTTGATAAAGGTAAAAACATAAAAATCAAATGTTGGTTTTGAAGGCAAATTACTTCCAATTTTATTTAAAGATAGGGGAATTTGTGAATATCTAGTGAAGGAATATCCAATATGACCGACACTGCACCAAGTATAAAACATGCGATATGTTGTTTATTTTCTCCCCAACAATTCTACAAGTTACGCCGGCTTCCCTGTAAGTGGAAAACGGTAAAAAATTATAAAAACCAAACAAAGGTGATATACTTCTCGACCTTTGGATATACTATTAAAAGTATTAAAAATTTAAAAATTAAAAACAGATTTGTCAGTCAGCTTCATAAATGTTCTAGATTTATTTCATAAATATAACGAGAAAAGTGAGAAGAATGAAAGTGAAATAATCTCTAATCAAAAAAATTATTATAAATGATAATTCAGTCAAATAAGAAAAAACTATAAATTTTAATAATTTTAAAATTTCAAAATTAATTTCATTAGGCCAGTAAGTCGGTTCATTAGAATATCCATCCAAATTAGTCTGATATGATTTAAGTCTAAATATATCTTTTCAAAATTACAGAAATAACATTTACCGGGTATCATGGAGATTATACACACACGTGTCAATCGTTTTTTTTTTTTGCAAATGGACGGTAAGTTCTTTTGATTACAGGTGATAAAAGTCTACTAATAAACAGGATGTTTATGATTATCTTTTAATTACTGGTATGTGAGATCCCACTTTAAGCAAAGTTAATTTATTGTGATTTATAGTAATCAGAAACTACCTATTGAGTTTGCCGTGGGAAGATTATACCAAAAACCAAGACATTATGGATGATGTGAACTTTGTAAAAGTGATTTTATACATATTTGTTTGTTATTGCAATATGAGAAATTTTCTGATGCAAACATGTATTCCATTGATATAAATAATACATTCTTTTTCTAATAAGGCCAAAATATTATTTAAAAATTTATTTATTATTTATTTAGCTATTTTGCATTGACCAATTAAATATTTGTTAAATTAATTTGATAAGATAGTTGAACATTAGCATTGGGATGGATGGGTGCGGTGTATCATGAATAATCACATTTATTAAAATGTGTATTAGCATTTTACTTATATTTGATTGCGCATACATATAGTATTTTTATACGATTTGACTCATGACTGATCAAGTTACTGTTTTGTGTAAATTAAAAGAATAATTGTTTAATATATATCCATTATTTTTGCCTAACAAACAGTATAGAGTTCTACTTCTAAATAACCATCTACTTTTTCTTTCTCTCAACATGAATATTTTCCTTTTCATGTAAACATTTAAATTAATTTACTGTTTTGCTTGGAATATCATTTTTACCGTCATCAGTCCATTTTAATCTCATAATGACCATGTCACGTTGTCTGTTACCGAAGTGGTGAGTTATCGATAGCTCTTGGTAACGAGGTTTGTGAAATTTACCTGGAAGAGTTATTCCGCCTGATCATTATACTATATTTTTGCAGTCGCCCGCTTTCTACACTCAATTTGGCGCTCTTTTAGTCACATGACCCGCTACCCATATGTTGAACTCTCATCTCCCGTGAAGCAAACAAATCAAACTAACATCACTTAAATACATACTGCGCACGCACCCAACTACCCAATACGTACATACACACTTACTCAATTAAAAACATAACATCTTTCAAACAGAAACATAATTCAAATTTTACAAAACAATATAAAATTTTGTCTTGACACACCTGGACAGTTCTTTGTAAAAATGTCAATAAAGATGAAAAATTGGCGAAAAGTCCGCTGTTATATGAGCAAGAATTTACAATATACTTATCATTTTCAGATATTCTTAGAGAACACTAATGTTAATTTTTAAAAGAAAATGACATAAACTTTTATATTTTTTTAGCAAAAGTGACCTTTGACCTTGACCACATTCGACCGTAAGGTCACTTTTGAACGTAAAATTCCAAAACCATATATATAATTATATTCTAATTCGCCAAGCTCAAACTAATATTAAATATTTATAAAATTAAACTCAACTCATAAAAGTACAGGAAAAGTGGTTACACGTGTAGCAGCTTTATAACAAGAGTTTTACATATGAATTCAATTGATCTTCATCCTTAAAGCGAACTCATGATGGCACATAATGTAATTTAATCAGACTGATTACATGTAGATGTAACAACTTTCAAAACTCTACAATAGAAAAAGTACCATATGATACAAGTCAAATACATTAGGGTGGGTGTTGTTATAAAAGAGTGTGAGTGCTGCTACAACGAATGACTAACTTCGAATGTTGTATAATCACACATGACCCTTCATATAAAAAACACGGTTTTTTTTGTAAATGCTAATGCCTGAATAAGCACCCGTGAATGATTATCACTTCTAGTCCACATGTTGGATACCCATCTTATATACGGAATCACATGTTTACTAATTCAAAGTTCAGTATTAAAGTTTTGTCCGCTATAGAACAACAAAATCATATCAAAATTTCAAAAATTGCAATAGCGCAAACAAAATCTGGGACATCGGCGGATGTCTCTTCCCTTAATATAATAAGGGTTTTAACTTGCCCGGAAATAAGGGCGTTGTTTTTGTGTAACACCAAGGCTCTTGTAGTCTTCAGTGTAGTTTCATCGGCCTTTGGAAAACCCGAGGGAGAGTGCAACCTCTGTGTCGGATTGAAACCATATTAAACAAGTTACAACTGAAATAGGATGTCATTTCAAATGTCTCCTAAACAAATCCAAAATGGGAAATCTCAACCAAATAAACAAAAATGAATAGCCAACGACACATCTGCTGCTACATGGGATGGTTCCTGTGAATCTTTTGAAAGAATATTGAATAGTTCGGTAAAAAATGGCGGTAAAAATAAGTAAACTTAATATGCCATCCCGTGATGTTTCGGGGTGGTGGGGGTGGGGGGGCATAGTTATGAAATTTTCATGGTACAATTATTATAACATCCGCATTTTGTGATGACTATAATTAAAAATTACGGTCCATATAATGGTTCATATAGGTAAGCCTTTTTAATTTTTAAAACAAAAATATGTTCCTACATTGTAGGGCTTAAAGACAAATGAGGACTAAAAATAAAACCGGGTTATCTATATGATGCCGTTTAATCACGACATTACCCTCTAACAATTACTTCGATATTTTTTCCTGCCTCGTTCAATTCCGCCATTATGGGAAAAAAACATTGACCTGTCCGTTTGAGCTTTAATTGGGAATATTTATAGAGAAGGGTCCATCCAATACATGGGTAGAGTTATGATTCATAATTAATATATAAATAATGCATATTTCCAAGATATGGCGACAACTAACACCTGTGTGTCTCTATACAGAAATTGTCTGGTCCATGATGAATATTTAAATTAAAGATCAAGCGAACAGGTAAAAGTTGTTTGTCTGTACCTGAATCATATATAAACAATCCTACAAGATTAAAGCCGTTTTGTCGACTATATTTCGCCATTCGAGATGATTTTGTTTAGAATATTTTTTTTCCTCAGTTATATTTTTGTCAAAGGGATTTTTATTTAATGCTACTTACAATAAGGTTAACACGTTTTCCTGGCTGGATTGCAGTATATGTATATATAGCAAATTATAATTATAATGATTTTACTGATTTGGTCATGGCAGGATTTTTTATAGACCTTATCTTTGTAATTTCAATTCAAAACATTTCCACATGACAACAGCCGTGTGCTTCAAACTTTTCATATTGAAATTATGGTATAATATACACTTCGTTTTTAAATATTTTTTTTCAAGTTCGGAATTGATCTTATCATAAACAAGCATATGGATCAATATTTAAATCCCAATCCCAAAAGTAAAGTATAAATTTCGAAACCAAATGCAAAATTAAGCAAAACACCAAGGAAGTTAGGTTGAATGAAACGATATACCCATGGCGGTGTATTTTATTGCTTAGCGTTGTGTCTCGAACAATGATTGTGAAATACCTATTTGATTATAAAATCATTTATTTTGATGGTAGTAAACTCAACAGAAAATGGGACTTTTTGCAAATAAACAGTTACGTTGCAATGTTTATTTCAATCCTTTTTATCTAAGTCATGTTCATGTTAGAATTGAAATACTAAATATTTACCTTTGGTATATCGTCAAATATTACACTGGCTGTCGATGTTGATTATTTCTTGAATGTTTATTTAAAAAATATTATTATTTAAAATTAACACATAATAATTATAATCATAAGTGTGATCAGTTTATTTTTTCGAAAATCATTTACCTTTCCGGAGCACCCGACCTCACTTCCCAGATGTAATTTTACGTGTTTGACCTCACTAATCAGTTTTCAAAGGTTGTGTTTTGGACGTGGATTGTGGTATGTTTGTTTTTGATTGATTCAGCTATAAAAATGATCCTATATACAAGAAGTTTTGTCACTCAAAAGACCATAGATCGAGCGGTACCTTTATGATATAAAATTCGTTGTCATAATTGTACAATATACAATTTTTTATATAAGATTTTGTTTTATTACAGGTCTTTCTGGTCATAAGGCTGTAGAAGTATTAAAAATAAATATCTACCCTCATCCAATTATAATACCGGGAATTGTGACAATCACCATCCAGGCTAAAATATTTAAACCAATTTATCCTACAGCAGTGTTTAAAGTTAACATATCCAAGTTATTTTTAGGACAACACATCCGCGTGCAATGTATCAACGGGTATTTTAGTTGGTAAGTACTGATGAAAATGAAACTTATTGTGTTTCAAAGATTTAAAACATATCGGGTAACTGATACTGATATTTTAAATGAATCTAAAATATAACGATTACCGAGTGATACTTTCATCGTTGTGTTATTGAAGCAATTCTGATTTTCCAACTAGCACTAGAATTATTTTGTTGCGTTTATTAATTAAGCATTTTTCGGATTTCTTGGCACCATTGTCAGTATTTTCACAAATCTGAGCGTCAATGTTTTAGTATTTCTTTATCTATTGTTCTGGTGGGTCCAGTATCATATCACACCGATTTCCTCAAAATACAAACATTTAATGAATGTGTAAACATTTTGAAATGGCCATGCACAAAAAGATAAGGCAAAAAAAGGATACAGATGCAAAAATGAGAGGCAAATACTTACACACACAGAGAGAGAGAGAGAGAGAGAGAGAGAGAGAGAGAGAGAGTCGTCCACGATCTGATGGCAAAGTATACGACGAGTCTATTTAAATATTTCGGTAATTTACAGGAATCAAGCGTGCACCGGCGTGATTACACATACGGTTATGTGCTACTTACACCTTTATGCATTATCTAAACTCGTCAGTGTTTGTAAACACTCTGCAATCAGCTCTTTGAAGGACTATAATATCGTTTCTCCTTGATGCTATGCATTCAATGTTTTGACAACCCTGCCTACTTTATCAGACAAAAAGCACGAATTTGGAAGCTTGCCAAGTGTCATCGCTCGGCATTTCAAGTGGCACCCATGACCTTAAAACGTGCATTAAAATACACGATCTAACTGATTTATAATGGCAGAATTTTTTGAAGAGAATATACATGTAATTAATTACCGAGTTGACTGTAGTGCTTTATATGGTTAGATTGCTGGTCTAACTGAGAGAGTCCACCTTTAAAATAAGTTTCCTCTTCTACTACATTCCAAAAAAGGTGTTCATCATATTTCCTCACACCGTATTACACTGTAAAAATTTTAAAACTGGTATTATTACCGTATGCGTCCGACGTGTTCGAGTACTTGTTTTCAAATGACAGCCCACGTTTTTTTAAACGCAGTAAAATTATGCATTGACGTCAGAGGGGCGGAATTGATACTAGCGATTTAGAGAGCGGTTTCTCGAATTTATTGGAAATTAGGGCATATTTGGTATGCACATTACTCGTTGCTTCGCAACTCGTACTGTCCATGCCAAATGTGCTCTAACTTCCAATAAATCTCGTAAAACCGTTTTCTAATTCTAACTTATCTACCTGCATGAAGATGATACATCAAAAACAGACATACCAATCCATGTCCAAATCGCAATCCTAAAGTTAATGAAAACTTTGAAACCAACAGTAACATGGTACATGGCGGTGTTCATGTGGCAAAGTAGTAAGACAACTTGCCAATCACCACTGCGATTGCAAGCATATGTGACAAAGTATGGGGTCACCTGCCTTAACGCATAGGTTTTTTTCTCGGGGTCCCAACGTTTTCTTCCCACACAGACATTACACCCCCGGCGCAGATATCTAGGTCACTGCGATCTATGTCAATACATATTATATGCTGTTATAACTTCTAATCTATAATAAATAAACAACATTTACAGACTGCGTTTGGACAGACACAAGATCTATTCACTTCAAAGTTTAATTGGTAGACCCAACAATTGTTCAATCCCAAGACATTCTATTAACAAGCATTCTCCAAACTTAAGTTCTGTATAATAAATTTGTATTTTTTTTCGTAATAACTAGACAGTTCACTAAAATCATAACTCATGGTTCAAAAACTAGAACTTTGCAGCTTTAAATACGGGTTAGTTATCATATGATTATAAACACATTGCTCTTGGTCGGGCACCACACACAAATAAACAAGCAACATGGTGTTGAAGCTTTACTACGATCTTATGTCTCAGCCTGCAAGGGCAGTGTATATCTTTCTGAAAGTTAATAACATTCCGTTTGAAGAAAAACCAGTTGCTTTAAGAAAAAGTGAGTATTCTATATCACAAAACTACAGGGTCAATAAATAGAACTACAAGGTATGTACGTATAATTGTAAGTAACAAATTCAATATACACTGCAGTGTAAATCCACTTCTTTGCTCATTGAAGGTTTCACAGTGATCGACCAAAAGAACCTCAACTGCAAGCATTCTAAACCATATTCATTATAACTAAACCACTTTTACGGCTAAAAAGGTGAAGTTGTTGGACATAAAAAAATTCAGATATAAGTGAAGTTGAAAATTATACGGACTGTGCAGATTTTTTTTAAGTAAGGCTTTGGGCAGAGACTGACATTCTGTGTCACGGCGTATTAACTGTGAAACAAATGCACTATAAACAAGAGAAGCGGGTATATTTCTGTAAAGAACCAGAAAGTTGACAAAATTAGATAATTTTCACAAATCAATCACTATCAGTTTATCATGTTTATCATTTCTATACTTTCTCTTCCTTTTTTCAATTTTAAGATTAATGCATATGTATGTTCGTAATTAAGAAATGACATTCTGATAAACGAGCAGATATGGAATAAATAGCACCAAGGTCCAAAATGTTTATTAAAAGAAAGAATTGTAAATATAAGACTGACATTCTGCTCATGGTATTTCAAGGGGTAATTAATGAAAGATAGTGTGGCGCGTGCCAAATTCGATGAAGGGCGAAGCCCTTTATTTTGAATTTGGCATGCGCCACACTATCTTTCATAACCCCTTGAAATACCATGAGCAGAAATGTCAGTTCTTATATTTACAATTCTTTCTTTTAATAAACATTTTGGACCTTGGTGCTATTTATTCCATATCTGCTCGTGTGATATGGGGTTTTAGCCATGCGAGCTCGGCGTATTTCACATGATCACGTGACCACCTTGCGGACATGACGTAATATTGCGGGAAAATTTAAACACGTCAATGGTCATGACCCCTGTTAACCCCTACCGGTATTGTCTTTCAAGGGAGTTGAAATACAATTGCTTCTGTATGTTTCATCGAAGAGAGATACTGACATATTGTAAATATATCTGTTTTAATTTTGCCAACACGCACCTGTATCATTTCTTTAGATGAACACTATGGTGAGGATTATGTGAAGATGAATCCATTCTCCCGTGTACCAGTTCTAGACGATGACGGATTTATCTTGACAGAAAGGTATTATAAAGCCTAGTGTGTATCTTACCTTTATGCCTTTCCCAAATTTTCAAATTCAAATTTCTTTTTTTTTCTCATAACTGCACATTTACAATATAGTTCATATAAAATACAATGTATTACAATTACATTTACAATATTGCATGCATGAGCACATACATTTATATATTATATAATTAAACTGGAGGACTGACCCTAAAGTACAAAATCATCGAAAAACAAATACCAGGCATAATTATTATTATTAACAAGACGTTTTAAAGTTACATCACTTGAAGGCTTTTTCGAAATACAATTCCTTATCCTACAAAATTTTAAACATGTCAGTTTCAAAGTTTTACTTTGCTTCTGAATTGTGATCCGAACATGGATTAGTAAGTTTGTTTTATTGGTATGTTTGTTTTTGATTTATCAGTAATCAAAACAAACATACAAGTTGATGTCCAAACCAAAATCCCAAAGTAAAGTAAAATTTGAAGCTGGCAAATTTGGTTAAACGCGTAAACTTCCACCAGGGAAGTGAGATCGGGTGCTCCGGATGACAAAATGCTCAATGTTAATTTTGTATTACACATTTCAGTCTCTAACGATGACGTTCTTTTTACTCCTGAAAGCTCCAATAATAACACAAATCATGCTATCTAATCGACACAAACATATATGTCCATTTCTAAAATGCTAAAACCACAATATCTAAAACAAAGCAAACACTTTGAATTTGGCAAATTAAGTGAAACACGTGACCTTCCTCGGAGAAATTATAACAAATGCTCTGGAAGTGTAAGCTCCACAAATCACAATCTCGAAAGAAAAGTAAAAAAAAAAATGAAAATCGCAAATATAGTTTAACCTGTAAACTTCCACTTGCTATTAACCTTTAAAGAGTTAAGAATCACAAACATACGGATTCATATTCAAATTATAATCCCAAAAGCAAAGTAAAAACTTAAAAACTGGCAAGTAAAGTAAATGAAAATGCTGTTAAGCAAACATATTCACAATGTAAATTTTTAAATGTGTTTATGGAATTCCAGTTTTAAATAGAATTCAAGAATTTATTCTTTTCATATCAACTATAATAATTTTTTTTAAAACTTCTTAAATTCTAACATCCCACGTTTAACTATCTCTAACAGTTACCAAATTTGATAATATTTCTGTGGACCAGGATACTCAGACAAGTTCTGAATTTGATTGAAACAAGTGCATCTTTTTTTTAGTGTCGCCATTTTGAAGTATTTAGCGGATAAATACAATGTTGCTGACCACTGGTATCCTAAAAATGACCGCAAAACCCGAGCCAGGATAGACGAATATATGAATTGGCAAAACTTTTATACGAGAGCAAATGCAGGAACAGTCTTTCAACATCTTGTGAGTTATGTATTTATATAAGAAAACAATACATTTCTGTCTATTTGCTGATTTTGAATTTTCATTAAATAATGCATTCACGCCATCGGAAAATTTAGTTATAGATAATTTTTCCGAGAATTGGGTCGTTAGTTTCTATTTTGTTTCTCTTTTAGATTATTATTTTATATCCTCTATGGGGACCTCAGTGGTCGAGTGGTCTGAGCGTGAGCTTACGGATCACAGCGCCTCTCGCAGCTCATTGTTCGAATCTGACTCGGGGCAGATCCTAGTATGAGAAAGTTTTCAGTTGGTTATCGAAGGCGGGTGGTTTTCTCTGGACAATCCGGTTTCGTCTTCCGATCCTGAACACCTCGCCTCGATATGAGTGAAAAAACTTGACGGCGTAAAACACATGACTCCATTCCACTTTAAAAAGTCCGACCAATTACAATGTCACAGATATTTACTGAGAACATGCTCATTTTGAAATACGAATGTCTTTTCCATAACTATATGACTTGTAATACTTTGAATTTAAATGCTTTGGTTTTTTCAGCTTAGAATTCCAACTACATTTAAGACGCCTATTGATTTTAGTGCTGTTGAGAACGCCAAAGAGAAAATGGTGACCACAGTCAAACATTTAGAAACGTATTTTCTTCATGACAACAAGTATCTATGTGGAAACGATATTACCCTTGCTGACATGTTGGGTGTTTGCGAACTAATGCAGCTGTATGGGGTATCAGAAGAGGGAATATGGTCATCTAACCCAGTTGTAAATGCTTATGTTGAAAGAGTCAAAAAGAGATTGCAGCCCTATTTTGACGAGGGTCATAAAATTACGTATAGAACAAGAGAATTATATAGGACCCTTGGACCAAAATTAGCAAAATTGTAAGGGTGAAAAATTTCGAAAAACAATGTTGAACAGAATTGATTATTTCAGTATCAAACAGTTTGTGTTGTTTCGTCTCTCATAGCGCTAGCGTGATACATGCATAAGTACATGATATCTTTCTTTATTCCCTTAAGGAGAGCGGTTTGGAGCGAGGTGGAGAGAAATATATATATATATTAAGTGCAATATTATACATATACGTTTAAAATAAAATTTATAGAACTCTGTTTTTGTTTGTTGTTTTTGTGTGACAAATTTCTTCTACGTTTTATAAAAAAGTCTAATAATGAGTACTGACTAAAACCATTACACTAACATTCACAATATTATGATACGTATGATGTTTCTGTTTCTAAAATCACGCTGGATATATTTGACATTCTATAGTTTCATGTGCTTTTTTCATTTTCAATTTTGTTCACACAGGTGGCGATTGTAGCTAGCGAAACGGAGGGTGGTTACGCACCCCTCTGGAGCACTTAATCTTGCTTCCCTGGTGGAAATCCACGTGTTTAGCTTAATTTTTTTCTTGTTTTCAAAATTTTTACATTGCTTTTGGTGTTGTAATTTAACATGTACTGGTATGTTTGGTTTTGTTGGATATGTCTCTATGCTCAGTCAAAGACGTGACCCCAAGAAAATTATGACTGGTCCCATTCTAAATTTTTCTTAACTTAAATTTTTCAAATTTTAGCATTCTTTTTGGAACTAATATCAAACAGTCTTGACAAAAATAAACACAAATGTTATAGGCTTCAATTGATCTTAAAAATGACACCTTGAATCCCTTAATATCTCAAGTTAAATCAATTAAGATCTCGACTTTGTTAGACTTAAGTTAAGGGAAAAGCTTTGACCAGACGTGGTTGTAAAACTGGGACCATTTCCTTCACATAAATCTAGTAAATTTAAAATCTGAATGATTTTGTTAGCTTTCAAGATGTTCGTGAATTTAAGGTGTCATTTTAAAGATCACTCTTTAATCTTTTGCATCTAAATTCAAATTTTTGGGGCTTATTTATTTTGTTTTGCCATAAAATACTGTCAAAAGTTGTCAGATTTATATGATGGGAAAACTAAGCAGGTTAAAAAATGATTGTGAAACTGAGCTTGCGTCTCATTTTGAATTCCCAGAGATGTCGTTTGGCTGCCTGGTTTATTGTGCAACTAGGAGAAACAGCCAATGAAAATCCATTTCAATTCTGATTTCATATTCATGTAGATCGGACTATGTCATACGTCTCATTCAAGATTGCTGCACTTATACCATGACATATATAGCTATATAGTTAGATTTAGGGAAATTTATACCTTTGACATTGCTTTAAAATGGACATCAACTATCAAAGGTCCATCGTCAAATCAAATACATATATGTACCACAATCCCAATTTGAAAGCTGTCCAATTCAAAAACAAATAAACCAACCAATGTCCAAACCACAACCCCAAAGCAAAGTAAAAACTTTGAAGCTGGCAAATTAGGTTAAACATTGAGCTTCTACCAGGGAAGTAAGGCTAGGTGTTATGGGTGTGAATTAATTGCAAACGCATACATGTATCTTAAGGTGGAATCAACGATAGAGGATTTGAGACAGTAAGAAAAAATATTAACCAAAACCTTGTTAGATGCTATAGGTGTAAGTTACTGCATTGTGTATTTATTTACTGTGAATCATAACACTATTTATGTGTGGGTGGATACTATATGAACTTAATTTAATAAAAAAAAATCAAGCGGACATGTCAGTGTTGTTCCCCCCCTCCTCTCTCTCTCTCTCTCTCTCTCTCTCTCTCTCTCTCTCTGTGTGTGTGTGTTGTGTGTGTGTGTGTGTGTTTGTGGTGCGTGTCCCTTATAAAAATTGAAGTGGAGCCGAGTAAAAAGTTTAACACCCCACTCAAGAATCTTTCACTTATATCGAGGCAATCGGTAGTTCATGGACTGTGGATGGAACTGGGGTCCGGAGAAGACCAACGACATTTTGGTAAGTGAATAGACCAACTTTCTCACAAAAGAATCTGCCAGAGTGCAGTATGAAACGTATGTTGTAGGTGGTGCTGTGATCCTTGAGAACATTCAAGCCTAGAGGCCTAGCAATTAAACTTGTTGAAATGAATAAAATAAATGCAATCTACAAATCATCTAGTTCGCCGGAGACTAGTTTAACATTTACCAATTATACGGTGCAACAGCAATCTACCAAATAAACTTTTGACAGCACATACTCTGACCACACTCAGACACAACCTCAGACCCATGACATACACATGTTGTATGCCTCTGTTCACACTAAAGGTAACTTCTTCAATCGGACATTGGAAGAATAAAAAACGAGTGAAACTACCCAAGGGAGACAACGTCGTTTTTCTATTGTTAACTGGAGATTTATTTTAAAACAATCATATTTGCAAAATTTACTTTTTTATTATATTCATTCACAGGGACCAGTTTCATAATAAAATTTAAAAAATACCGATAAGTATATAAAAAAGAGTAAAGGGGAACAACGAATCGGATCTTTCACTTGTAGGTGCTCCGACAAAATTCTACATTACTTTTTCTAACGCTAAGCTACATCGGGCAAAATTACAGTTTTTCCCGTGCTTTCCGTTTGAACATTTTATTAAGATTTTAAATTAATATTATGTCCAAAATTGAATGCCATATTAAACGGAATATTTATCTGGGAACAAAATGACACCAAGATCACCATGATCGGACACAAATTAAAAAAGTAATGTAGAGTTTTGTCGGAGCACCTACAAGTGAAAGATCCGATTCGTTGTCCCCCTTTTACTCTTTTTTATATACTTATCGGTATTTTTTAAGTTTTATTATCAAACTGGCCCTTGTATATCCATTTCTGAAAATAACACTTTAAAAAATTGGTGAACACAAACGGTGACCTTTAAGTGCCGCTGTTTATTCTGTTTCACGGCAGGGAGTTTTTTGGAAAGCTATTACTTGCATCAAACAATTTGAGTTATCTACCGTTGTTAGTTTGACACTGGAGGGCTCTGTTTAAAAAATGGCAGCGCCCATGAACCGCAGAATTTATTCTTGTTATCTATTTGACATTTGAGGAAGTTTTCCTGAAATTATTTTATCGTTTTCCGTTAACTTTTAATTTCTGGTTACTGTTTTTATTTGTAAGCCGTACAGTCAATAGGTTAGTTGGTGTTAAGATTCATTTACAGCCAATTCAATTTATTTTTGTTTGTTCCAGTCACAAAATCATAATCCGAAACTTGTTGGTTAAATTATATGTCCATGAAGGCTATAGCATATGGTGTTCAATGACAGTTGTAACTGTTAAATATTCTACACCACTGATCACTGAAGTTGCCACTCAACATTGTTGGGCTCTTGGTAGGGTATCCGGTACAGTGTGTGTATATCGGTAAAAAGTTTTTTGCCCGTTTTTTGCGGTCCCTAGAAAAGAACCCCAGGGAAGTTTCTCATGCCCAGGAAGTTATAAGGTGTTATGTAAATGTGAAATTCACATATTTATTATAGATCATATCATATTTTATCATGTTAAAAAATTGTAACGATCTAAGCAAGAATAACGAAGTATTTTGTCATTGATTTTTCGCCTTACAGTATGTGTCGATGAGAAAAAGGAGATAACTTATGATCATTTATATAGAAGTTTAATATACAGTTTTAAAACAGGAGAATTATCTCACACACAAAAACTTGGAATTGTAACTCTAATCCCAAAAAGCAATAAACCCAGAGAACTCCTTAAGAACTGGAGACCTATTTCACTGCTAAATGTTAGCTATAAAATATTATCTACAGTCCTGGCGAATAGAATAAAAACTGTCATGAATTTAATTATCCATGAAAATCAAAAAGGGTTTATAGCAGGCAGATATATTGGGGAAAACACAAGGCTTTTATATGATGTAATCCATTCAACTGAAGAAAATATACCTGGAATTATGCTTTCCATTGATTTTGAAAAAGCATTTGACTCAGTGTCCTGGAATTTTATTTTTAAAACTTTAGGATTTTTTAATTTTGGTGATTATTTTAAACAATGGATTCAGATTATACTGAATGATGTAAAACTCTGTGTAATACAGAATGGCTACTTTTCAGAATTCTTTAATATTGGTCGTGGCTGCCGTCAAGGTGACCCAATTTCACCGTACTTATTCATTATTTGTGCTGAAATAATGGCTATTATGTTACGAAATCATAGTGAGATAAAAGGCATCTGTATCAAAGGTAATGAGTATAAGCTTTCACAATATGCCGATGATACTGTTATCTTACTTGATGGTTCAGAAGCTTCTTTGCGTAATACACTGTCTCTGATTTACCAGTTCTCAAAATATTCAGGGTTAAAACCTAACTATGAAAAGACTAAATGCATGTGGATTGGCTCAAAAAAATATTCTACTGACAAACTTTGTGAAGACTATAATTTGGAATGGACAAGTAACCCTATTGTTATCTTGGGTATTATCTTCTCACTAAATCTGATCCAAATGGTTGATCTCAATTATGAAAACAAAATTAGTGAAATTGAGAGATTAATCTTTGTCTGGTCTAAGAGAATGTTGACACCTATTGGTAAAATAACTGTAGTTAAAACTATCTTGCTCTCTAAACTTACACATCTGTTTATCAGTCTCCCCTCACCATCTCGGATGATACTACAGAAACTAGAAAAACTTTTTTTCAAATTTATATGGAATAATAAAGTTGATAGGATTTCTAGGAAACTATTAGTACAAGATTTCACTAACGGTGGTTTAAGAATGGTGCACACTCCTTCATTTATTAAAAGTCTGAAACTAACATGGATAAGAAGATTGATTACATCTGAATCTTCCTGGGTGAAGTTGTTATATGACACCATGCCAAACTCTGTTCAAAAACTTTGTAAAGTTTGGTAATGCGTACAGTAAACACTTATCTCAAGCGACAAAAAACCCCTTTTGGGCCGAAGTATTTTCAGCACTATATAGTCTTAGACTTAATATTGACGAAGAAGTATATGAACATATCCCATTATGGTATAATGATATTATTGTTATTAATAATAAACCAGTTTTTTATAGCTCGTTTTTTAAACGTAACATACTATATATTGGTGATATACTAAGTGAAAATGGTGATTTACTCAGTTATGAGCTCTTATGCGAGAAATATAATTTCTCTCCAGCCTTTACTATGTTCTTAGGTCTTAAAAAGTCAGTTGCCATGTTATATGACAAATTTGAACATATAAGATATGAATCTAACTTAGTGTCAGTAAAATTTGTAGAATTATTAACAAAAAATAACAAAGGCAGCAGAGATTTTTATGATATTTTTATTCAGAAACTGTACTCTCAGCCTAAGAGCGAAGTAAAATGGGAAATTACCCTTGACACTCAGTTTAGTGCAAAATGGTGGAAACTTTGTAATTTTTACACTGTTAAACATGTAAAAGACACCAGATTAACATGGTTCCAATACAGAATTGTTCATAGAATATTATGTACAAATACATTTTATACAAGATTGGTGTAAAAGACCATGATATATGTGATTTCTGTCATGAACAATCTGAAACACTGATACATATTTTTTGGGATTGTAAAATTACAACTATTTTCTGGAAAAATGTTGCCAAATGGATAAATGATAACTTAAATCTTGACATTGATTTCAATTTGTTAGATATTCTTTTTGGTTATTGTTGTAAAAACAGATATGCTCTTAACCTTATTATACTATTATGTAAAAATCATATATACAGAGCAAAAATGCAAAAAACACTGCCATTTTTTGAAACAGCTAGAAAAGAAATTTTATATTACAAAAAGATTGATGAATATATCCACAAGAAAAATTGTAACTCTTACTGTGAAAAGTGGGGCATATTTGATGCCCTTGTATAATCATTTGTTATATATACAACATAAAATGAAAAATCAAATTACAACCTGGTGTAAATATGTGTGTAAATGTGTGTATGAAAGGTGTAACATTGATGTCTTTTTATGTCTATGTATATCATATAGAAATGAATAAAGATATAAATATAAAAAAAAAAAACTTATGATCATAGAGTACTCAATTATTAACGTGTTAGGTGTGGGAAATGGTATCTATTGTATTTCTAATTTTGGTTTTTTAAATAATGATCACCAATAATAATGTAATAAAAGATTCCTGAAGTACAGAGATCTGAGAGATTTAAAAAATAATAACGATGAATACAGTATATTAACCTTACAAGTGATGAATATTAATTTTTCACTTTATTCACAAAATATAAACTAGTCTATAGAACAAAAAAAAAAAAAAAAAAAAAAGAGGAAATACTAAAATTTTATAATCGAAGGTTTTAACAAAGTATGTCTTATGTTTCATAACTGATTTTAAAGGACTTTTGTGAATTTTTGGTTTGACAGTAATGCATTGGCTAATACTACGGTGTTTCCCGGCGAAGGACAGTTAGTATGTTAAACACATTTTGATGTCAACACGCTATATGATTCACTGAAAATATTGTTCTAACTTTGTTTGGCTTCTTCTTTGACATTAAAATAAAATTGTATGTAAAACAATTTGCTGTTATCGAATTCTTTGTCTCAGGTAAGACAGACAAATCTGTTACAAGGAGAACACGAGCCGTGAATAAACACTCGCTGATGTGTAATGATTTTTAATGTCCCTTAATTATGGGAAGTGCCAGGGTTTGGACCATAATTTAAGAAGTTATTCCTAAGATTTGACCTTCTGACCTTGACCTACACACCTAAATTTTGTATGGGGGCCCATTATCTCGTGTTGGTTTACAATTATTCCAAGTTTGATCAAAATCCATCCATTGACATGGAAAATATGGTATAGATATGGGGGTGGTTTAAAAAGTTTGCTAAGGGATATTGGGTAGAATTGTCTATTCCAAGTTAAGAGAATGAGGAACATTTAAAGTGTTAATGAACCATAAACCATATTTTCTTTATCTAGCACAGTTTATAGAAGATGGCAGAAAGTAAAACTGAAGAGGTTGTAGAAGCAATGGAAATTTTACCACCTATTCCATCGATAACCGACCAACAGAAAGAGCTGGCAGCACAAGCATTACAGGAATTTGATAAGAAACAGTATGGGGCATGTTGTAATATAATGCATAAACTTATTGTACAGAGGGCTGGCGACCCTAAAGTTGTGCACAATAAATCGGTAGCAGAGTTTTATCAAAGTGGATTCTTAACGACCGATGAATTTAGACGAAGTCTGCAATCTGTCTGTAGTATGGTAAGTATTTTCATAGTACATGACCTCTCATCATTTCTGAATTACCTTGGCGACTCAGTGGGTAAGCATCTGTCTTGAGAATGGGAAGAAATGGGTTTGAACCCCTACCGGTTAAAAGATTAAAATTTTACCCCAAAATGCTGGTGCCACCTTTAATATGCATGTTTTTATGTGCCTAGTCTATAATGCTTATACATGTAACTCATGTCAAACCTCTTTAACTACTAGACCACTACCTTAGCTTAGTGGTAGATAGCTAGCTCAGTATGACATAGGTCATGGTTTTAAACCCTGTACAGATCTGACCAAGACTTGAAAATAGGAAGTGACTGTTCTTTCGCCAAGCACTTGGCAGTTAGAAATGAAATAGATATGGTCCTTTGGAAGAGACCTTAAACACCAAGGTCCCATGTCACAGCATGCATGGCATGTTAAAGAACCCTCCCAGCACATTGAGTGCACTGCAAAGATAAAAATTTCTGTCACTTAACTGTAGGCTTTAGCTAATGATGTCTTGATTTAAGTGAAATATTCTTGACTATGACGTAAGACCCCATTCAATCAATCAATCTTTTATTACTGTTACAACATAAAACCTTGAAACAGAAGACAGGACATAAATGAACAAATTTATTTGGTACAGCATTAACATTCCATATTTTATAATCTAAATACAACCAATTTTCAGATGACTACCAGAGCTATTTAAAAATATAAAGTTTGGCAGTTTAAAAGAATAAATAACAACTTTATAAGAATTGAAAGGTTGTAGATTTGATAAAACAATTTCCATTGCTATTGCCATCACTTATTTTAGAAAATTTGACACAATTATTTATTTATTTATTTATTTATTTATTTATTTATTTATTTATTTATTAGGCTCACGTTAACATAAACAACAGTGAGAGTTTAGAAGATGTAGATCATAGCGTTATATATTATAATCAAGCCGTGATTCTTTACCATCTCAGACAGTATAAAGGGGCTTTAAATATACTCGATAAATTGTTCCAGTTTATTGAGCCACTGGGTAAGTCACAGATATTGACCAGGAGGAGTTGATGACCAAGTGGTCTAAAGTGTGCGTTTAGCTAGGTTTCCATAAATTTAAAATAATTAGTAGCCAAATTTCCAAAATTTGTGAAAATATAGTCCATTTTTAGCTCACCTGACCAAAGGTCATGTGAGCTTATGGCATAGCGCAGCGTGTGTATGTGCGTGCGTGTGTGCGTGCGTGTGTGCGTGCGTGCGTGCGTGCGTGTGTGCGTCGTTAACACCTATTTTCGACTTCTCCTCTGAAACTACTGGACAGTTTTTAATGAAACTTTGTCAGAAGTATATATGGGCCGGTGCAATTCAGATTTGTTCGTGGCGTTGCTATGGCTACCATAACTAGGTCAAGGTGACCTAGGGGTGCAAAAATCTTAAAAAATCTTCTTCTCCGAAACCAATGATTGGAGAAAAAATCTGATGTGATATTTGGCTTCTCTAGGGTCTTAAGCCTATAGTTTGTTCATTTTGTGAAATTCAGATAAAAAATAGGTTACGCTTTTTGCATTTAATTTTGAAAAAATCGTAAAATAGCTTCAAATTGTTATAACTTGACTATTTGACCAGATAATGACATGGGGTTTTCAGTTTTGACATTTTCTTGTTAGTATCTTCAAAATGAGGTCAAGGTCAATTGTGAAGGTCGTGACCTAATTTTTTTTACCTCTGATTATAATTATTATCTCGAAAACTATAAACTTTTTGTATAGGCATGTATATTAGAATGTTGTAGGTATTGATACAACTATCATTTTGATGTATAGAAAAAGGTCATGGGTTCAAAGGTCAAAGTCACAGATGCGAAACGATACCGAAATGGTTAATTATCTCGAAAACTATTAACATTTTGTATAGGCATGTATATTAGAATGTTGTAGGTATTGATACAACGATCATTTTGATGTATAGAAAAAGTTCATGGGTTCAAAGGTCAAGGTCACAGATGTGAAACAATACTGAAATGGTTAATTATCTCGAAAACTATAAACTTTTTGTATAGGCATGTATATTAGAATGTTGTAGGTATTGATACAACAATCATTTTGATGTATAGAAAAAGGTCATGGGTTCAAAGGTCAAGGTCACAGATGCGAAACAATACTGAAATGGTTAATTATCTCAAAAACTATAAACATTTTGTATAGGCATATATATAAGAATGTTGTAAGTATCGATGCAACGATCATTTTGATGTAAAGAAAAAGGTCATGGGTTCAAAGGTCAAGGCCAAAGATGCGAAACAAAACCAAAATGGTTAATTATCTCGAAAACTATAAACATTTTGTATAGGCATGTATATTAGAATGTTGTAGGTATTGATACAACGATCATTTTGATGTATAGAAAAGGTCATGGGTTCAAAGGTCAAGGTCACAGATGTGAAACAATACTGAAATGGTTAATTATCTCGAAAACTATAAACTTTTTGTATAGGCATGTATATTAGAATGTTGTAGGTATTGATACACCGATCATTTTGATGTATAGAAAAAGGTCATGGGTTCAAAGGTCAAGGTCACAGATGTGAAACAATACTAAAATGGTTAATTATCTCGAAAACTATAAACTTTTTGTATAGGCATGTATATTAGAATGTTGTAGGTATTGATACAACGATCATTTTGATGTATAGAAAAAGGTCATGGGTTCAAAGGTCAAGGTCACAGATGTGAAACAATACTGAAATGGTTAATTATCTCGAAAACTATAAACTTTTTGTATAGGCATGTATATTAGAATGTTGTAGGTATTGATACACCGATCATTTTGATGTATAGAAAAAGGTCATGGGTTCAAAGGTCAAAGTCACAGATGCGAAACAATACCAAAATGGTTAATTATCTCAAAAACTATAAACTTTTTGGATAGGCATTTATATTAGAATGTTGTAGGTATTGATACATCGATCATTTTGATGTATAGAAAAAGGTCGTGGGTTCAAGGGTCAAGGTCACAGATGCAAAACAATACTGAAATAGTTAATTATCTTGAAAACTATAAACTTTTTGTATAGGCTTGTATATTAGAATGTTGTAGATATTGATACAACGATCATTTTGATGTATAGAAGAAGGTCATGGGTTCAAGGGTCAAGGTCACAAATGCAAAACAATACTGAAATAGTTAATTATCTTGAAAACTATAAACTTTTTGTATAGGCTTGTATATTAGAATGTTGTAGGTATTGATACAACGATCATTTTGATGTATAGAAAAAGGTCATGGGTTCAAAGGTCAAGGTCACTGATGCAAAACAATACCAAAATGGTTAATTATCTCGAAAACTATAAACTTTTTGTATAGGCATGTATATTAGAATGTTGTAGGTATTGATACAATGGTTATCATGATGTAAAGAAAAAAGTCATTGGGGTTTATTATTTTTATGTTTTTTAAATCTATCAGCTAGCCATTAGTTATCAGGTGAGCGTATCAGGCCCATGGGCCTCTTGTTAAAGTATTTTTCCACAAATTTGCTAAAATAGGTTACATTTTGAAAGAATTCCTCTGAAATTAGTAGGCAATGGCGATTTTGGCTACCAGGAATGGAAACATAGGTTTAGGTATCACAGTGCCTCTCACTGCCGAGGTTCAAACCCTTTTCAGGACAGTTCCTATTGTGAGAAAAATTGTCATTTTGTTTGCTGAAAGTCTATGTTTTTCTCTGGTCCTTCTGGTTTCCTTCACAATCCTTAAACCTAGATTTCCACAAATTTGATATAATCAGTAGCCAAATTTCCAAAATTTGTGAAAATATAGTCCTTTTTAAAGTATTTTTCTACAAATTTGCTAAAATAGGTTACTTTTTGAAAGAATTCCTCTGAAATTAGTAGCTAATGGTGATTTTCGCTACCAGGAATGGAAACATAGGTTTAGGTATCACAGTGCCTCCCACCACCTAGGTTCAAACCCTTTTCAGGACAGTTCCTATTGTGAGAAAAATTGTCATTTTGTTTGCTGAAAGTCTATGATTTTCTCTGGTCGTTCTGGATTCCTTCACAATCCCTGAACTGACTGTCTCAATATAATTGAAAGAATCTCGACTAGGACATAATGCATAAAACTCCATTATTTTACTCCGTAAACATCGACCATTTGCCAACACAAATATCAACAATCCGTCATCACACAGCAAATGATTATAATAGGATTTGTTGAAAAAATGTTTGATTAACCTGAAACAGATTCTAATGCAAGCAAAGTAGCTTACCATATTCAGTTTTATTGGAGTTGTTCGTTTTTAACTTACAAGTGTGCTCAGAGCAATGTGCGGAAAGGTTTTTTTTAATGTGAAATGCCTGCAGTGACATGGGGCATCAGTTTTGAAGGTCTCTTCCAAAGGAACCTTTTGTTTAGACAGGAATGACCTTATCACTTTTTAATTTCATTTTCAGAAGAACATCTTGCTAAAAGAATACTGATTTTACTGGTCGAGTTGTACCTTTGTACATCACAGGTAAAGTATAACTACTCAATCAGAGTTTTTTTGTAACCCCCCCCCCTCCCCCCATAAAGTTTGAGAGGGGGGAGGAATATAGAAATGACCTTATCAGTCTGTCTGTCCATCTGGCCATCATCCATCTCAATTAATAAGGCCTAACTGGTGTATAAACTTGATCAAATTTCTAATATTTTCCCAAAATTTCTCTATGTACAGGAGAACGAAAAAACAATGTTTTTCATTTATAAATAAAATTTTGTTAGGTCAGTGCATTTTAAATTTATTTTATTGATAGTTTAATGGAAACATTTTTTATTGAAAT
Source organism: Anadara kagoshimensis (assembly GCA_021292105.1). Classification (NCBI taxonomy): domain Eukaryota; kingdom Metazoa; phylum Mollusca; class Bivalvia; order Arcoida; family Arcidae; genus Anadara; species Anadara kagoshimensis. The sequence continues at coordinate 24,634,197 of CM037875.1, read as the reverse complement.
AAATAAATTATAAAAACCATGTGCACTCCATTTATGGAAATACAGTAGGTTAATATTTGATTTAAGTACTGCAAACCAACTATTATTCACGGATATTAACTTTTGTGATATGGATATAGCTGAATATCTGGTATTCATATAAGCATTTTCGGAAACAACTTTGCATGGTTTAACTTTCGCAATTATTTTGTCCAATACATTTATAAAAGTTGGTTTAAAGGATTTTTATGGTCTTAATGGACAGGTGAGCTATGCTATTATTCCTGAAATTTCTGGGTTTTTCTTTCAGCCTGAAAAGGCCATGGGTATGTTAAATTACATGGAAAAGACTGTGTTCAATGGCGGAAAGACAGAAAAAGTTGAGAAAGAAAACAAGGAAGAAACAGATGAAGCATGGAAATTTAAAGTTAGTCAGGTAAATATGTGAGGTGTAGGTAAGACTGATTGTTTATGCCTTGGTCACACATTCATGGATCACCTTACTGGTTCCACTACAGATTAAATTTCATGGATGACTCTAGCTATTTTCCGCAGGCCCACATGGATCCAATATGGATACATAACAATGTGTCATGAGTTTTGAGGATTTGGTATTTAAATGAGAATGTACTCAAAGTTGGGAAAAGAGGGGCATGACAGATTTAGCATGAAGTTTCTGTGTAAATTGGAGAATGAGTGGCCTTTATATACAGGTTCAAATAATATGAATAAAGAATAATTGGGATACAATTATACAAGCCTTTATAAGCAGGTGGTCCTTTTATAGAGGTGGACATTAAGGCAGGCTGGACTGTATGTAGTTAACTTAACCATAACTAACTGTAAAGTCATTGACGAGTTTGGGCTTACAAATAAGCATTGTTTAAGACAGTTTTGATAGGGACTTAAACAGACCAGTACATTCTAATATGGTTTAATAAGAATATATCATAGTTGTTTTATTTGAACCTGTTCAAAAACCTGTCTATAAAGGCCACCTAAGGGAACGAGTAAAATGATCATTATGGGCAGGTGGTCCTTGTATACATGTTCAAATGACATGAAGAAAGAGCATTGGAGATAAAATTTTACTGCCCTTTAAAAGCAGGTCACAAACCCTTCCCCATTCCCTTTCGATCCTCAACACGCATAAAAAAACACAAGTACAGAAGAGAACCCTATTTATAGTGTGTCAAGTTTGACATTCCCATTTGACCTTTAATTTGAATATTAGATTGGGTCATAGACTGTGTGATTTAGGTAAATCAGCATGTTTAATTACCATAAACACCCGGTACCCAGTATTACTATCGTCTTTCCTTATATATACCAACTTTATATAACCCCTAAATTACACAATGGACACTGCATTACGAAATGAAAGTCATGGTTCTTTCGGATGGGAACTTAAAATAAATGAGGTCCTGTACCACTGCTGGCTTGGCATGCTAAAGAACCCTGCTGTATAATGCCATCAGTGCAACGCACATGCAAATTTCTGCATCTTCGCCTTTTGCTGGCGATGCCTCAATATAAGTGAAATATTCTTGATTGGGACGTTAAACACCATTACTCAACTCTACTCAACACAATGAACATGCCTGTTTGAATATTCAAATTAAATGTCAAACTGCCAGGTCAAACTTGACAGACTATACCTTTAAATTTATGTTTAAATTGGATATTTGTTTTTTGTCTTTCAGTACAAGACAAGATGTTTACTCATGATGAAGTCGATGAAGACATGTAAAAGAGAAATCAAGGCCTTAATGAATGCTCAAACAAATGTAAGTCTCTCGGTGTCCACAAAGTTAGAATTACAGTTGAATCTCGTTGTCTTGAACACAGATATCTCACATTTTGAATCTTGTTATCTCGAACACAGATATCTCGAATTTCTGGATAAGTCAAACTATTATAAAAAGTCCAGAACAAAAAAGTCCGGAATAAGTTGTTCTTTATTTAATCAAAAAAAGTTTGGTTATCTTGAACTTGGATATCGCAAATTTTGGGATAAATCAAACTAATTTTTAGGTCCCCTAAAAGACAATTTAATGAAAATAGTCATGGACTCAAACTAATGTTTTTCAGTCAACTCAAACTAAAATCCTTCAGTCCTGTGAATTCATAAAGTAACAAAAAAATGTGTTTTGATCAAATTTAAACTGTTCTGAGCTTGCATATTCTTGTCATCAATAACTATGATTTATATCCAAAACTGACCTCATAGATAAATGAATATTGTCCTTGCACAAACAAACAATTAAACAGATAGAAAAGCTATAGAGGTTTGATTACTGCCAAGCTGAACATTACTCCCAGCCGCTGAAGCCATGTTGGTCACGACACATTTTCAAAAACTGGAAGTGTCTGGGAGATTATGATATCCAAAGCGTAGCCTGAATTTAGACAAGACGGGATGACTTTTTTGTCGACAAAGTAGAAAAAATATGAGAGAAAGGTTTAAAACTAACAGATTTTAATTATTGAAATAAAGAAAATCACACATTAAACAGTAAATATGGAGATTATAAACATGGGAGTGAAAATGAAGTAACTTCCGGTCTGCAAAAGTATTTTCAAACTCCCTGTTTAACTTAAATGTCAAAGCATTTTAACACCCTGTATGCTTAAAACATTGTACTTTGAAAACCAGTGTATGATTTGACCAGTATCAGGGTTCGTACAGGCCTGGAAAAGTCCTTAAATTTTGAGGTTTGTCCTAAAAAGACCCTATAAACAAGTCTGGCTCTAAAAAAACCCTTGAATTTATCCTGAAGACCCCAAAAAAGCCCTTGAAATTGGCCAATTGGGTGTCAAATTGTATTTTGATATTAAGTGATTGCGAATAGGCTGATATATATAAAAAAAAAATAAAAAGTTGCGTTTAAATGAGCAATTTAAAAGTACCTGCCCCTCCCAAACACCTAACTTCAACCTTCACTTTAAGTGTCATTACTATGAACACGTAAATAATTGTTTTATTGATTTAATTGCATTTGCACCAATATTTTTTTTGCTAATAATGTCCCTTTGATTAGGCCTTAAATTTGCAAATAAGACCCTGAAAAGACCCTAAAAAGCCCTTAAATTTGGAGTCCAAATGTCTGTACGAACACTGAGTATACAGTTAATTCTTGGGTGTTTTTTATGAACTTTTTTCAGAATTATGGTTAAAAAAAACCCACAAAAAACAGCTAAAAGATATGTATATTATTATTTATGTTCAATATCCTTCAAATCTTTATATCAATTGACGTATTGCTGGCCACGCCCACAATGTTCCGTCAAATGACGGGATGCTTGATTTACACGCAAAAAGAATGAAAACTTGGCCTGAATAGCGCCATTTAATGACGTCACTGACACTAGTACGTCATTAGTTGTTGTGACGCTGCTTTGGTACCGTGATGGCAGCCAGTGTCGGAACATTATGGGCATGGCCGGCGATACGTCAATTGTGATATGTGATGTATCATTGCAATCAACAATTTAGAATCATCCATAGTAATTCTCCAAAACAGAGAAGTGTTATTTTATGAAACTTAGTGCAAAGCATCAATATTGATAGGAGATGCTTATATCACTAACTCTAGTTGGTTTGCTCACGTTCCTGGGAGTTATGGCCCTTTGAACATGAGTACATATCGCAGAAAAGTACCTGCTGGCAGGGAATCTTAATTCACTGAATTTGCATGTTTTCATTCTTTTTGCAGAATGCTCCTATATTATTTTTAAAAAGTAACTTTGAGTATATGAGAGGGAATTACCGAAAGGCAATAAAAATGATAACATCAGCGCCATCTACACAAGTCTTTACAGAGTCTGGTGAATGTTTGCCAGTAATGCTAAATAATAACTTAGGCTGTATCAACTTCCACATGAGAAAGCATCATTTAGGAGCTATGTACTTCAGAAAAGCCATACAGGAAAATGAAAACGCACTCAAAGATGTGAAAAGAGGGGCAGAGCAAAGTAAGTATGAAGTGTCAGTCTGAATTTTGAGGAGTGGTTATTTAAATGAGAATGCACTCAAAGATGTGAAAAGAGGGGCAGAGCAAAGAGAGTATGAAGTGTCAGTCTGAATTTTGAGGAGTGGTTATTTAAATGAGAATGCACTCAAAGATGTGAAAAGAGGGGCAGAGCAAAGTGAGTATGAAGTGTCAGTCTGAATTTTGAGGAGGGGTTATTTAAATGAGAATGCACTCAAAGATGTGAAAAGAGGGGCAGAGCAAAGTGAGTATGAAGTGTCAGTCTGAATTTTGAGGAGTGGTTATTTAAATGAGAATGCACTCCAAGATGTGAAAAGAGGGGCAGAGCAAAGTGAGTATGAAGTGTCAGTCTGAATTTTGAGGAGGGGTTATTTAAATGAGAATGCACTCCAAGATGTGAAAAGAGGGGCAGAGCAAAGTGTGTATGAAGTGTCAGTCTGAATTTTGAGGAGGGGTTATTTAAAATGTTAAAGGAGAATGCACTCAAAGATGTGAAAAGAGTATGAAGTGTCAGTCTGAATTTTGAGGATGGGTTTTTTTTAAATGAGAATGCACTCCAAGATGTGAAAAGAGAGACATGGTAAAGTGATTATGAAGATACTGTGTGAATCTTGATGATGGGTTTGTTAAATGAAAATGTACTCGAAGTTTTAGACACTATATGAAGAGATGTTTCAATACATTCTGACACCAGACAGAGAAATCCCACATTAGAAAAGTGACATGCAGGTAAAACATGAAAAATTCTGACTTCGTGGTTGAGAATGGAAATTCTCTTATCTGAAATGTGTTAAACATAGCAGCCATGTGGTCATCATTAGCTTTCATGAAAATTGTGCAAAAGTTTAAATTTAAAATACATCATGTTTGTTTTACAATTTTCTTGTATTTGACTTCCATTTCAAGTTATCAAACTTGTGTATTTTTCTGTATTTTACAGATAAGAACTTGTCCGGTAAACCATTACAGGCTATTGGCATGAGTCGGCATTTTGAACTGCTTTATAATATGGGAATCCAGCTGTTGCATTGTGGGAAGCCTCTTGCGGCTTTCGATTGTCTTGTAGAAGCTGTACAGATATTTCATACCAATCCTCGCCTCTGGTTACGACTAGCAGAATGCTGTATCATGGCAACCCGAGAGGTAATTACATTAGATAGTGTTTTATTTCCCAGTCATGATGTCTGTATCTAAACTTACCCTGGATATATTTAATTTCTAATTGTTATTTGTTCCTTTAATCTTCAATATCGATTACACATGTGGCGGGTGTTGCTAGCTAAACAGGAGCCACTTACCCTTCTTGAACACTCAGCCTCACTTCCCAGGTGGAAGTAAACATGTTGAACTTAAGCTGTAATTTTCAAAGTTTTAATTTTGCTTTTGATTTGGACATGGATTAGTACGTTTGTTTTTTATCATGATTGATTATTTCACTTACTGCACAATGAAAAATATTCATGATGTATTAATATTCATGATTTTCACTGTCAAGTCTGAACCTCGAAAATAAGTACCGGTACACCACTAAGTTTTTTACATGTTAAAATCATGGTTTTCAACATGTTCTACTATTTCTTCCACCATTACAGAAGGTATTATCTTAGTATACTGTAAAACCAGAAATGTGTTCGTGTGTACTTGCTTTCGTGGTTGACGAGCTGGTAGGTTAGCCCACATGTAGAAAATAAATAACATATTTATGAAAGAACTTTCTTACCCCCGCCTTTCGAAGAAAGAGTTTCAAGTTTCTGTCCTTCTGTCCATCCATCCTTCCTTCCAACCGTCTGACATTCTTGTCTGCACTAATTCTCCAAAACTATGAGGCACTATTTCACGAAACTCAGCGCAAAGTATCAACATAGATAGGAGATATGCACATCATGAACCCGAGTTTGTTTGCTCATTTTCCTGGGAGTTATTGCCCTTTGAACACAAGTGCGAATCAGAAAAAAAATAACCTGCTGGCGGGGGATCCTAATTAACTGAATTTACTTGTAATCATGTAAGAATTTGCTGTTAGATCCCAACCAATTCAAAAGATTCTTTCTATTTGAATCTTAAATTACCGTTATATATTTTAGGAAATAACTCACAAATCAGCAGACTGCATGTGGATGTTTATTTTTTAACGATTTGACTAGTTATGTCAGTAAAGATCTAGTGTCTTGAGGATCAAAGTTTTAAATAAAAGAAAGAAATTTGTTGTAATTTGATAAGTTTTAATGTTTAAATGTATCTGTTTATTGCAGAATAATGATGACGATCGTAAACTAGAGAAGAGGTTAGAGGTCATCCAGGGTTCAGAGGGCAGCGGTGTTCACAGAAAGTTACGGATTGGTCCAGGTGTCGGACAAGATAGAAGCAGGTATAAAAAGCAAAGTTCAAAGTTAATTTAGCTTAGTAGACATGAATTTTTAGCTCACCTAAGTTCAGATGGTGGAAGCGTGTAGCCTAGTGGTTAAGGCGTTGGACTCATGATTCGAAGGTTGTGGGTTCGATCCCTGAACAACCGGGCGATGTGTTGTGTCCTTGAACAAGACACTTAATTTCACGTTGTTCCAGTTCACTCAGCTGAAAAATAAATGAGTACCAGCAAAATGCTTGGGGTTAACCCTGCGATGGACCGGCGTCCCATTCAGGGGAGAGACTTGTACTCTCAGTCGCTTAACGCCACCGAATCCGGGATAAGCTCCGGCCTGATGGGCCTAATGGCCCGGGACAGACTTTAACTTTAAGTTCAGATGAGCTATTGTAACATGTCACTGTGGGTCATCTTCCGTGGATCATCCCTCGTCTGTTGTGCAATAACATTTTAATTGATCATCTGCTGCAAGTTTAGCCAAATTTGATGACACTTTAGTGATTATCATGCTAAATTCAAAATTGACTAAAATTTTGAACTTTGAAGATTTTTAGGAAATTTATTTTCACCTTGAATTTTTATTAAATTTTAATCAAAATAAAATAAAATGCTTATGTTTTTTTGCTATATATTTTTGATCTCATCCACTAAATGTACATTAGGTTTGAACTCTTTCCGTGGCACTGTTTTCCAAACTGAAATCTTTCAACATATTGATACATAGCAAATATTAAAGTTTCCATTTCTGGTAGCCAAAATCACTATGGCCTTCTTATTGGTGAGATTTTCTTTTAAAAAGTATCTTATTTTTACATTTATTTGTAAAAAAAAATATTTTTAAAAAGGACTATATTTTCACAAATTTAGGGAATTTTCCTACTGATAATTTACTTTTTTTTTTTTTTTTTTTTTTTTGAAAACTGGTAATATGCTGTAAACAGGTTTTTTCTTGAGTAGAAATTTCCACGAAATGGTATTGACGGTACGTTGTGGCAGGATTATTTTCACAATTTTACCCATTCTTGTATCGAAAATAAGGTCATTTTAATATGTGAGGGGGAATTTTCATGATTACTAGTATTTACAATTTGTGAAAATAGTGAAAATTCTCACCATGCGAAAAAAAACACAGTATTGCTATAGAAAATTCAGCTTATTGATAGTACAAAATCTATGATACACATAAATATTTTTGTAGTCCTGGAACCCCTGCTATTCCAGCAGCTACACTGGAGTTTGGAGCACTGTGTTTGAGGAATGCACTTATGTTATTGCCAGAAGATCCCCTAAATGTTGAGCCAGTTCAAACAGAAGATCAAGACGGAGTGTAAGTCATAATTACTATAAAGATAAAACTTGAATGTGTAAGTGAGTAAATAAGTGGGAAATTGAATGAATGAGTGAGAAAATATGAGTGAATGAATGAATGAGAAAGTGAGTGAATGAGTGAGAAAATGAGAGTGAATGAATGAATGAGAAAGTGAGTGAATGAGTGAGAATGAGAGTGAATGGATGAATGAGAAAGTGAGTGAATGAGTGAGAATGAGAGTGAATGGATGAATGAGAAAGTGAGTGAATGAGTGAGAATGAGAGTGAATGGATGAATGAGAAAGTTAGTAAATGAGTGAGAATGAGAGTGAATGGATGAATGAGAAAGTGAGTGAATGAGTGAGAATGAGAGTGAATGGATGAATGAGAAAGTGAGTGAATGAGTGAAAAAAATGAGAGTAAATGAATGAATGAGAAAGTGAGTGAATGAGTGAGAATGAGAGTGAATGGATGAATGAGAAAGTGAGTGAATGAGTGAGAATGAGAGTGAATGGATGAATGAGAAAGTGAGTGAATGAGTGAGAATGAGAGTGAATGGATGAGAAAGTGAGTGAATGAGTGAGAAAATGAGAGTGAATGAATGAATGAGAAAGTGAGTGAATGAGTGAGAAAATGAGAGTGAATGGATGAATGAGAAAGTGAGTGAATGAGTGAGAATGAGAGTGAATGAATGAATGAGAAAGTGAGTGAATGAGTGAGAAAATGAGAGTGAATGGATGAATGAGAAAGTGAGTGAATGAGTGAGAACGAGAGAGAATGGATGAATGAGAAAGTGAGTGAATGAGTGAGAATGAGAGTGAATGGATGAATGAGAAAGTTAGTGAATGAGTGAGAAAATGAGAGTAAATGAATGAATGAGAAAGTGAGTGAATGAGTGAGAATGAGAGTGAATTAATGAGAAAGTGAGTGAATGAGTGAGAATGAGAGTGAATGGATGAATGAGAAAGTGAGTGAATGAGTGAGAATGAGAGTGAATGGATGAATGAGAAAGTGAGTGAATGAGTGAGAATGAGAGTGAATGGATGAATGAGAAAGTGAGTGAATGAGTGAGAATGAGAGTGAATGGATGAATGAGAAAGTTAGTAAATGAGTGAGAATGAGAGTGAATGGATGAATGAGAAAGTTAGTGAATGAGTGAGAAAATGAGAGTAAATGAATAAATGAGAAAGTTAGTGAATGAGTGAGAATGAGAGTGAATTAATGAGAAAGTGAGTGAATGAGTGAGAATGAGAGTGAATTAATGAGAAAGTGAGTTAATGAATAAGAAAATGAGTGAGCAGGTGAGTGAATGAATGAAAAATTAATTGAGAAAGTAAGTGAATAAATGAGAAAATGAGTGAATAAATGAGAAAGTGAGTGAATAAATGACAAAGTGAGTGAATGATTGAAAAAGTGAGTGAATGAGTGAAAGGGGGAAAGTGAGTGAATGAGTGAGAAGGTGAGTGAGTGAAAAAAGTTAGTGATTGAATGAGAAAGTGAGTGAATGAGTGATAAATAAATTAAGGAAAAAATTAGTGAGAAAGTGGGTGAATGTGAATGAGTGAGAACATGAGTAAATAAGTGAAAATGTGAGTGAAAAAATGAGAAAGTGAGTGGATAAATAAGAAAGTGAGTGAATGTGTGAGAAAGTGAGTGAATGTGTGAGAAAGTGAGTGAATATAGATACACAAATAAAAAAACAAACTATACATAGAAAACAAAGCATGGTAAATCCCATACCACATGCCATATCTTCCAGAGACTCCAATATCAGAGGGCTTTAGTCCCAGTTTGATGTTGGTCGAAGGCTCATATGGCATGTGATATCAATTTTACAATGGTTTATTATTTTTATCATATATATATATATATATATATCATAGGTTCATCTAAAGGTCAATTTTAATTGTAAATATGATTTAATGTACTATTATTAAAAAAATTCTTTTAGAAAAACAAATCCAGAAGTTGGATTGGTGCCTGCTCCACCTGGGAATCCCATGAGAGCCTCAGAAGTAGCTAACCTTCGATGTTCAATATTGGCAGCCAGTGCATACTGTGCTCTCTGTCTGAATGATTACACATTAGCCTTACAGCATGCTGAAACATTGCTGAAACAACCTCGCTTATCTGGTGCTCAAAGGTAAGGTTATTAGCTCACCTGGCTCAAAACCACTATGGTAGCTCAGTTGGTAGAGTGCTCACTTTGTATGTGGGAGGACGTGGGTTCGAACCCCAGCTGTAGTCTGACAAAGACTTGAAAATAGGTTTTGACTGTTCTTTTGCCAATCACTGGCCATTATTGGAATGAAATTAATTTGTTCTTTTTGTTATGAAAGAGAAAGTATGAAAGAATTGGACATTTTGCACACTGAATAATTCGCTTTGCATCATACATGTATGTACATTTGTGTCTTACATGTACATATCATACTGTAGAATCAAAAATTTGTAGAGTTAAAATTCCTCGATTTTGGAATTTAAAAACGTTTTGCTGGGAGAAATGTTTATGGAATATAAACATGTTTAAAAAGTGTTTGTATCCACCCTCCCCATACATTTAGGGACCTTAAGATCTTAGAGCAAGAAAGTTTGTTGGTTCACTTGCTGAAGGTGGGTGTTTCTCTTGACACTCGGTTTCCTCTACCATTCTTGAACTAATGATAATAATTGATAATAGTGTCAGGGATTTATCAGGGTCTTTTGGGAAAAGGCCCTAAACTAAAAATTGGGAAAAACTATCAACTTTTTGCTCATTTTGGGAAAACTTTGACATCATTTTTGGTGCCATTAATGATTAAATCTAATGCTTTTAGTGTATTGAGTTGATTGAAGATTGAGAAAAGCAGCCACATTTAGACCAGACTTCAGCTATGTATCTGGTACACTTTTCTAATTGGGAATTTTCTCGGCCCATTTTGGGAAAAAATCAATGTTTTTCCATTGGGAATGGGGCCGAATTTCGGCCCTAAATAGGCCCTTGATAAATCCCTGAGTGTTTATAACTATAATTTACTCATGTTGCTAATATTCTTTATATAAATTACAGATATTTAGGTCATCTGTATTTAGCGGAAGCATCAGTAGCATTAGACAGGATAGCGGACAGTATACAACATCTGAATCCAGAGCTAGTCACAGACATCAGTACCAACCCTCCAGAACAAAAGTCCGAGCAAGGTACACAAGCATATTCACCTCTTCATTATAATGAGAACTTTTTTTAGCTCACCTGAGCTACTGCAATCACTCCCTGTCCCTCATTCATTGTCTGCTGTTTGTAAGTTGTTGTCCGTCGTAAATAAACTGTACATTTTAATCTTCTCCTCCAAAACTTCTTGACCAAATTTTAAAATATTGGGCAGTTATCATGTCCGAGTGAAGGGTTTTAGATTTGCACAAATGAATGAGTTGTGCCCCCTTAGAGCCTCCAAAAATGCTAGTATTTCCTGGATATTGGAGTTGAAACCGTTTTCTACTCTGTATATATAGTGAAATATCAACTTCCTCCATTTTAACTTGAGCAAAGAGCATTTGTTTTTGTATTGTCCAAGAGTGCATGACGGGGATCCAGTGTTGTACATTTGTTTGAAAATGGCTTTTAAACGTCCTAGTTATGAAAGTGACGATTATCAGGATTTATCGTTCAAATCCTTACTACTGATTTTGTTAAACTTACTCTCAAAATTAACCCAAACTTCTCCTTGTCTCAGATAAGGGTAGGCAAGTATGGGAAAATAATGGGGAGATAGTTAGGTACTTAAAGGGGAAAATTGCTAAAATTACTATATTTGTCAATATATCTAGAGAAATATAAAATTTTGCATAGACATGCACTGTAAACATATTTAATTTCAGGGTATAGGAAATGTAGACATATCCAGCTAGTTAACTACAGTCAAACCTGTCTATAAAGGCCACCAAATGGAACCAATAAAAGTGGCCTTTATGGACAGGTGACCATTATATACAGGTTCAAATAACAAGAATAAAGAACATTTGGGATACAATTCTACTGGCCTTTATAAGCAGGTGGCCTTTAAGGCAGGTTGGACTGTATAACACTAATAGCATAATACAATTTTCGCTTGGTATTAGTTTTTGCGCAAACAAACCATGGCGAAATAAGCAAAAATTAGTACACCGCAAAAATAAATATGTTTACAGTATATTGGAATATACATGTATTTGGTATTTGCATAACAGTCATTTTGATTAAGTGTATATGGATGAAGGTTATGGGTTCAAAGGTCAAGGTCACAGATGCAAACAAATACACAAATGCTTACGGTAATTATCTAGAAAACTATAACTTTTGTATAGACATGTTTATTAGAATGATCATTTTTTGATTTATTTACAGAGAAAGTTGATAAAAGTGATAAAAATGATAAAGATCAGGAAACGACAGAAACAAAAGGTAACAGCAAATCACAGAGAGATTCATAGAATCTATCGCCACTAGTCATATGAGATAGGGAAATCTCAATCCAAGGTCTTATATATTTGGTCGAGAACCAGACTTGCAGAGTTCTGGACCAAATATGTATGACTGAGGATTGAGATTTCCCTCTCATATGACCAGTAGCGATTGATTCTTTTTCTCACACCTGTTCCTTAAAAGATCCATTAAAAGCTTCTAGGGACACAGGAAACAGCTTTTTATTCAGGCATAGGGTGCAGCCTGTCTCAATCCTAGGGTGAGACTGAGACAAGGAAATCCCACATGGGTAAAAACAAGGGATTTCCATGTCACAGGTGTGAGAAAATGATATGTATCACAAACACAAGTGAACCCGTTTTGTGCTTGTATTCCTAATTATGTCCCCACAAACAAAGTGGGAGGGGGCATATAGTTTTTACTTCATTTTTTCTGTCAACATTTTGTTGTCTGCTATGTTTCATGTTTCATAATTACCGTAACTGCTAACTGTGACACTACCTATGCACTGGGTGGATCTTTCTATATGAATATTCCTCATTAAAGGTCAAGCAGACAGGTCAATGTTGTTTGCCATTAAGTGATAATAATAATCTGATAATTATACTGAAAGAACAGTTTTCCACACTTCTTTCCTAAAAGCTGGCAGCTATGGAACTAATTTTGGTATGCGAGTCTACCACTATCAGTTACAGATCAAGTTTACTTTTCTTCCCACTCTGTTGATTTTTACAGAAATTATGGGTGTTGTTATTTGATAATTATACTGAAAGAACAGTTTTCTGCACTTTTTTTCCTAAACCCTTGCAGCCATTGAACTGATTTTTGATATGGGAGTTTACCACAATGAGTTAAAGATAAAGTTTATGTTTTGTTCTGCTCTGCTGATTTTTTACAGGCTTCAGTATGTGGGAGCATGGGATATGTGAGCTCGATTACCAAGTTTCTTTCATTAATATTGATTTCTTTTCTTTTTTCAGGTTCTCTATGTACCTGGTCTCCTAGAGATCTGACTCGAGCTAAAGCCATCATGCAGTATAACCTTGCCACTGCCCATGCCATAAGAGGAGAGTATGACAAAGCCATGGCAAATCTAGGGGAGGTAATTTGAAATATATATATATATATATATATATATATATATATATATATATATATATATATATATATGTGTGTGTGTGTGTGTACAGCAATGTACATGCAAGAACCTCTGTGTCATCAATACCTCTACAGTACCTAAGTTAGTAGAGTGCTTGCTCAGTATGTGAACGTTTGTTATTCACAACCACGACTGGGTCTCACTAAGACATTTAAATAGGTACTGGTAGTGACTGTTCTTTCGCCAACACTTCACTTTGCTGTGAGTGCACTAGCACACTGCAAGAGTAAGAAATTTTCTGCTACTTCATCTATAGGTGGTGACATCTAGATATAAGTGAAATATTCTTGACATGGATGTTAAACTTTAATTCAATCATTCAATCTGTATCTTCAGTGATATTGATTCTTATTGGAAAACAAAAAAAATTCTAAAGTAAAACAAACTTTTCGTTAAATAAGAAGATATCATATTTTTCAAAGTAAAATCAATGTGCTCTCAAAATAAAGAGCAACATGTTTCTCAAAGTTAAAAACACACTTTTTCTCAAAATAAAAAGAACCGGACCGGTAACCTGTATTTTTTTTATATGCTCATGGGCTCTTGTATCAAACAATTTTGGCCTTTTAAGCTCACCTGGGACAAACATTTTTCACATTTTATTCATTTCCTGAAGTATTGGAGCAAATTTGATAATATTTGACAAAAACCTTGTCTAGGTTAAGGGCTTCCTTGACCTTGACTTACTTTACATAAATCACTGCATAATGTTTTATTAACACATTTTTTACCTAATATAAATACATATTTTTCATGTCACTCTTTTTCAGAGTTCGAATTACATTGGAACGCCTCTTCCAGCTCAGATGTACTTCTTAAAATTATACCTAGATCTCATTGAAGGTAAAATTACTTAGTTTTTATTACATGTAACAGTCAAACCTGCCATCAATGGGAATCGGAAAAAGTGGTCTTTTTGGACAAGTGGTCCTTATCTACAAGTTCAAATAATATGAATAAAGAGCAAGTCTGATCAATTTTTACTGGCCTTTAAAGGCAGGTGGTCCTTCTATAAAATGGCATTTGAAGCAGGTTCGACTTTTTTATATTTTGCAATGGTTTCGTCTACTATCCCAGAGGTATTAAATATGATTTTTTGCCCGTCTGAAATTCTTGTCTGCACAAATTCTCCAAAACTATGAAGTACTATTTCATGAAACTTGGTACAAAGTATCAACATAGATAGGAGATGTGCATATCACTACCCCCCAAAAAAATCCTCCGTTTGCAGACCTTTGCATGTAAAGTTCTTTCATATTATTAATAACATCTGCTAGGTTTAGCTAGCTAAACAGGAGGTGCTTACCCTCCCAGAGCTCCTGGTCTCACTTCCCTGGTGGAACCTCGTGTGTTTAATTTGATTTGCCAGTTTTCAAAGTTTATACTTTTTTGGGGGATTGTGGTTTGGACAGATTCGTTTGGTTGTTTTTGCTAAATATAAATATATATTGTATAATTTTTCTTTAGGTCGCAGAAAAATGGCACAAATTGTCATTAAAGATCATTTTGGACATGTAACTCCTAACCGTGTAGAAATGAAAATGAATTCGAAACCTGGAAATTCAAGAAGCGAGGTGACAGCCCCTTAAGTGAGAGAAGAAAAGTGTGGTGGATATTAAATGATGAGCTGTATGATAGACCCCAAGAATGAAAGAAGAAAATCACTTAATAGCAATAAAGACAGAAAAAAATAAATTTACATCTGATTAAATATCTTGAATGGAATGGAAATGCTTGTTTTGATTGCTTGATTCAAAGTGAATGAATTAATTAAACAGATCTCTCCATTGAAATGAGACTGTTGAATTTAAATGAGGCAAGTACAAAGGTCAAATCATAAGAAGAAAGAGGAATGGAATTTTGTGTGTTTGATGGTAAATTATAATAGATGAATACTAAATGAATGAAGTTTTTGTTGTTTTTAAAGCTGAAGTCTGTTCCAGGCTTACGCTGTCATCCATGAATTATTCAAAATGGTCATATTATATACTAAAAATCTTGGCTAATTGCTGAGTGATCTAGAGTGCATGCTTACATATGATACGGTGTACAGTAATGCTTATATTTTGCTGTAGTTTTATTTTCGCTATATTTGAGGGCTGATGTATTACCATGAAAAAATAAAACCACCACGAAAATACAGCATTCGGTAAATTTTTCAGGTTTCCACGCACTGCCGCCTTTTCTTAAATCAGATAAGATTGCAAAAATTTGACTTCTAAACACTAGGCATCGTTAAATCGTACAAAATTTGACATCGCAAAAATAAAGCAATATGCAGTATCATAGCGCCTCTAACCACCTAGGTTCTAATCCCAATTGGGGCAAATACAGTTGTGAGAAAGTTTGTCAAATTGCTTGCAGTAGGTGGTTAGTATCTGATACTCCAGTTTCCTCCACCATCTTAGAACTGACTGCTTGGACATACCCGGTAAGTGAAAAAATCTTGGGGAATAAAACACTATTACTTAGAAAATAATAATAAATGAAACAAATAAAGAAAGATAAACAATACATAGAGACCACTGAGATTAATTCAGTGTTATATTATGACAGAAAAATCCAGTCATCGATAATTTGCCATAGTCTATTAAAAGATCACCATCAAGTTTCTAAATTACTTGGTGACGTCTCGATATAAAATGAAATAATCTTAATTTGGGCGTAAAACCGCAACTTCACTCGCTCACGTGACGTATTATTCGTACCATTCTGAAATCTGTCTCAGGATACGGAGGAATTATATAGTAACACCGCAGCCATATAGTTTCTAAATTATTTGCAATTGGTGACCATATAAAGTGAAATAATCTTGACTTGGTCAGTAAACTACATCTTCACTCACGTGACGCAGTATTAGTAAAATGGTTTGAAATGCGTCTATATGGAGTGTGTTGCGTCAGTTACATACTTTCGTCGTAATTTCTAAATTACTTGGTGACGTCTCGGTATAGGGTGAACAAATTTTGACTTGGCAGTAAACTACAACTTCACTCATTCACGTGACGCAGTATTAGTAAAATGGTTTGAAATGCCTCTATACGGAGTGTGTTGCGTCGGTTACATACTTTCGTCGTAATTTCTAAATTACTTGGTGACGTCTCGGTATAGGGTGAACAAATTTTGACTTGGCAGTAAACTACCACTTCACTCATTCACGTGACGCAGTATTAGTAAAATGGTTTGAAATGCGTCTATACGGAGTGTGTTGCATCGGTTACATACTTTCGTCGTAATTTCTAAATTACTGCTTGGTAACGTCTCCATATAGGGTGAAATAATCTTGACTTGGGAGTAAACTACAACTTCACTCACTCACGTTAGGCAATTTTAGTAAAATTTTGAAATCTGTCTACACGATGATGCTGCATCGATTATATAGTCACTTTGCCGCCGCTTACTAAATTACTTGGTGACGTCTCGATATACTGCAATAATCTTAAATGGGGCGTAAACCTCCGCCGTCATTCACGTGACGCAATATTAGAAAAATTCCGAAATCAGAATACTGGGGATGTTGCATCAGTTATAGTCTTATTGCTGCTAAATTCCTAAATTACTTGGCGATATCTCGATATAAAGTGAAATAATCTCGACTCTCCCTCCGACTTTACTCGCGTGAGGGTGTTGCGTGGGTAGTATAGTCACTTTGTCGCTACATTTTCTAAATAACTTGCTGACACCTCGATATCATTAAAATAATATTGAATTGGATGTAACAAACATGACGCAATATCAGTGAAATATACGGAGGATGTTGACCTGAAGAATGCTTCTTAACTTGTGGTCTTGCTTTAGCCAACAAACAAGGGCGCAATTAGCCTTGGACTAATTCCATTGGCGGCCCAGGAATTTTGGAAAAGGTGGGGCCTCTTTTTCGTTGATGCACAAGAAGGAGCTAGAACTGTGGGGACATGCTTCCCTTGAATTTTTTTTTTAAATGTAGCATATATTCCTGCAATCTTAAGCAAGCGATACATATGAAAAACACACATACTAATCTATGTCAGAATCACAACCCAGAAGTAAAGTAAAAACTTAGGTTAGACACGTACGTGAACTTCCACCAGGGAAGTGAGTCCGGGTGCTCCTGAAGGGTAATCACCTCCTGTTTAGCTAGTTACATCTGCCACGTCTGTAATCAAAATCGTGAAACTATGGGACGTCAAATATAGCCAGAGCAATCTGGACACAGAGACATCAAACATATTTTATTCTGTGATGACGGTCATAAAACTTTATGAGGGCCTTGATAAGCCTAGGCACAATTTATTTGCAAGCTGCCTGCTTCCATACATACATTCAAACATAAACAGATATGAATGGGTTTGGTTTCAACCCTCCAAAGTTTGGTTATTTGCACGAATAATTAAAACAAAAGAAAGTCTTTTTTTTTTTTGGGGGGGGGGGGGGGGGGGGGTTTGCCCAAAAATATATGACATAGAGTAGGACGTAGATACCATCCAAAGTGTTATTGTCATCGGCCAAATTCACAAGTTTTATTTTTAATGGGAAAAATGAAAATAAATGTTGCTAAAGTTGATTTTTTTTAAATTAAGACCATTGAAGGGTTTTGTCAAATGCATAGTTGCATGCAGTATAATAATAGATATTGTTGTTATCATGGCTAATAAACTAATTAAATTGAAAATTTAGATTTCCCCTAAAATCGCACATTATTCTGAAAATGGTAATTTCGATCCATTTAGTGACAGAAAAAGTGATTAAATTAAAAGTCCCCATATGTCGAAGTACTTCAAAGTGATAAATAGGGTCCATAAAATCTGCTATACAAATGAACAAATACTAAGTACTTCCGTGGACACCCTGTAGTTTTATCAGACATTTCTAACACCCTGTAATGAGCAAACCCGACCTTTATCTCCTCTAAGTCCTTATTATTTATTCAGATGTCTAAATCTTACATAACTTAATCTCACGGATGTATTATTAGGGACACATTTAAGGGTGAGTGGGGGAAATGTAATTTAATGATAAATAGTTATTTTCGTAATGGTGGGACTTCCTCTACCTCTTAAAAGCTATGTTTTTGTTTTTTTTGTTTTTTTTGAAAAAAGTTTTCAGATTCACAAGAATGGCGGTTTTGTTTTGTTTTGTTAGTTTTTTTTTTTTTGGTTGTGAAAATTTTTTTAATGGTCTCTTACTCGGCAATATACAACGAAAATACGCCACATTGCCAAAGGAAACGTTTCAAATTTTACAATACATATTCAATAATGAATAATAATTTTATTAGAATCAATCCCATTTTCTATTTATTTTTCAAATTGTACATATCAGCATCATTTATTGCTATTACCATTAAATAAAAATAAATAAATAAATAATTTGAACGCGTTTTGATCTGAAACATTATTTAAAACACTCGCACGTCACGCTACGTCCTTCAAAGTTTTATAAAAGTCAACAAAGTCATGGTCATCTTATCGTGTGAACAAAAGAGTGAAAAAATGTATGTGTCCTAAATATTTACTTAAATGAGGGACTGGTCAGTACAAACTGTAATATAATCCCTGTTATTTAGGGGGCAACTAAAGGGGTTATTTGGCAAAATGCCAGATGCGGATTTTTAATGTTTAAAACATTTTCCCGTTTATTTCTATTGGTCATTAGTAATTGAGGATTTAACGATTTTGTCAGATGGTCAAATTTTCTTATGGTCATTAAATTGGCATACTTAATTTGTGTCCGGAGTGTTTGTCCTTAAAGGGGGTCTCGTCATGTGTAGATCTAAGTAAACAGGTCATCTAGAGAGACAACGCCCGCCTTTAACCGATCTTCCGGTCATCGTGCTATTGAGGTCACTGTAGACTTAGCATTTACCGGTAACTGACCATCAAAGTGACCACAGGAATTATCTTTTACAATGCACTGACCTCACTTGGCATAAATAACCCAAGTGTACTATTTTTACAAGACTAATCGGCCCACTAAACCCCCATTTTAATTTCCCCCCAAAAAGACAACATTTATAAAGACTAAATTCCAAGATAATTTATTTTCTCTTTCCTACTGTTGACTTTTGGACATTCCAGTTCATAATGACCGTGGATTACAAAATAAATAACTTAATTGTAATCAAAAACAAACATACTAATCAACATCCGAATCACAACCCAGAAGCAAAGTAAAAACTTTGGAAATGACAAGTAAGATATACACGTGAACTTCTACCAGGGAAGTGAGGCCGGGTGCTCTGGAAGGGTAAGCACCTCCTTTTTAGCTAGCTATAAATGATGTTATCAGCAATTTTTTGCACTCAAGTCATTCTGCTTGCCTAACAACTGCCTAAAATCGTCGTTTTTCTCCGGACACTCCAACATTCATGAATTGACCGTCTTTGTCTTGTACATGTAATAAAGTGTGTAAAAATGTGAAAAAGAATTAAATAATAAAAAAAAAATGCCCATCGTTTTGTAACAACTCCTAATGAAGTCGATGAAAGTTGCAACGTCTAATGAAGTCCAAAGATTGAAGCTCAAGACGAGAAGTCAAATACAGCCGTTCAATTTTGACAATAATTTTATTTTGTAATACCAAAGACTTCTCGTCTGGGGCCTCAATCTTTCGACTTCATTAGGCATTGTTGCTACATCGCTTCTCTGGGATGTAAAACTTTTATAATAATGGGAAATGTTGCCTGGTGCTTTAGAAAGTGTGTATTTCCCTATAAAAAGTGAAAATAAGGTCAGGTTGCTAGTCCGGATCAAGAAACCAAGGCCAGATGCTCTGCTAGTCCCGTTTCCAAGGGAAACCAAGGTTAGTTTCATCACAAAACACCATTATAAAGCCAAGGTCAGGTGCTCCGCCAGTTCCTTTATATAGGAAACAAGTAGAGTTCCTGTCAGACGCTATGAAATAAGAAGCTGGGCGTTCTGTGGTGCCTTTTTCTAAGGGAACAAAGGTTAGGTTCTCTACCAGACCCCATTATAAAGGAAACCAAAGTCAGGTGCTCCGTTCGTTCCTTTATGCAGAAACGGGCCAGGTTCCTCTGTCGGACGCTATTACATAGGCAATCAAGGCCAGGTGTTCTACTGGTCACTTTTCAAATGAAAATTGAGGTAAAGTTCCTGCAAGACCCCATTTTCAAACAAACGGACAGGTGCTGTTGTCAGTCCACTATACAGGAAACAAGCATGGTGCTCTGCCAGACACTATTATATAGGGAATAGAGGTCAAATTCTCTGCAAGACCATATATTAAAGCAAACTGAGGCCTCTGTTATACGGGAAATAAGTAAGGTGTTATGCCAGAACCTGTTCCAAAGGAAATCAAGGTCAGGAGGTTCCATGATACTGGAAACAAGCCAGGTGGTTTTTGTCAAATGGTGGCAATGATATGAGGTTTCAATTTATATATACTGTATTTTTTATGTTCTAGTCAAAATAATTCACTTAAATCAAAGCATAACCACCAAAGTTAAAGCAGTGCAAAATGTACAATCACAAGGTGTCAAAGTACTTGGGGCCTCATGTGGTAGCTTGGTTGGGTTCGAACCCTAGGCACTTAGTATTTAGAAATGATAGTCAGTGGGTCCTTCGGAAAAGACCTTAAAAACCTGATGTCATGTTTTCCTGCACATAGCAAAAGGTAAAAAATTCTGCCACTTCATCTATAGTTCATGATGTCTCGATATAAGCGAAAAATTCTTGGTTGAGGCATAAAACCTAATTCAATCAAAACAAATCAATCATCCATCAAAATATTTAAAATTTGCCAATTTCTAATTTTATAAGTTCTGGCTCCAAAAAAATAGCAAGTCCTTAATATTTTTACTAAAAAATTTGTATCAATTTCATTATGACACAGACTATGGACACCAACGTTTTTAACTCAAATAAAGTGTTAGAAACTGTTAAATCCAGTATAATCTATACAGCAGATTAGCTTATAGTTTTTTTTTTTAGTTTTTCTGCCACTGACTCCTAATTTTCAAAATTGGCTATTTTTTGAGAGCCAGAGCGAACTCTGTATACAAAGAGTACAAATAAATAAACAAAACAAAAAACAAAGCCGATAATAGCTAAGCTTTATTCATTTGGTGAAAATCAACTTTTTTTTTATTGGAACAATGGTCCAAGTTCATAATGAAATCAAAAGAGTTTTTTTTTCTTTTCTTGAGGTAGGGTAGTCATATATTAATGCACAAAAAATGCACTGCTTTTTTTTCATTCTCTCTCACACCACTTGTATAGTCCTTTGTAGCAAAATATCATATAGCACAAGCAACGTTTAAAAAAAAAAATGAAGGTAGTTTAAATTTTACAATATACATATGGGTATATACATATATATCAATATGCAGAGTTCAGTATATATATATATGGCAGTCCAAAATGCATTTTATGCAAATTACTAGTATTTTCTTGCAAACGCTACATGTCATTATCATGGCTATCATTCGTTTGATTTCACTTAGTGAATATTTTAATGCTGAAAGAAATTATAAAAAAAGTTCCTGCAGTGTATCATTTACTCCTCAAAACGTTTTATAAACACTTTTTGACCAGTCATACATTTTTTTTAGATCACCCAGGCTAAAAGCTCGGATGAGCTATTGGGATCATTTATAGATATAAAAAGTGATATCGATTTTTTTTAATTGTTTGCAACAAAAATATTCAATACAAATGGATGACACATATATATGTTTTTTTTGGGAAATCAAAAATATAACAAAACATGTTCTACATCTTCCCATGATAAATTGTCCTTAATGGTTTTAAATCAAATAAGTTTTTGCACAGTCAGAAGGTAATCAAACATATGAAGTACCAATATACCACAAAATGCATACAGTGAGTGGTATGAGTATCTGGTACATAATTTCGTATATTTCTGATGTATACAGGTAATTTTCATAAATGACAAAATATTTGCTTTTCAAGACAAACAAGTAATAGCTTTCCAAAAAAGCTTGTTTAGCTGTATGGTATGGTGGAAAAGACTTTTTAGGTGTCGATTGCATCACAAATTCTTTTTCAGGTGAAATTCTGGAAATTTAATCATTTTCTTGCCTCTTTTACTTTCATAAAATTTCTAAAAAAAAATAATTTTTTTATAAATGCTATGTTACCGGGTATTACATTGCTCATCAAGCTGTATGAATATCAACTAACTTCCCACAAATTTAACAATCTTCATGTGTATTTTACGAGCCTGTGGTGGATAGGACTTCCTTTTGTACCCACACACATAGAATTTTACAACTTTTTTTTTTTTTTTTTTGAAAAATTCTTTTTCACTGAAATGCTTAAAATTGCTCAATTCCATCAGATATAAAGGTTTTCTTTCAGTCAAAACTAAACTTTTTAGTGGAGGGTACAAATGGAAGTCTTTTTCTGTGGAGGGAAGTGTGCACCGGCAGATGATTTCTATATACATGTAGATGTGTTACACAAAATACTGTTTAGCATGTTATTAATGGGATAAATTGAAGGGTTTAAGACAATACATCAACGATCATCAAGTGCAAAATGACATAAGTGTTGTGATTGCAATTTGCTCATCAGCCTTTCCACTTAAAGTGGATATTATTTACACTGTAATAATACAACAGAGTGGTCTTTGACCAAGTGCAAAAAAAAAAAAGAGAAAAAAGGCAGTTCACTAGTTTTTTTTATATGGACCTAGTCAAATATTCAAACTACTGGTAATGCATCACTGGCGAGTTCAGTGGAATATTGATTACAGTACTATACTGGATTTGTGGACCAGATTCCAGTTTGGCCTTTTTAGGATAATGAGTTAAACCAAATTACTAAATGAAAACATATTTCATTGAAAAATTATCCATTTTTTATTGTATTACAGCAGAGATGAAGCTCAACTTTTTGGGGGTAGGACACGGCACAATTCAAATGGTAAAACAATAATGAACATGACAAAAATAGATTATCTCAAATTTAATAGCCCAGAAAAAAACTTTTAGGGTACATGGTTATTACCTGGGTTCCTGCTAGTCTTCATCCCTGTTTGAGTAATGTTGTCTGCATCCCTGTTCAAGTAACGCTCCAGTCAAATAAATTTTGAATTTATGACGTCAATTTTGCTGCTTTCAACATGTCGGGTCAAAGTGTTTTTCAACAGGTTTTTCGGGGATATTTTTGCAAACAATAGTTTGAATCTCTGATTAGGTCATACATATCTGCCGTTGATGTACTTGCTCTTTATAAGCTATATATAACATGGTTCGTGTTTATTACAGTATAACTTCTAACTTAACAAGGTAAACAAAGTAGCTGCTGCCTTATGAATGTGGTAAAAAATATACAACTAATTTTTTAAAAAGTGTACAGCCGAACAAAAGATATAATAATTCACATAATATATTGTTAGATATAAACTGAACTACAAATGAAACATCAGTGATGAATGATTGCCTAGCTAAATGCCTTGTCACAGGGTTCAAAATAACAGCCAACCTTAGACTGGTAACTTTTTTAACATATCTCTATATTACTCTAAAGAAACTGGTAAAAATTACAGATCAAGACTGGTTGCAATTCCAGCCGAGTTTCGAACACTGCTTTTACTGAACACTCAAACATAACAGTCAGAAGAAAATTTTGGTACAATATGTAGCCATATTTTCAGGTAAATGAAATGTTTGAAATCTAAAAGTACCGATAATAGTTACAGGTCAAAGAACAAAGAGGTGAAAAATTTTTTTTAAGCCATGGAGTTTTTTTTATCCATGAATTGATCCATTTTCGAACTTAATTGTGATACTGTATATTGCTTTATTTTCAGTGTCAAATTTTCTGCAGTTTGACGATAACTAGTATATTCGCAGTGTCAAATTTTCAGTCTTCTCGAGGAACATTATTGGATGCCTCAAAATGCAGCATTTAACGACAGTTTTATTTTCGCGGGGATACACTTGACTGTGATTATAGCGAAATAAAACGCAGCAAAATATAAGCATTATACAGTAAAAAAAAATTTAAAGGCATCAGATAAAAGCTTTTTTCTTCTTTAGACTGTCTCAAGCATGTATTCCACACATTGTTTAAGTATATACTGACAATATAATAAATGGAAAATGGTGATGATAAAAGTCAATCAAATTAAAACAACAGCATATTGATTATATAACTACCTACTCTGTGTGTGTGTGTGTGTGTGTGTGTGTGTGTGTGTGTGTGTGTGTTCATGCATGTATGTGTGCGTCAACAAAGAGGTAAACATTTTTAAAGAGTTTAAAGTATTATTTAAACAGGAGGTATTGGATAGTACATGCAAGTACATACAAAATTACTGTATATATATATAACAAAGAGGTACATTTTATGGGACATCTTTTTCCTAAGCAGAGAGGTATGTAACATTGTCAGAGGTATATACAGGATACAATGTATTTGGTTGGTTAACCAGTAAACTTGTGCTTCCTGTGCATTTTAAATATGACTGGATAATAATTTAAATACATGTGTACACATACTATTTTTAAATAAAAATTTGACAAAAAGACCACTTTTATTTCAGTTATACCCCTTCAACAAAACCAAATAATTTTTTTTTTGAAAATACAGGAATTTTTTTTTTCTGCATTAAGAAGTAACTTGATAAATATTCAAATAATTTAAGGAAAAGTCTTTAAGGTATCTGTTGTTAATAGTTTTTAAATTTAAAAAATACCCTTACAGAAAGCTTGCAAGTTATATAAAAAAATTTAAAAATTTAAATTTAAATTTTAAATTGATTAAACAGTTAAAAAGATTTGTTTATTTCACAAATATATTCTAATTATGATCACCAATTTTAAAAACAAATTGGTTTAAAAATTTTTGATGGCATAAAAATTTAAATAAAAGATAACTGGCCATCTTATTATATAATAATTATATAACAGATAAAAATATTTAAACAGCATCAAAATCTACAAACAAACAAAAACAAAATTACAAATTCAAGGCAAATATTTCGCAATATATGGTATTAATTTCAAATTGGGTCAAATTTTTTCACCTTGGATAATTTCATAATAAGATTTGACAAGCAGTCATTACAATTTTACTGAAAACTTATGTTTTAAAATGCAAAGTTTACTGTTGAAAATTCAATATTTTTTTCTAATCATGAATGTAATCGATTTTGGAAGATATTATGATTCAAGTCAAAATTATCTTTAGGTGTTTAAGTCTCTTCAGAATCTGATTCCAACCTTTAATACATACCCTCATCATAATAACAGTCAAACCCGTGTTAAAGTCCACATCTTTATAAGGGCCACTTGGTTATACAGGCAAGTAAAACTTTATCCAAATTTTGCTCTTTATTCATACAATGATGAGGAAACAAAGTTTATAGTGTACAAATTTATCCTTTGTAATAATGGGGTTCGCCACTGTACCACGTGATACCTTCTAACGTGTCTGTGAAACGCTTGTTTCCAATGGACATGGAATCGCACAATATGACGCTTTCCCGTAAAAACGACGTTATTCCGGGAATTTGTAATGTTGACGTTTTCCAAAATGTTCCGCACAAACGTTAAGAGGTATTGATCACGTGGTACGGCGGCGATACCCCATTGTAACACATGTAAGAAATTGTGAAAACTGTAGCACATGAAAAAAAAAAAATAAAAAAATTGATGCACTCCAAATAAATAAATATTCATGTTTATAACCTATATGATATACTAACAATCATTTATAACATTTTTCCAACATACTCATAGTACAATCAACAGAGTAAAAAAAAGTAAGTCATGCATTCCTAACTAAAAACATTTTTACAAAATAGGGGAAGAAGAAAAAAAGACGTAATATAAAAAAAGATGGAAAAAAGCAAAAAAAAAAAAAAATTTATAATAACAAGTTTTGTAATAATGACTTTAAAATCTAAGCACCGGAAATCCAATGAATTTATTCACTACATCTAGATGAGTACTAACGCTAATATATGTTTTTTTCTCTCTCAAAAAAGAGGTAAATTCAACTACTTTCTATGACAACTATTTCTTTAAGATGTGTATGTAGTTCACCGTTGTTCTAGGAACATTATTCATATAAAAAGTTTGCTGCTTGTTGTTGTTTTTTGTTTCAACATAAAACAAATGTTTAAATCCACTTAAAAATGGCCCAAAAATCACAAGATTACACATACAGTATATATATACACAGAGCACTGAGAACTTCATATATTACAACTGGGTTTGCTAACACATACAAAAAAACTATCATTTTAATTCCAGCTAATATATATAATTAAAATATGGTTTTAAATACTGATTTTTCTGCACACTTAACAGGACACATAACTTCATCATATATGAGTCCAGTTGTTTGTAATTGTTTTTTTTTTCTCATGCTGTAAGCCACATCTACAACCAGTCAACAAGTTGTCACCCTTTAATTTACTCCACTTTAAGAGTTGTCTCCCTCAAAAAATACAGCAATGTTATCCTTACCATAAATTTGGCCAACCACCCCTATTTTGAAGCTGTACATTTCTTAATGTGATCTTAAAATTTTGCTCTCTATATTTATATTTGCTCAGAATAATTAAAAATTGAAACTTCCAACCAAATTTAATTTCTTTTACCCATCAATCCATCAATGAAAGAAAAAAAATTGATGTTTAGATTTATCCAGCAGGGGTAAAAATTTATGATTCAAATAAACTAACTTAAAAAGTTTAATTAAAAATAAAAAAAGCACATTTACTCCAAAACAAAAATTTTCTTTCAATCCAAACAAATATTACAAAGTTCTTTCTATCTCATTAATGAATTGTACCACAAGTAACTGTTTAGTGTTTATATAATTGGAACATTCATTCTTAAATAAAGCTGAATAACATATCAATAAACTAGTGATTAAACAAACCCTCTTTCTAGATCCCAAGATGTGGCACATTTCAACAAACTGTACAGTCATAGAACAAGCCCTCTTTCTTAATCCAAGATATAGTATATTTTAACAAACTGCATCATGTCTTTCCAAAACCCCAAATTTGGTACATTTCAACAAACAACACTTCTTTCTAGATCCAAGATGTAGTTGAGTTCAACAAACTGTACTGTATTACAAAGCAATTTTTTGTATATTTCAACAACATTTACAGCATCTGAAAACACACATTCTAGACTCAAGTTGTTCAATTCAACACACTGTACATTTCATGCAATACTTGTTCTTAACATAGGCATAAGAGTTGTGGTACATTTCAACTATAAGCAGTCACCAAAAGACACTCACTCCAGATTCAAAGCTGCTGTAGAACATTTCAACAAACTGTACAGTTATTGAAAGACATAACAAAGTAACAGGAAGCTATTTACACATAACAAATCACAGAAAAAAAAGAGTAAAACTTTTATACCAAAATGTCTGCTTTTGTCCCTTCAAAGTATCAAATATGAAATTAGAATGTTCAATTCTGTTTAAACTACAAATGCCAAAAAACTAGGTTTCCAAAAATTTTTAATCATTAGTGGCCAAATTTCCAAAATTTTGTAAAAATATAGTACTTTTTAAAGTATTTTTTCACAAATTTGCTAAAATTGTGGGTTTCCTTTTGAAAGAAATTTTCAGAAATTAGTACCTGTTGGTCAATTTTGAATTTGCTATCCAGGAAAGAAAACATAGACCATTGTTGTGAAAAAATATTTTATTGATGCAAACCAAATCCAGGGTTATTCATTAGACAAGTGGCCTATTGTTTACATAATGTCATCATTGCACAGTAAAACTGTATAAGTGTTATGACTCCAACTTCTAGGTTTCCACAAATTTAAAATCATAAGTGGCCCAATTTTCTAAAATTTTCGAAAATATAGCCCTTTTTAAAAATTTTCACTAACTTGCTAAAATAGGTTATTTTTGGTTGACAAGGCCAGTCTAGGGTATTCACAATTCTAAAATTACTAGTTGGCCAATTTTCAAAATTTGTAAAAATATACATACATCTTTATCATATTTTTCACATATTGGCTGAAATAAGTTAGCTTTTTGAAAAAATAAATTCTCAGAAATTTGAAGTCAATGCCATGGCGATTTTGGCTACCACGGATGAAAACCTAGATCTTACAACTGACCCTTTATTTTTGGATAGCAAGTGGAGAAAAAAATAGGTGAAAAAACTTCATATAGGATAACTCTACCGAGACAAAGCATGACACGCCAAACGACTTTCAAACAAACCAAACAACCTGTCTATCTTTTTATGGACTAGAGATGAAATAGCTAGCGACTCAAATATCATTAACTACATATTAAATATACAATAAAACAGACTTTGCTAAAAGCAAAAGCTCGTCAGCCCAACATTTTACATCAACGCTATAATAATGTCCAAACAAACAAATTTATAATAACTTTGAAACAACAAGGGAAAAATAAGCATGCTTGGCAAAATGAATTCCCATATGTGAGGTAGATATGGTTATTTCATGGTAAATTTAAACACATACGCTAAGCAGCAAATCAATACAAAATTTTACATACATATCTCTAAACAAAAAAAAAAAAAAAAAAAAAAAAAAAAAAAAAAAAAAAAAATTAATGTCTCAACTTGTGTCATTTTAAATGGAAGCTGGTTGATTCATTGTGAAATAAAGAAATAACATTGTCTTATACAGATTGGCATTATGTAAATACTTGGTTTTCAAATTAAAGAGAAAATGGATTAATTTCTGGTGCAAATTTTTCAAAAAATAGTTATTTTATTTTTTTTATTCTACTGGCAAAATGTGTTAAATACTTTAAATATTATAAATAACTGTTATTTTTGAAACGATGTTCTGATATTTGACAATAGTTTATCAAAATGTTAAGAAAATTTTTAGAACTACAATTTATAATACTGGTCTGAATTTCAAATTTTCAAAAATACCAGTATGCACCTATACACATATCTTATACTGAAGTCTGAATTTTAATTTTCAAAATACCTGTCTGAATTTTAATTTTCAAATACCAGTATGCACCTGCTATACACATATCTTATACTGAAGTCTGAATTTTAATTTTCAAAATACCTTTCTGAATTTTAATTTTCAAAATACCTGTCTGAATTTTAATTTTCAAATACCAGTATGCACCTATACACATATCTTATACAGAAGTCTGAATTTCAAATTTTCAAAATACCAGTATGCACCTATACACATATCTTATACAGAAGTCTGAATTTTTATTTTCAAAATACCCGTCTGAATTTTAATTTTCAAATACCAGTATGCACCTATACACAGATCTTATACTGAAGACTGAATTTAAATTTTCAAAATACCCGTCTGAATTTTAATTTTCAATACCAGTATGCACCTATACACATATCTTATACTGAAGTCTGAATTTTAATTTTCAAAATTCCCGTCTGAATTTTAATTTTCAAAATACCAGTATGCACCTATACACATATCTTATACTGAAGTCTGAATTTTAATTTTCAAAATACCAATATGCACCTATACACAAATCTTATACTGAAGTCTGAATTTTAATTTTCAAAATACCCGTCTGAATTTTAATTTTCAAATACCAGTATGCACCTATACACAACTCTTATACTGAAGTCTGAATTTTAATTTTCAAAATACCCGTCTGAATTTTAATTTTCAGAATACCAGTATGTACCTATGCATGTTTGTTTTCAAAAGACAAATTTGATCCAATTTGACATTTCATACAGGTATTGTATACGTGTAAGTAAAACATAAGTAAACAAAATTGGACACAGTTATACTAGCAGTGTAAGCCTGCCTGGAGCCATTTTATGGCCACTAAAGGCATCATCAAAACATTTGTAATAACTGCATTACAATACAAGCTGACAAATATCTCAAACCACAATGAAATCAACAAAATTTCAACAAAATTTACAATAAATGCAATCCACGTCTCCATATCAATCCACACAGACAAACATATCGCCTTAAAAATAGGTTTCCACAATTTCAAAATTATAGAAGTAGCCAAATTTCTAAAATTTGTGAAAATATAGTCCTTTTTAAAGTATTTTTTTTTAAAAATTGCTAAAATAGGTTACTTTTTGAACAAAATTCTCAGAAATTAACAGCAAATAATGATTATTGCTTACCAGGAATGGAAACCTAGTTAAAAGTGGTTTTATGAAGTCTGTTAAACATTAAAATCTTTTCTTTCTATCACCGAGTACTTGTATAAAACCTCATATAGACATACATGTATCCACTTTTGTTACCATATATCACTAGTCCTTACACAAACATGCATTACGGAAGAAAAAAAATTTTGATATTTATAGTTAAGAGTGTCTACCAATGTTTTCACACTGGTATAAAACCAGATATTTAAGTCAAGTACCTATTCCATACCATTGAATTTCTGTGAAAAAAAATTAACACAAATCAAAGAACTGCAAAAGCTTAAAATTGGCAACATAAAAGTTCAAAATTGTCATTTTGCATTTTTTTAAGTACCAGTACATGGATTGTATATGAAAAGAACAAATTTCTAATTAGTGAATTCAACTGGCAAGTAATACTAATTTAAAAGTTCTCACTGGGTACAAATTTAAAATTAGGGATGGGGGAGACCATTAATTAAACTTAGTCAAAACAAGGAAATACAAAAAGATATTTAATGTCAGACTGGGAAAAATCTTTAAATAGGCAAACATAAAATGTCATGATGGTCATTTATGGGCCAGATTAAAATTACCACCAGGAAGCAGTTATCAAGTAAAATTGTAAATCCTTCAAGGGAGTATACAAACCTCAACTAATTTATGGTAGGGGATGAATATAATGAAAGAAAAGGTCTCATTTTATGTAAAACAATTAAGTATGGACAGTATGTATCCGAAAGAAAAGATCTGGCTTTTATTTAAAATAATTAAGAAGGTTTAATTCCTATTGGACCATAAAAATTTGATAGATGAAAAAAATCCTTGCCACAACTTTTTATTTATTTGGACAATAAAAATCAAAGGCTAATTTGATTTGTTATTGAAGGATGAATTCTAGGCCAATGTATTTATTTGTTACAGAGGAGATCCAATCTAGGCCAATGTATGTATGGACAGAGGTCACTCTACCTCCCAGGCTGAAACATCTGGACACTGTAAAAACAGATGACCAGTGTTGTAGATAAAGAGAACACATCAATATCTCTGACTTGTCATGGTCACCTGATACTATGGGGAGTGGCCAGTGGTCAGTTTTACATCATGACATGCTAGACTAGATACCAGATGATACTTGATATTGGCCTGAGGATAAGTAAGTTACTGACCACTAGTGAGTGACCAGTAACTGATAGAAGGTCCTGATAACAATTTAAGAAAAATTGTGGCCAAATTCCAGAAATTTGTGCAAAATAGTTTTTTTCACAAATTTGCTTAAACACTGGTAGTCTGGTTACTTTTTCAAAAACTAGCTGTACCCATTTAATCAGCCAATTTATATTCAAACTAAATTCCAGTTTCTGTAAAAAAATATTGATTCCTGTAATTTCAAATTCATATTGAAAAAAAAAATTCTGTAAAAATTTTGAAAAATTATTTTTCACTGAAATATTTAAAAAAAAAAAGACTATTTATTCAGTCATTATAAGGCCTATACCATTCAATAAAAAAATTATAGTTGAGTGTTCAAAATTCAAATGAAACTACACATGTATTTTGGTTAAGAGCACAGCAAAAAATGTAAAATAAGTTCTTGACTTGCATATACAGTTTTTGTACCAGTGTTCCATTTTATAAATAAATAAAATGCCCTATACATATATATTTAAATTTTTTTAACTTTTCTTCAGATTTAATTAAGCAGTTCACACACAAACAAGCAGTGTGCATTAGAAATTTAAACCGGGTATCCATATATGTAACAAGACAATTATTTAATTAATTAAAAAATAAACACTTTTCCAACAACAGTCATTCTATCACAAAAACAAATATTTTCCTTACTATTTAATTTCCTTAGTTTTCAAAATTTTCAGAAATTTTAGATCTATATAATTTAAAATTCTTATCAGGAAAATTTTTGCTGCTTTACAAATCAAAGAATAGGCTTCATGTTGGCACTTTGAATGGTACCAATTTGAATTGCAGTTTCCACCATGTCAATTTTTCAAATTAAAATTAATTTGTGATTTTCTTATAATAAATCAAAACAACAAGCAACATTTTCTTGTTTTAAAATAAATGAATTTCATGAAAAAAACTTTCAAATTTTGGTTTTAAATAAAATTCATGAAAAAGCTTGAAAATTCAAGCAAAAGTTCATGTTTACATCAATTTTGTTCAATTTTTTTTAAATTGCTTATTCGGGAATCAATAATTGGTATGTGTCCACTTTATCATGGACTTCTTCTGTCTAAAAATGCCTTTAAGGATGGGCATTCTTTTTTGTATTTTTTACCATTTATTCCCCACATATATTTTTCTACTACACACATATACACATTCTTACAGTGTACACATTTCTCCATTATACACCAGGTTAAAGGCTTATACTGGTCAAACAAATGTTTACAAATAAAACTGACCAATGAAGGTCACCTGACCTCTTTATGCTAACAGAGATGACATAACCGTATATAACACATCCTGATTAGTATAGGTAAACAACACTGACCTGTCCGCTTGACCTTTCGTTCAGAATATTCATAAAGGCTATCTAACCTATACATGGGTAGTGTTAGGATTCACAGTTCATATGTATCCAATGATGTAGATGAAATAATAAACACTTGTGATCCATTTATCTATATACTAGCCCGTAATAATAAATTTCTGGTAAAGGTCAAGCAGACAGGTCAAAGTTGTTTGCCTATAATGGCCACACATTTTAAAGCAAAATAGACCCTTTGTAAACACTAACCTAACTGACCACTACATATATGATCAACATGTTACATCAATGGGTGCTAGGCAACAAACACAACTAGAGGGAGGGAGGGAAAGCAAAGCAAAATGGATTTTTATCCATAGCATAATTAAAAACATGCACTACATTGAGGCAAATCCCGTAATAAACTGGCCTCGTTGAGGTAATACGCAAGAATATTATAAACATACAAGATCCTTATAACAAAACAAAACTTAACCAGTAGCTTTTGGAAGCTATAATTATTTTTTTTCTTATGAAATAAAATCTTTATACATTTTTTGTATGTTTTCAACATTTCACAGTAAAATAAATAATCTTCAATATTTTACACACACACTAACACAAGTAAAATGCTTGTTGTTTTTTATATATATTTATATAACATATATATAACCTAGTAATAATACTATATATACCGACAGTCAAGTGTATTCCTAATATTATTTTTTTCCCTGAGCTTAAGAGGTGCCTTTGGCATACACATTATACGACACAAAAACAGATAATCCTGAGTTTTGCAAATAATAAAAACACCTGAGCACATATATACACTAAAAGGACAAAAAAAGCTGACCCTTAAAGGGTATCATTATAAATTGATTCATTGTAATATACATGTTTAAAACAATTGTACACGGTTATTACCGAAATCCACAACAGCAAGTAGACCCTCAGGGGTCACACAAATTCCCGAAGGTCTATCTAACTGGCCTGGCCCATTTCCTGGATTTCCAAATTTGCACAAAAAATTGCCATTTGGTTGAAAAATTTGAATTCTATGATTCCTTGAATCGGCAACGATAATGTTGCCTTCCTGATCTACGGCAACACCTTGAGGACGTAAAAACTGGCCGTTACTACTCCCCTCAGTTCCAAGAAATCGAGCCGTTTGAAAATCAGGGTGTATAACTAGAATCCTGTGATTGTTGAAATCGGTCACAACAGCTTGACCTTCAGTATTAAAACAAACTCCACGTGGCGAATCAAAATGTTTCCATAGCGATCCCTCGAATCCATATTTGTTGAGAAATTGTCCCTCTGGACCAAAGAGTTGAACTCTGTGATTCCTAGTATCTGATACTAGAAGCTTGCCCTCTGAGCTCACAGCAACATCCCATGGATAATTAAACTGTCCATTTTTGTTGCCCTTTTCTCCAAATTTGAGAAGAAATGTTCCATCAATAGTAAATAACTGAATACGATGGTTATCTTTGTCAGCTACAATAATACGACCTTGACTGTCTGAATCTACACCCGCAGGCCGGTCAAACTGGCCGTTCCTAGTTCCCGCAGATCCGAACTTGTGATGAAATGTTCCATCTGGATTAAATACCTGAATCCTATTGTTGCTTCTGTCGGCTATCACAACAAACCCATCCTTGTCAACGCAGATACCCCAGGGGCGACATAACTGTCCCTCTCCTTCACCCTCACCTCCAAACTGAAACAACATTTGTCCTATATTTGCATAGTTACGCCCACTTCTGACGTGTACTGTAAAAGGACTATCTTTGATGTGTTTTCCATGAATTGAAACTGAAATTATATGTTGGCCTTCATTTTGAGGACGATATGTAACAGAGTAAGTCCCGTTTTGCCTATCCATAACTTCTGTTCGATATAACGCACCTTCTGGACTTTGAATTATACACTCCACTGGATCACCTCCAACAACTCTCGCATCGCCATGGTGATCTTTTGTATGAATCATAAATGATGCAAATTTCCCTTTTAATGCCTTTTTCAGACCATCACCTGTTGCAATAGAATTTGGTGCATAAGCACTGCTGCTAATAATTCCTAATTTACTAATGGCATTATGCAATGCTGGGTCAGGAGGTGTAAAAATAACGGTGTCGTCTTCATGGGGTTGTAAATGACCCCGGAGTTTCCTCATGTTTTGCATTTCCTGGACCAGCTTGTGTTTACTTTCAAAAATTTCTATTTCGTTTCCGGTATTCAATGAGTTTTCAACTTCTTCAACAGTTTGCACAAGTGATGACTGCACTTTGCGCAGGTCCTCAACTTGTTGATGCAATGATTTTCCCTTTACTTGTCGAATTTTCTCCACGCGTCTCAATAATTCTCTCCCCCTTTCCTCGAGAGCTGCCATGTGTCTTCGTATAGTCGTTTGCACTTCGGTAGCCACCGCCTGACTTTTTACTTCCACTCTTTCTGCCATGCCCTGAGTTAACTGTATACTTTCTTCAAACGCCTTTATCCCTGCTTTGGCATCGGAAAGTAATTTAATGGTTATGGTTTTCGAATTGTCTATTGCATCCTGGAGGTATATAAAGTTGTGTCCCACATGTTCCGTCATTGTGCATTCTCTACAAATCGCTTTAGAACAAGTGTCACAATATAATCTCAATATTTCATGTTCATGCTTTAAGCAGTAATGATTTTGACGATCGGGGAGACTGTGGCATTGGTGGTGATGGCATTTGAATATTTTGAGTTCTAAAGTTAAAGTTACTAGATCGAGACACCAAACTGAATCGTTCAATATAATGATCTTTCGTCAACCTAACTCGCATATGTGCTTTGACACAATTATCACACAAATATTCATTACAATTTTTACATACTGAGGTAGCCTTACTGCCTTCATCACACGAGTTACACCATCTTGCTCCTGTTATGGCACGTTCTCTCTCAAGTTCACCATTTTCAAATTCTTCGTTGTTGTTACAACATCGAAAATGTTATGTGCAAATAAATTTGACGGTAGACTGTCTATTCCTCCTGTATTTAAAGCGGCTGTTTGGTGGCATGTTGGACATTCTAGGTACCCAGCGACACTCTGATTTTGGTCCCTGTTAATCGTTTGCTCTAAGCATAGTCTACAAAAAGAGTGAAGACACGGTAGGATGCGTGGATCTTCCAACCGACTGCGGCAAAGAGGACATGCCAATTGCTCCCCAATCGAGTCCGAGTAAGCGGCCATGAGCGAGGTAGTTCATGAGGTAGTTTGGTTTTGAACGGCGATAAATTTAGTCCCTTACATTGTGGTGGGTAGCGAAAGCTGCATGGAGGATCTTGTCAACAGGAAAGACCTGGTAACCTGCCAGTAGATTTCACCTAAGAAATAGCCATTTTCTGGATTTCAAACGTTAAATTTGTTACTTTTGTGCGAATGATTGGAAACTTTAGTGTTAATACATGTCAACTTACGATATTTTCACAATCAGATAGCAAAAATGAAGCAATAACATGGCTGAACTCGTTCATTCTGTTTTCCCCGTTTGCTAAGTACGGCGCCATCTTCCTTACACCAAGGAAGGCGGGTGTAACCTATTTATTCGCGCCTGTCAATCAAATAGGTGGGTCGAAACTGACCAATCGGTGTGATGTTGACGTTTGACCGAGTTTCCATTCATGTTTATATAAAATGATATTTTTTTCATAGTTCAATGATATGCGTGCTTTTTACCTATCATTTTACGGAGTTAATTCATGGTAAAAAATCAAGGTGTAAAAAAAACAACATAAAGTTTATATTTTTCATTTGCTAATCTTAATCTATCGTATTTACTTGCGTACGATAGTAAGTCCAAAGGTCAGGCGTAGGCGGTACTATGTTTCAATAGAATTACATATACACACACTATATTGGGCTCTTATCCAATCAAGTTTGTTGCGTAATAAATGGAGGGTTTACTTGGGTACGATTTCAGAAATTTTCAAAGGAAGACAACTCATACCATGCGTGTATCGTATTTACTGTAGTTTATATAACGTTGATGGAATATTGAGGTCAAGGTGACATGTTTCATATGGGCGTAACCAGTTCAATATCTACTGATTACATAATAGACATTTAAATGTAATTAAATAAAATAACACATTAATACACAACAAATTATTATTAAAAATATATAAATGGTTTTTTTTCCATTGAGTTCAGAAGAAACGAGGACTCGTCCGTTTATTTCTGAATCAATCATTTTCAAGAAAGTCTACAACTGCAGATACTACGGCCTATGTTCTGACGTAATCCTTTTGTCAATTTTGATTACGTAATGACGTCATTATGCAACATGTGTTTTGTATCAGTGCAGAAAGGTCATTTCATCCTCGGTATTTTCTTCAAGTACATATTCCATGCTGGTTGAAAATAATAATAATGAAATATAAAATAAAATAAATAAATAAATAAATAAATAAATAAATAAATAAATAAATAAATAAATAAATAAAATGAATGAATAAATAAATAAATAAGACAAGCTTATTTTTCTTATACTTTTTGTAGAAAAGTCTGTAAACAACAGACAAAATTATATGTTGATGTACCTTTTGTTGCAAAAACAACCCAAAACATGTCTATATGCCATTTTAATTTTAAAGTTGAAAGCATTCACTGTCTCCTTCTTTCATTTCTTGTAAATTCTTTAATTACAAATTTATACATTAACTTGTGACCGCCAAACTTAACGTAGATCTATTTATATATTAAAAATACATGGAACCACAACTGAATTTCAATGGTTCCATCTATATTTTTATAAGTAGATCTACTCGGGGGATTTGTGATGATTGTACCATATTTCAGATATATAACAAATGGTCCAGTTTATTCAGTACCTGCCCAAAGAAAAAGCGGATCAGCGATGGTTTATGGATGTGCAGCTTACTTGAATATTTTCCCAAATGAGAACACAATATTATGTAGTCTTTATTGTTCAAAATGAGGCATCCATTAGGTACTGCCAGGTCATTGGATATTGACATGAAAATATAGCCAGATGATGTTGCCTTTAGAATGTTTTGATTGCTTTGTTATTTCCATTGCTGTTCCCTTTTATTTGCCAGGATAATTCACACATATTTCAGGATAAATAAATAAATAAATAAATGTCGCCCGGTGTCAAACGCATAAAAAGTATTGAGATGAAACTATAGGATGACCGGATTGGACGATGGAAAACATTGGGATCCCATTTCGTGGAATCAATGTTCATCCTACAGTTTTCAACCAAGAAACAACTTCACAGTTCTAATTTTCTACATGTACGCATATATCACGAAATACCCCCTATTCCCAAACAGACTTTGGAACTTCTGAGTTTTTGCATTGCACAGCGTGTGTGTGTGTGTGTGTCGTTAACAACTATTTTCGACTTCGTCTCTGAAACTACTGGATATATTTCAATGAAACTTGGAAAGAAGCATCCATGGGCCGGTACAATTCAGATTTGTTCATGTTGCCGTGGTTACCATAACTAGGTCACGGTGACCTAGGGGTGCAAAAATCTGAAAAAATTTTCTTCCCCGAAACCGACGATTGGAAAAAATTTGCATGTAATATTTTGGTTTGTCCAGGCTCTTAAGCCTATAATTTGTACATTTCATGAAATAGGTTATGCGTTTTGAGTTTAATTTAAAAAGATCGTAAAATAGCTTCAAATTCTTATAACTCGACCATTTGATCAGATAATGATATGGGGTTTTCAGTTTTAACATATTCTTAAAATTACCTTCAAAATTGGATCAATTTCAATTGTGAAGGTACTAATGTCCTTATTTTTGACCTTTCTGATTTTATTTATCATCTGGGAAAACTTAGCATTGTTGGTATTGATGCATCTATGCATTTTGATAGGTAGATCAAGTGCATGGGTTCAAAGGTCAAGGTCACAGATACCAAAGATTACAGAAGTGTCAATTATATTTAATATTGTGGGTATTGATATAATGATAATTTTGATCAGTATATCGACGAAGATCATTGATTTAAATGTCAAGGTCACAGATGTGAAAGAATACTGAAATGGCTAATTATCTGGAAAACTATGAACATTTTGTACATGCATTGTAGGTATTGATACAACTGTCAGTTTGATATATAAATGAAGGTGATGGGTTCAAAGATGAAGGTCACATATGCGGAATAGTACTAAAATGGTTAATTATTTGGAAATAATAAACATCTTAAAAGCAGTAATATAGCTTTAATATAGCTTCACAGTGTTATAACTGGACTATTTGACCAGATGATGACATGGGGTTTTCAGTTTTGACATATTCATGTTATTATCTTAAAATGGGGTCACGGTCAAAGGTCATAGTCATGACTTTTTTAACCTTTGTGCATTTATTTGTAAAAACATGTATATAAGAATATTTTTGGTATTGATATAACTAGAGACATTTTATATGTGTCTGATATAACAGTCATTTTGATATTTGAAGAAGGCAATGGGTTCAAGGTCAAGGCCAAAGACACAAAGTTGATTACCTGGAAAACTATACACTTTTTGTAAAGGCATGTGTATTAGAATAGTGTAGGTATTGATACAATTACTATTTTTGGTACATTTAAATAAATAAAGATTATGAGGGAGTTCTTAAGTGTCATTGTAAAAGAAGGGACATGACATTACTTACCTATATTTGATTCCTAAACTTCACAAAATCCATATAAGGAAAGATATAGAGCAGGTTCCTCTAAATGTACTACATGTATAATTCTATTCTGTATTTGTTCTGTTTGTCAAGACATATACATATGTGGCCATTGCTTTGCTTGCCAATTAATTTTTTTATTCATATGATGCAAAACCATGTTAAATCTAGAGAGAAGACTGTCCCTAAAATCATCCAACTCCAAGCAAACATATTTATCAATGACATTCCATCTCTTTATAATCCTTTCTGCAATAATATATATTAATGTTATCTATCCAAATGAGCTCGACATAAAGGATACTTCCGATCCTTCAAGTTCTGCCTCATATTTGGACTTACTTTTTTGGAACTCAAGAAAGGCTACATTTTAAGCTGTATGACAAACGGGATGATTTCAATTTTTCATTGTCAACTTTTGGTTTTCTATGGAGCAATATACATGTACATGCTTCCCCTTCTTATGGTGTAATTGTTTGACAGTTAATACCTATGGTGGAGCTTGTTCCCACGCAAGTACTTTATTCAACAAAGCAAGCTGCTTACAAATAAATTACTTCAGGATTTTGCAAGCCAGTTTTATGGCCTTATTTCCTATATTGTTGATAAGTATGATGATGACTCTGTGTCCAAAATTACCCAGGAAATATTCGACATCCCATCGTTCCATGATCCTTTCATACTGATTTTTTATTTCACAATCGGGGGTGTAGCTAGACAGGAGGTGTGCTTCCGAAGTATCCAGCCTCACTTCCCTGGTGGAAGTTCAGCTGTGTTTAACTTAATTTTCCAGTTTTCAAAGCTTTTACTTTGCTTTTTGGATTATGATTTGAACATGGATTGTTTAAGAAATCTTGTAAACAGAGAGATCATATTTTCTGAACACAACTCTGCCTACAGTTTTTCAACCAGGATCATTGGAACTAGAGAATATATATCTAACATGTGTATTTCACCATATGGAATTGTGTCAGGAATTTCCTCTGGTTTTTCCAAATTTTGGGACTTAGGCTTATCAGATTTATACAGTGGATCCCATTTTGTGAAATCAACTCCTCAAAGAATTTTCAACCAAGAATCTTGGAATTTTACAGAATGTTTCGATATACATTGTATATATATCTAATAATTGTACCTGTGTACTTCAAGTTATAGAATTATGTCAGAATTTCCCAAACTGTGGGACTTGGTTGCTGTTAGCAGACTTAGATAGTGGACCTCATTTTGTGCAATCTTCTCGTACCTAGGTTGCCACATATTGCCAAATTTCCAAATTTAAATTTAAAATATATAGTCCCTTTTCAAAGTATTTTTTGCAATTTTTGGAAGAATTTCACAGAAATTAGTAGCCACCAGCTACCAGGAATGGAAACAGTCACACAATTTTCAACCAAGAACACAGAAACTCTCACAAAATGTTTCTATATTATATATTGTATATACTGATATCCTTACCCATCCGGAGCACCCAGCCTCACTTCCCTGATTGGAGTTCACATGTTTAACTTAATTTGCCAGTTTCAGTTTTTACTTTGCTTTGGGATTGTGATTTGGACATGGATTGGTATGTTTGTTTTTGATTTGAGATGTCCGCCTCAGTTTGTGGAATTATTTAAGGAATTTTTCAACACTTTACATCATTTCAGCAAAAGCAAGAAATCTATTAGCTACTGCCTATTTATTATACCACCATTCATTTTTAACTTCAACCATTAACCATAAATATTGAAAACAAGAGGCCCAATAGGGCCCGTAATGCTCAACTGGCAGCTTATTTACATTTTTGATAAATAACATGCAAATCTTGTGAAATGGCATTCCCCCTCCTTTTTACAATTGCAACTGGAACCAAAGTGGTTGGAAACCAAATCTGCATTGGTTTTTCATGTTATTGCTATGTATAGGAACAGAAGCCAGCTTGAAAAATGAATCCACAATGGCTATTTAATATGTGTTTCTCATTATAGAAACGGGGCCATCTTGGATGTAACATTGGCTTGTCTGGCAAGACAAATTTAATTTAAATTTGCCTAGTGGTTTCAAAGAAGATTTTCAAAATATTGATGAAATATTACACCTGATTTACGAAATTCTTGAAAATTGTGGCAACAAAACCTTCTCAGGAAACCTGTTACAAATTTGGCTTCATTTGGCTTTGTAGTTTCAAAGAAGATGATTTTCAAAGAATCGCTTAAATTTAGCATCTAATTTGCATATTCGGCTAATTACAAGCAAACAGAAAAAGTTACAGAAAAATCTGTTACATATATTAAATAACTAGACATCTACTTTCTAATTCTCAAATTTGAACTAAATCGATCCATAACTAAACATGTAATGACCATTTATAGGTTTTTGCTATTTATAGCAATGGTGGCCATCTTGGATGAA
Source organism: Anadara kagoshimensis (assembly GCA_021292105.1). Lineage (NCBI taxonomy): Eukaryota > Metazoa > Mollusca > Bivalvia > Arcoida > Arcidae > Anadara > Anadara kagoshimensis. The sequence continues at coordinate 24,592,305 of CM037875.1, read as the reverse complement.
GCAGGAAGTTGATTTGTACAAACTTTAATCTACTCCACCTAGGGACTTTCCACACCAAATTTGGCATCATTTGGGTATGTGGTTTCAGAGAAGAAGATTTTCAAAGAATTGCCTAAATTTAGCATCTAATTTGCATATTCCGCTAATTACGAGCAAACAGAAAAAGTTACAAAAAAATCTGTTGCATATATTAAATGCCTAGACATCTACTTTCTAAATCTCAAATTTGAACTGAATCGGTCCAAAAATAAAAATATGTAACGACCATTTATAGGTTTTTGCTATTTATAGCAATGGCGGCCATCTTGGATGCCCCATGAAGTTGATTTGTACAAACTTTAATCTACTCCACTTAGGTACTTTCCACACCAAATTTGGCATCATTTGGGTATGTGGTTTTAGAGAAGAAGATTTTCAAAGAATTGCCTAAATTTAGCATCTAATAAGCATATTCCGCTAATTACGAGCAAACAGAAAAAGTTACAAAACAAGAGGCCCATGGGCCTTAACGCTCACCTGTGATCTTTGAACCCATGAGCTTCATTCAAATATCAAAATGATAATTCGGCCAATATTCTAATATACATTCCTATACAAAAAGTTTATAGTTTTTGAGATAAAAAATCATCTCAGTACTTGTTTGTATCTGTGATCTTGACATTTGAACCCATGCTCTTCATTCATATATCAAAATGACCACTGTGCCAGTACCAACAATGTTCTAATATACATGCCTATACAAAAAGTTAATAGTTTTTAAGATAATTAACCACTTAGGTATTCATTCGCATCTGTGACCTTGACCTTTGAACCCATGACCTTCATTCATATATCAAAATGATCATTAGGATAATACCTAAATATTCTAATATACATGCCTATACAAAAGGTTTATAGTTTTTGAGATAAATAATCATTTCAGACCTTGTTCACATCTGTGACCTTGACCTTTGAACCCATAACCTTCATTCATATATCAAAATGGTTGTTAGGCTAATACCTACAATATTCTAATATACATGCATATACAAAAAGTGAACAGTTTTCAAGATAATTAACCATTCAGGTATTCATTCACATCTGTGACCTTGACCTTTGAACCCATGACCTTCATTCATATATCAAAATGATCGTTAGGATAATACCTAAAATATTCTAATATACATGCCTATACAAAAAGTCTATAGTTTTTGAGATAAATAACCATTTCAGTACTTGTTTACATCTGTGACCTTGACCTTTGAACTCATGACCTTTATTCATATATCAAAATGACCATTGGGTCATTACTTACAATATTCTAATATACATGCCTATACAAAAAGTCTATAGTTTTAGAGATAAATAATCATTTCAGTACTTGTTTACATCTGTGACCTTGACCTTTGAACTCATGACCTTTATTTATATATCAAAATGACCATTGGGCCATTACCTACAATATTCTAATATACATGCCTATACAAAAAGTTCACAGTTTTGCAGATAATTAACTATTTTGGTAAACTTGTACATCTGTGACCTTGACCTTTAAACCCATGAACTTAATCACTATATCAAAATGATCGTCATGTCAATACCTACAATTAACCAAAAATCCTACATCATTATCACCAGAAATGTTTAAAAAATAGCATTTTTTATCAAAGGTCAAAAACTGGGACATGACCTTGACCTTTGACCTTGACATCAATCAGAAGAAAGTCGCAAGACAAGATCAACAGTGAAAACCACATACAATTATCTTCAGCCATTATGAAGTTATAACAATAAATGTCTCATTTTAAAAATTACATAATTTTACGCAAAAAACGCGTAACATATTTTTTGTCCAATTTTCATGAAAAACACAATTTTAGTGTATCTAGGTATCCTGAATCCAAATATCCAATCAAAATTTGCCTGCACCTTTTGGTTTCAGAGAAGAAGATTTTTTTGTCTTTTGGCTATTTATAGTAACGGCAGCCATATTGTTGGGCATGGTCAAACCCCGAACACAATTTTGAAAGCCTGTTACCCAGGCATGATAATCACCAAGTTTCTTCAAATTTGGCTCAGTAGTTTTGAAGGAGAAGATTAAAATGTAAAGTTTACGCACGACGCACGACACACGACGGACGACGGACGGTGATAGATAGCAATAGCTCATCTGAGCCTTTCGGCTCAGGTGAGCTAAAAACCTGTTACATATATTAAATGGCTAGACATCTACTTTCTAAATCTCAAATTTGAACTAAATCGGTCCATAAATAAACATGTAATGACCATTTATAGGTTTTTGCTATTTATAGCAATGGCGGCCATCTTGGATGCCGCACGAAGTTGATTTGTACAAACTTTAATCTACTCCACCTAGGGACTTTTCACACCATATTTGGCATCATTTGGGTATGTGGTTTCAGAGAAGAAGATTTTCAAAGAATCGACTAAATTTAGCATCTAATTTGCATATTCCGCTAATTACGAGCAAACAGAAAAAGTTACAGAAAAACCCGTTACATATATTAAATGGCTAGACATCTACTTTCTAAATCTCAAATTTGAACTAAATCGGTCCAAAAATAAACATGACCATTTATAGGTTTTTGCTATTTATAGCAATGGCGGCCATCTTGGATGCCGCAGGAATATAATTTGTACAAACTTTAATCTACTCCACCTAGGGACTTCCCACACCAAATTTGGTTCCAATTGGCCAAGTGGTTTCAGAGAAGAAGATTAAAGTTTACGCACGGACGCATGCACACACACACGCTTCACCATGGCATAAGCTCAGCTGGCTATAGCCAGTTGAGCTAAAAACTAAGTGGGAACACAGGAAGTAGATGGATTGTCTGGTAGAAATCAGTACTTGCTGCATGGGACCTCACACTGAACTCGCATACAAAATGTCAAGTGGCTGTGTTTAGTTGTTGATAAGAAAAACTGTTATGAAAATTTTTCTTTCTGACGGACAGATGGAAGGACAGAGATAGACCAGTATACTTCTCTATTCTTCGAAGTGGGAGTATAATTAAAAGAAAAATAAACAAATGACTACAACACTAAGCTATATACACTACTGTATTTAACAAATTAACATACATATCTTAAAATTCTGTTTTATATGTAAATGCCATGGGGTTTGCCAGTGTGTCAGTGCACCTTATTTAAGCTGCATACCCCTTTAATGTTTTGTTTGTTAAAATATGGAATAAAATAATATTGACGTTTCCCCATAAAAATGTCAATCCCAAAATATATGACATAAATTACACTCTGCAAGCAAAAAGGACCCTTAGAACAATGCAAAAGTAATGTAGAAAAAAAACAACAGATTTTGAATGCAATAATATTGACTTATTGTCTATTACACAAACATTGTTTTGTTTTGGTTTTACAATTTCTCCACAACTATTGGGGATGGTTTCACTTTCACTTACTATTTTCGTATAACCCAATGTTGGTGCTTAGAATATAAAAAAAATAAGTGAAAATCTCTAAATTTTGACTTTAGGGCCTTTTTTGCAATGGGATGGTCAAATATGAATGACATTCACTGAAAATCATTTCACATGAAATATTATGAAATATAACATGTGGCATGCTGGAGAACTCATTTGTGCATACTGTATAATGAGAAATATTTGCGGTTTTCATGGTCAATTTTCAACCAAGAAATTAAGTACACCTCAAAGTTTTCTACATATGAAAAAATAAAAATGGCCCCCACAAAAGCCAAAAATGAAAATCGGCAGTAATTTTAACACACCCCTGCCCTGGTGTCGTATTTTATTGCATTAAGTGTATCTTTATCCCTTATTTTTTGTGGTTCATAGGCAAAATTTCTGGGTATGACATGCCCATTTTGGGTCAGCTGAGATCTCCTGATCCAGATTGCAATGAACAGCTTTGATGGTAAATATACTGTCGATTTATTTATTGCTTTTTTATGAGTTTGTGTTTTAAAATCTGATTCAGGACATGCGTTCCGCTAAAATTCAAATATAGATAAATTCTAAAGTATTAGTCCCGGTTTTCAGTACTTATAATACAAGTATTTGAAAATAGATCTCCAAAATGATGCTGTGGTCCTCTCCAACTTGTACTTCATTGACAGCATTGATGCACGATGTTTTCATGAACATGATATATCAAGTGAATAATCGTATTGTACAGTCAGAACCACTTGAAAATATCCACGGCTGTGTCGGGTGAAAATGACAGTCTAATACACCTAAATCTTTATTATGTGCATGTCCACGTAACAACTTTACTGGTACAATGAGAGGATTCTGTAGTAGATCGCTGCAAAATAAAAGGAGAAAAATTAAAATAAATTTACAAATATCAAATAATGGAGGTTGCCAGCATACCACATGATCAATACCCCTTAAAGTTTGTGTGAAACAAATGTTTACGTTGAAATTTTCTGGAGTAACATTATTTTTACAAGAAAACATGAAATGAAGCAATTCCATCTTGCATGGAGATGTTGTTCTGAAGAAACGTTATGAGGTATCACATGGTACACTGGCAAATCCCATTTCACAGTTACCCCTTTTATGAGGTCATTATTATACAAGAATCGGTCTAAACCAAACATACCATTGACTGAAGAAGTTCTTCAAACTAGACATGCGGGGGATGGGGTGGGGGTAGGGGTAGTTTGCAGATTTTGTTTCTTAATGGGTGCATTAAAAACCATAGGCTTTGTTTTATGACGAGTATAATTACCAAGTGAACCCGCCTGAAAGGCCACCTCTATATAAGGGTCACCTGCTTTAAAAGGACGACACATAATTTACTTATATTTTATGAACCAAGTGAAAGTGAAACAGATATCATGGAATAATAATTACACAGGAGAGGTACCAATTAATTTGATCGATTGATTGAATGGACTTTATGTCCCAGTCAAGAATATTTCACTTATATTGTCACCAGCTATAGGTGAAGTGGTAAAATTTTGACCTTTGCAGAGCACTCAGGGTAATGTGCAGGGAGGGTTCTTCATCTGTTTTTCAGGTCTCTTTATTAAAGACCCGGTGACTTTCATTTCAAAATGCCAAGTGCTTGGCAAGAGAAGTCCAAACATAAATTCAAGTCTTGGTTAGACCTGGCCTGGGTTTGAACCTATGACCTTGGACATACGAAGTGAGCACCCTATCAAATGAGCTACCATTGTGGTACTAACTGAGCTACCATAGTGGTATGATGGTAATGGGTCTCGAGAGAACATTGTATACATGTATATGTATTTGTTTTAGTTCTTGCTTACCTATACACCATTCCATGACACACAATAACTGCTCCATCATCAGATGCTGAGGCGAACAAAGGATATCGTTTGTGATAACAGACTTGTCGTATAGCCTTCTTATGATGCCTGCAAACAAAGTACCATAAGAATTTTTACCATAAAATTATCAGTTAGTTTGTAAATACTTCAAGTCAAAAAATGCAATTCATGTAGCAAAATCAACATTCAAAGAATAGCAGTTAAACTAATACTGTAAATTGACCAAATTTTTGTGTTTGGCAATTTTTGCACAATTCCACATGAGTAACAAGTTGCAAAAATGGAACATGTGAATATATAATTTCAATTTTATAAATCACACTTTGACGAAGTGAAAACAAAAATACATGTATGTAAAGAACTTGAAATGTCGCTAATTAACAGTATTCGACGAGTTAAGAGCAATGTCGTGAACTGAAAACTGCCTCAATACAGATTTTGTTTTACTGGTGCCTAATGGTGTAGGGGCTTGAAAGTGTGCTATCATGCTTAAGTGCTTTACAGTTTGTCATACAAGTTTGCGCTGGCAACATGCTCGAGAAACATTCAGGAGGAATAAAGGAAAAGGAAAAAAGGAATCCTGTCTCGATAATGCAATTGGTTAGATTGACGGTCATTCTTGTGCTAGGTGAGTTGGTGTCAAAACTCTAATGCAGGGAAAAAGTAGCGTTGAGACAAAAAACTTCATTTTTATTCTAATCCAATTTGAATGACCATCTCAATAGTAAGCTATTTACAGCTCAATAGTGTGGCACAGAGAAAATTACCCTGTGGAAATTTTTAAGTCCCAAATGAGCTAGATTAAGAAACCATAATTCTTCATTGAGAGATTGAAAATGCTTCATTACAGATCAATGTGCTTCTCGGGGCCTCAGTTCTAACCCCAATGGGGCATTTTTAAAATTTATTCTGACTTACCTTAATGTTTGGTAAGGTTTTGTAGATAAATCCATATCAAACCAACTCAGTCTACAATCATAGCTACCAATAATTAAATTATCACCTGTAAAAAAAGTCAAAATAAATCATTTAAATATCATCACAACAAAGCTAACAGACACAGCTACTCCTTAACAAAATTTGATTTTACTGGCCCCAGTTTCACAATCATTCCTTAGCTAAGATTTTACTTAACTTAATTTTTTGCAAAATTGCAAATCTTTATGATTTTGTTAACTTTCAAGATATTCAGGAATTTAAGGTGTCATTTTTAAGATCACTTCAGATTAAAACATCTGCATTAGTTTTGACAAAAAAATATTCATCAGTAGTTCGAAAAAGAGATTACCAATTTTTGCTGAATTCAAGATAAGGAAAATCTTTGCTAAGAAATGATTGCGAAACCGGGGGCTGTTTATCAAACTATAATATCACATGTTATATAGACAGTTAATGACTGTAGCCATTCAGTGGGTTTTATTTTTTCAATTTTTGAGAATTTTTGCTACAAACTTGAAATCAGTTCTTGCGGCATGGGACCTCATACTGTGCTGCGCACATAATTGAAAGTTGCTAAGAAAATTTATGTTATGGATGGACGAGGGACAGAAGAAAACAAGTATACTCCCTCTTCTTTGAAGCGGGTGTATACTATAATAATACAGTGAAACCTTGTTTCATCGCCACCATTTGTTCCGTCAAATTTTGGCATTATAAAGGGGTTTGGCAATAAATCGAGGGAGGCCCATAAAGAAAAACATAAAAAAAATGGATTTTGGGACTTAAATATAGTGTGGCGATAAGCAAGGTGGCAAAGTTATCAAGGGGCATTATAACGAGGTTTTACTGAACAAGGATGTTAACCTTTTAATACCAGTATTCAATACATGTACATGTGTGTGTGTGTGTGTGTGTGTGTGTGTGTGTGTGTGTGTGTGTGTGTGTGTTTCCACTCACCTCCTGAATGTACAGCCATACTGGACACCCATTTACAATTTGTCATCAACTTTTTCGTCAATTCTTGTTTCAGTAAATTATATACCCTTATGTATCTCTGTGTCTGAAAAATTAAAACAAAGCATCCACAAAAGTTGTCACAAAAACACCCTCTCTAGGCTGAGAAACTTAAAACTGGTTTATCGGTATACTGGTATTTTGAAAACCCTGGCCTCAATCTGTGGGGTTGGTTGGTGGATGGACATGTTTTATGCACCAGTCAAAGTTATTATATTCATGTTCTCAATATTGCGTATGTAAAATTAAATTTTACGGGAACTAGAACAGCCTCTTGAGTGATGTATACCCTTCCTCATCCCCCAAAACTTCTAGGTTGTGATTTCAAAGATTTGACCTTGTGACCTTGAACCTTGACCTATGCACTTAAATTTGGTATTGTCTCATGTTGGTTTACATTTGTTCCAAATTTGATCAAAATTTATCCATAGCCATGGAAGATGCAGTGGGCATGATATTGGGACTGACGACCAGTCAATACAGACAGAATTATTAATATATATCCCCTAAACTTTGTTTGCGGGGGGTGTAATAAAAACTTGAACTACAAACTTACAATTTAGGTGTCATTCTATATTCTATAAGCTTAATAATGTGTTGTTCTGTGTAAGTCATTTTAATACCTAATTAATCACCTTCTTATCTGGTTGTTTTTTATATTTTGTTAAATTTTAGCTGTTTGAAAATCATACTCACCGCTACAAACAAAAACGGTCTCACTGGATGAAACAATACACACTGTACCAAACCCTTGGATTTTGAAAATGGATTCTGAAAATTGAAAGTGGTACAATTTTATTAAAATCAAAATTTTTCTCACACTAGGATGTCGCACAATTTGTCTAACTGAATGAAACAACACAAACTGAACCAAATCCTTGGAGTTTGAAAAATGGATTCTGAAAATTGAAAATGGTAAAAACTTAAAACCAAAATTTTTCTCACACTAGGACCACAATGAAGTTGGATTGGAACCCAGAACCCTTGCACCGTCTCACACTATGATCTGTATGCCAGCCAGTGTTTTAGACCTGATGGCAACTCAGACCCGGGGGTCACCCACTTCAGAATTAATGTGCCGTCCTGGTTCATTAAAACAAAAATGGGAAGGTCTGGTCTATTAAAGAGAAACCTGCAGCCGTGGACCATTAGAAAAAGACCAAAATGTCTTAACATACCGTAATAGTAATTTAGTATGATAAAACAGATAAAGAATAAATCTATTATTTATCTTCTGCTCATATTACTGCTGTAAAAAGCCTTTACAAATAAAATGTTGTTAACCTCGATTTGAACTCAAAACCAAGATCCTGTGTCTTGTTCAATGCCGTGTTGAGTTGGAAAAACATCTGGCCACTGCTACTGCAAAAGTGATAGAAATAACAGAAAAAGCAACTAAAGGAGACTAAATATTCTCTTTAAACATAAACTGTATTATTTGTAATTTTTTTTACCTGACTCCGTTGCCGTGACAACTGATGTATTAGGACGGCCATACTTTCTCCCTTGGGCATCACAGAAGCAAAATAATCTCCCTTTCCATGCCAAGTAGCCTGGTTGACCATCTGTGAAAAAGATACATTGTACACATTATTCAGTGTTCAATTTTAGGAATTTTCAGAGCGATCCATTTTCAAAAACTTTTCTCCAAAAACACCATAACATCAATATTATCTTCATTTATGTAATGTTGGCTCATTAATGTCATAGCAATGGGTGATTTCGAAAAATAAGGGATTAATAGCCCAATGGCCCCTTCTAGAACAGTCAATGAATGCTATAATTGAATTTCCTTCACTACTGCCCATGCAGCTGTGGGGTTTATAACTGCAACATATGCTGCCAAGCCATTTCAGTAAATTTTTAAGTACAAAACAAATTTCTTTTAAGTAGGCAGCATGCAAATAGTGAAATGTACAAATTTGATCTTGAAGGAATTTGGCAAAAAAACTTTATCCAAATCCAAAGAAGTAGCAGACATCTTTGTAACATTGCTGGCTTTTTTTAATGCAACCCCAGATGCCATAAAATGTTTGTGCACAAGTTGATGGTTTCCTGTTAAAAAATATTTTTCTTAGATGTTATTGTTTTCCATGTTTCCAAACAACCATTATTGATCACAATGTATGGTTTCTGCTTCAGGGATCAATATAGATTTAGTGAAAATGTTTAACCACAAGGTCTTTGTAGTTCAGATGTCGGAAAACTTTCAATTATACAAGACTTCCTTTAAATTTTTGAATTTTTTTGTCAGTCAAAATTAAAATTTTAGTAAACACTATTACATGTACAGAAAAAATATCAGAGTATCCCGATTCAAAACTTCACTAAGATTAGAGGTCACGATACTTACCTTAGAATGCGAGAGCTTCAATCTAAATCCTTCATCATATTCTTTGCTATCATATGTCAACCAATCAACTGGAACCTTCTTACCTAAACACAAAATTTTAATATTGTACAGTCTTCAAATTTAGCCCAAAGTTATAACTACCGTTATTTTAGACATATTCAGAGATGCTGATTGACTGATTGATTGATTGAAGGAGATTTTATGTCTCGGGCAAGAATATTTATTTCATTTATATTGAAACATTACCAACTTTAGGTGAAGAGGCAGAAATTTTAACCTTTGAAGTGTGATAAGGCCAATGTGGCATGTTCTTTAAAGTGTCACACCTGCTGTGCCACTGGGCATCGCTTAATAATGTCTCTCCAGAAGGAATCATGGCTATAATTTCTAAATGGGGAGTGCTTGATGAAAGAACAATCCCCAACTATTTTCAAGTCTTGGCCATACCCTGGATTGGGTTTGAACCCATGACCTCCCACATATGGAGTGAGCATTATCAACTGAGCTACCATAGTGGTAAATATTATTACAGTGATTACATGTGTATGACTATTAAGTGTTTTCTCCTGTAAGTGGTGATCAGATTTCTCAAGGTTCATTTTGCTATTTTTACCCCTCCCTTTTACATATTCAATAATTTTCATACAGTTTTGCTTCTATTCTTGTTTAAAATGAAAGATTTTTAGTGAGTGAGCTTACATACCCATACCCCACATGCCTAAATATTGGACCTACATGTAGTTATGGACCTGCAGTTATTTAAAAAAAAACAACAAAGACACAGGGGGCATAATTCTGTAAAAATCAGCTAAGCAGAATATGCAAGTGTTTGGAAAAAAGTGTGGAAAAATAAGGCTTCTTGACGAACTGATGGATAAAAAACATTTTAACCACTGCAACTACGTTTTGTGGGGTATAATAATTCTACATACCTGAAGTAGATTCTTCTGTTTGTTCAAATGATCTTAACATATTGTCTGTGTTTGATACTATCACTTTGTCAACTAAACCTGGGTTTATCAATATCACACTCTGATCTCTGAAAAAGAAATTACAACTGTTTACTTATAAAAATAAAAAAATGCATATACATTTGAACATGGACATACGTGTATACAGAAAATGAAGCTACTGCACCTGAACTATTTTCTATCAACAGTGAAAAAAAACAACAAGAAATCTGTGAGCAGTGCTCACTTAGTATCCCTCATCTTTGCTTATAATTTCAACCATTGACCGTAAAAATAAAAAAATGAACTAAGTCGGTAAATAAAAAGTAGATGTTTGGCAGACTTGAAAACAGTACTTGCAGCATGAGACCTCATATTGAATTTGCATACAAAATTTCAAGAGACTGTGTTTAGAAGTTGCCATGTTTAGTAGTTGCCAAGAAAACTGTTGTGAAAGTTTTTGTTTCGGAAGGATAGACAGAAGGACAGAGGTCAACCAGTATACCAACCTCTTCTTCGAAGCGGGGGTATAATAATAAAGTACTTTAAGTCACATTTGTTTCACTTTTACTGAGAGTCATATGTGAAGTTGTTTGAATTTACACTCCAGCAATACACAGTGAGGGTTTGTCAGCAATGACGTCGCGTGTTAGATATGCATTTGCAGGACTTTCAATTTAAAATAGTAAAAGCTTATCAAAGCAGTCGGTATCTATGTACATGTATATCCTACCTCTCATTAGTTTCTGTAAATTTCATTCGACAATATCGGTCACATGGTGACCTAATATAATCCATGTCAGGCAGGTCTGTTCCATATCTAGTCAGTATGAAAGTTACTTCCCCTGACCAATGTCAACGACACTAGTAAAGGTGTTGTGATATTGAAACAAAATATTTGATGTCCAAGGATAAAAGTGCAATTGATTTCTTTGACGGAAGTTGCTAGTAAGTTAAATTCATTATTATTTTCTATATTTTGTCAGACAGAATGTCAAACGATGGTATTTCTAACTCAAGTCACCATTCACATGTCGCTGTATCCACCATTCAAATTGGTTTTGTAAATGATTTATTGATATGATCGGTATGATATAATAGTTACACAGTGTTTTAGTGACATAATAATATATAAAGGGTTTGTATGCAGCTATAGGTTACTAAAACATACAGCAGTGTCTCATCCTGAACTTCTCTCCGGTCTGATATGGAATTTACTAACCCTGTATAAACCATATTAGGTCACCAACAGACTGTGTAACTAATAATGCATGTATAGTCAATCAATGGTGAGGCCTGATATGGGTTTGAACACCTGACTTTTCACTACCCTCCAGTACAAGACATAAACCTATTTAAAGATTTACAAGTACCATTTCAATTTGTATTCATCTAATCATATGTGGAGTTTTACAAGATTCCGGCACTTATTTGGTGGCGGTCAGTTCATGAACAGTGGAGGAAACCAGAGTGCCTGGAGAAAAACACCAACCTTGGGAGACATGTACATGATAGCAAACTGACTAATTTTCTCACATTTCTATCTTAACAGATGAATTATGGGTTTCCAGGGCAGATATTTGACCACACCAACTAAATCTGTAGTTTTAACTACAGTCAAACCTGTCTATAAAGACCTTCCAAGGGAACCAGTAAAGGTGGCCTTTATGAGAAGGTGGCCTTTATATACAGGTTCAAGTAATATGAATAAGGAACAATTGGGACACAATTCTACTGTCCTTTATAAGCAGGTGGCCCTTATATAAAGGTGGCCTTTAAGGCAGGTAAGACTGTACTTGGTCACAGTTCTCCACCATAAATACTTACACAGCAATAAGAATAAGATTGATTGATGGATTAGGATTCCAGGAGAGACATTTAACCACACCACCGATTTTGCTAGTCTTCATACATCTTCCTGTGGACACTTCCCAAATCTTGATGGTTTCATCATCAGAACCTGTAATGTAATAGAATAGGGTCATCATGTGGCAAGTGCAAATCAAAAACATAGTAATTTATGTTCAAATCACAATCCCAAAAGCTAAGTAAAAGCTTTGAAAACTGGCAGATTAAGTTCAACATGTGAACCTATGGTAATCAAGGGCAGCAAGTTCTTCTTGTGCTCTGGAAGGGTAAACATCGCCTGTCTAGCTAGGTTCACTAATCACACATAGTCCCAAAAGCAAAGTACATGTAATAACTTTTAAAACTCAAATTAGGTTAAACATGTGAACTTCAACCAGGGAAGTGCATGTAAGATAGGGAGTTTGTGCTGTGGAGGAGAGAGAGAGAGAGAGAGAGAGAGAGAGAGAGCTAATATTATACATATTAAATATGAAACTGGAGCAAGTATTATTTGCTGAAAAATTCTATACTAAGCATAATAAAAACTGTTAAAATTTTTTCTGTATATATGTACCTAAATGCTTAACTGACATAAAGAATGGAACAATCTAGAGGATAAGTGACGAATTTATTCGGAACATCCTCTGGATGTGAAATGATAAAGGCGAGAACTTTCCCCTTTTTTGCCGCATATATCAACACTTTTAAGAAAGTTGAGAAAAAAATTAAGGATTTTGCTCAAACTTTCTGAGTTTATGGGGTCTAATGTGATCTAGCTATCGAACTTGGTTAGATTTTTGGGAAAACTTCGGATCATACATAATTTTTGGATCAAACATGCAAAAAATGGACTTTTTATCCCAAATTTCTGTTTAACCCTCTCCTGCTCAATAACCGTTCATTGTACAAAAAAGTCGTCCATTGACCGAAAAAAGTTTAAGATCTGACGGAAAAGACGGTATTTTTATATTTTTTCTATCTTGCACATAAAATCCACAATAACTGTTTAAAGTCGACCCTATCATCAAAATAAATTTAACGTACCGTTTTGAATTCGTACCCATAATAAAGTAACCAATTCTTTACCAAATTATTAGAAGGTTTGGCACTTATCCGTTAGGTCTGTGTTAAACTTTGAGTGGCAAGTTCTGTGGATGAGCTCTACTAATAGAAATCCTCTAGATTGTTCCATTTTTTCCCGCGAAACCCCTAAAGGTGTCACCACACTAGTACACAGCCAGATTTTTATCACCTGAATCTCTTTTCAATTTTACATACATTACAGTACATTTCAATTTCAAATGAATTTCATTTAATTTCACATGGATTTCATTTTAGTTTTAAATGAATTGAGCATCTACAAGGAATTCATTGGAAAAATTTCAAGTGAAATTCACATGAAAAAAGGGTAAATCAACAAGTCACCCCAACTATATTGGGGGTGTGTTGCAACCGCTATTGAAATAACGACCACTATTGAAATAATTATTTCAATAGCGGTTGAGAATGCACTGAAATAACGACCACTATTGAAATAATTTCAATAGCGGTTGGGAATGCACTGAAATCACGACCACTATTGAAATTGGAATAATTATTTCAATAGCGGTTGTATCTGCACTGAAATAACGACCTCTATTGAAATAATTATTTCAATAGCGGTTGAGGATGCACTGAAATGACGACCACTATTGAAATAATTATTTCAATAGCAGTTGAGAATGCACTGAAATAACGACCTCTATTGAAATAATTATTTCAATAACGGCTGAGAATGCACTGAAATAACGACCTCTATTATTTCAATAGCGGTTGGGAATGCACTGAAATAACGACCACTATTGAAATTATTTCAATAGCGGTTGAGAATGCACTGAAATAACGACCACTATCGAAATTGGAATAATTATTTCAATAGCGGTTGTATCTGCACTGAAATAATGACCTATATTGAAATAATTATAAGTCCCCTATCGGTGAAACCGAAAGGGGATTATAGTGATAGTCGATGTCCGTCTGTCCGGGCTTGTATCCGCAACTCCTACTAAACTACTGAAGGGATTTCACTCAAACTTTACAAAATTGATCATCAGGAAGTCCTTTTATGCATATCCAAAGAACGTTGTTGTCGGATGTGCGTCTGTCCGTTCAGCCGTCCGTCCAGAAAGCTTGTATCTGCAACTCCTTCCAAACTACTGAAGGGATTTCACTCAAACCTTACAGAATTGATCATCAGGATGTCCTTTTATGCATATCCTAAGGGCGTTGTTGTCAGATGTGCGTCCGTCCGTTCTGTCGTCCGTCTGTCCGTCCAGAAATCGTGTATACACATCTCCTTCCAAACTACTGAAGGGATTTCACTCAAACTTTACATAATTGATCATCAGGATGTCCTTTTATGCATATCCAAAGGGCGTTGTTGTCAGATGTGGGTCTGTCCGTTCAGCCGTCCGTCCGTCCGTCCAGAAAGCGTGTGTCCGCAACTCCTTCCAAACTACTGAAGGGATTTCACTCAAACTTTACAGAATTGATCATCAGGATGTCCTTTTATGCATATCCAAAGGGAATTCAGGAAATTCGGTATTCTGACTTCAATTTTTAAAAATTTTCCGGGGGAGCATGCCCCAGACCCCCAAGCTCACCCACCCACACAATATTGTCAAAATTTGTTGCAAATTAAAAATACATATTATGCCAATAAATTCTAAAATAGTTTTGGTTTCATTAAGCGTGTCTTTCTTGAGTGAATATGTTATCAAAAATTTCTGAAGTACTGAAAGATATTTTTTAATTCTCATAATTCAGGAAATTGCATATATTGACTTTAATTTATAAAATTTTCCTAGGGGAGCATGCCCCCGGATCCCCTAGCGCATGCGCGCCTGCGGCGCATTGTCTTCACTTGACCCTTTGGTTTCCCCCCCCCCCCCCCTTTCAAATGGGCTGCTACGGGCCTGCTTCCGGAGCATCCGGCCTCACTTTCATGCTGGAAGTTCACATGTACACTTTGTTTTGCCGTTTTCACGTCCAACGGTTTAATTACACTGGATTAACCCTAATGTATATTGTTGTGTTTATATAAATGCACATATAGACTAGAAAGTTGTTTCTTGAAATTAATCTAAATATCGCTCTGTTTAAATTTAAAAATTACGAACTGCAATATGAATCTTAACATGTTCATCTTTTATTTGTATTTTTGTCATAACGTTTTAAAGAAGAAAACTGCATTCTATCTCGTTCTTTTTAAAAGGTTTTACTTTATGAATCACAATGAATATAGTAATTTATAAATTTTATTTATTTTTTATTTTTAAAAAACACTTACCTCTGTTGATCAGTACAAAGTGACTTCTTCTCTTGAAAGCACCCCGTGACTTCGAGTCTATTTCGATTGGTTAGCAATAACAAATGATAAGTAGTGGCACTGAAAAAAACTAGTTTTTTCTTCCTTTTCTGTCTCAATGCCTTTGCAGATGAACTTGTCACATGCGGTAATATTTTAATGTATTGTTTTATTGCCTCCCATCTCTTTTTTAAAATAATAGGAAATACATATTGCAGTGCAATTTTGATGTATCATTGAAGAAGATTTTAAGTCCTGTACTTATGCATTGTATAATTTAGCTCAATGTTATTTTTTAACTTGGGTCTTATATATCAAATCTGAAATATCTTATCATTTTCTTCTCTGAAAAAATTTGCGGTTAATATGTATGGATTATAGTTCATTATGTTTATAAACTGAATGTTATAGAAAAAACCCTTCTTAAAAATATTTAAACGGATATCTTAATAATAAAATCAAAGCACCTTAAGTTCGAACAAGAGGCCCATGGGCCTTAACGCTCACCTGAGGAAGAGTACATATCTTATGCAGAGGTTCAATGGCCAATGACATTAATAAAAGAGAATATCAAAATTTTCAGCAGTAAGGGGCAATAATATGCAAGTATTTTTGCAAATTAATTATAATAATTATTAAATAAGTATGCTATATATAACATATTTAAAGTCTAGCTACAATATATTATTTATAAACAGCTAAAACATCTGTATATTAAAATGTGCATTAATAAATATATTAGGCCAATACCTACAATATTCCAATATACATGCCTATACAAAGAGTTTATAGTTTTTGAGATAATTAATCATTTAAGTATTCATTTGCATCTATGACCTTGACCTTTGAACCTATGACCTTCATTCATATATTGAAATGATTGTTGTGCAAATGCCTACAATATTCCAATATACATGCCTATACAAAAAGTTTATAGTTTTTGAGATAATTAACCATTTAAATATTTGTTTGCAGCTATGACCTTGACCTTTGAACCTATGACCTTCATTCATATATCAAAATGATCGTTAGGCCAATGCCTACAATATTCCAATATACATGCCTATACAAAAAGTTTATAGTTTTTGAGATAATTAACCATTTAAGTATTCGTTCAATTCTATGACCTTGACCTTTGAACCTATGACCTTCATTCATATATCAAAATGATCATTATGCCAATACCTACAATATTCCAAAATACATGGTTATACAAAAAGTTTATAGTTTTTGAGATAATTAACCATTTAAGTAATCATTCGCGTCTATGACCTTGACCTTTGAACCTATGACCTTTATTCATATATCAAAATGATCGTTAGGCCAATACCTACAATATTCCAATATACATGCCTATACAAAAAGTCTATAGTTCTTGAGATAATTAACCATTTCAGTACTTGTTTACATCTGTGACCTTGACCTTTGAACCCATGACCTTTATTCATATATCAAAATGACCTTTGTGCCATTACCTACAATATTCTGATATACATGCCTATACAAAAAATTCATAGTTTTGCAGATAATTAACTATTTTGGTATTTTTGGACATTTGTGACCTTGACCTTTGAACCCATGACCCTGATCTATGTATCAAAATGATCGTCATGTCAATACCTTCAAATAACTGAAAATCCTACACCATTATCACAAGAAATGTTAAAAAAATAGCATTTTTTATCAAAGGTCAAAAACTGGGACATGACCTTGACCTTCGACCTTGACATCAATTGGAAGAAAATTGCAAGTCAAGATCAACAGTGAAAACTCCATACAATTATCTTCAGCCGTTATGAAGTTAAACCAAAAAATGTCTCATTTTAAAAATTACATAATTTTACGCAAAAAACGCGTAACCTATTTTTCGTCTAATTTTCATGAAAAACACAATTTTAATGTATCCAGGTATGCTGAATCCAAATATTCAATCAAAATTAGCCTGCACCTTTTGGTTTCAGAGAAGAAGATTTTTTTGTCTTTTTGCTATTTTTAGTATAAGCGGCCATCTTGTTGGGCGTGGCCAAACCCCGAACACAATTTTGAAAGGCTGCTACCCAGGCATGATAATCACCAAGTTTCATCAAATATGGCCCAGTAGTTTTGGAGGAGAAGATTGAAATGTAAAGTTTACACACGACGGACGACGGACGACGACGACGGACGGTGATAGATTGCAATAGCTCATCTGAGCCTATGGCTCAGGTGAGCTAAAAATGCAGCTGTACATGCAAGGTTTTCGTAATGATTTTGACCAGTATATACTGTTTATAGGAAACAAGCTAATGTATAAACTTACCAGTATATACTATTCATTAGAAAACAGAGGTAAATTACGACTGTTCCTCAACAAATACCTCTTATAACTTTTGTTTTTGGTATGGTAAAATATATTACTATTAATTAACGAATAAGATCATATTCACTGGTTGTGCAGTGATAAACATAATCGTCATCGCAAATATATTCAATAGGCGGTTAAGTTATTCGTGTAGAAAAAAGTTCTCAAGACATTATTATTTCAATAGTGGTCGTTATTTCAGTGCATTCTCAACCGCTATTGAAATAATTTTAATAGTGGTCGTTATTTCAGTGCATTCCCAACCGCTAGTGAAATAATAGAGGTAGTTATTTCAGTGCATTCTCAACCGCTATTGAAATAATTATTTCAATAGAGGTCGTTATTTCAGTGCATTCTCAACCGCTATTGAAATAATTATTTCAATAGTGGTCGTTATTTCAGTGCATTCTCAACCGCTATTGAAATAATTATTTCAATAGAGGTCGTTATTTCAGTGCAGATTCAACCGCTATTGAAATAATTATTCCAATTTCAATAGTGGTCGTTATTTCAGTGCATTCTCAACCGCTATTGAAATTATTTCAATAGTGGTCGTTATTTCAGTGCATTTTCAACCGCTATTGAAATATTATTTCAATAGTGGTCGTTATTTCAATAGCAGTTGTAACAGGGGTGTCTTAATAAATTCATGTGAAGTGAAATTCAGATTAAATTCACATGAAAATCATGTGAAAAACACATGAAAATCATGTGAAAAACACATGAAATGAGATTTACATGAAATAGATGTACAAATGGATCAGATGTTTAACTTACCAGAAGCTAGCCACTGTCCAGTTGGATCAACAGATATAGTCCTAACAATATCCGTATGACCTTTATAGACCTGCAAAAAGAAAAAGAAAAAAAAAATAAAATTACCAGTACTTAAGCACATGAAAGTACATGTACCAGCCATTATTTCAATATTCTAAAAGAATTAACTTGATAGGTTGTGAAATGAAATTTGTTTGAAATATGATTAGTTCTTGATTAATGACTTAAAAGTATTTTGTTTCTCTGGGCATATAGAAAATGACTGACATAAAAATTTAAAGTACGGTAGGTGGGGTTTAATTATGACTGATCTATTCTTAGGAGACTATATCCATTAATTTCCTTTCAGAGAACATTGAAATTTCTTTCCATTCGACAGAATTAGTTATTTAAAATGTGAACGAAGGAAGAAAATTATTATGAATATGAGAATTGCATTTCCAATTTTTTCTGGTTAAAGAAGTAAGAACTCAGCAAATCTAATAAACTCCATAATACTTCAAGAGTAATGGATTATTGAATACATCCAGGTATAAATTCATAGAGCTCCCTCTAAATACGGGTGTCATTATAAACCAATATATTGGTATATTGTAATTTTATTAAAAATTGTATCATATTGCAAAATGATTGCTACGTACTGGTATTGAACAATATTTTCACAGCTTTTGAAACTCAGTTGTTTTATCCATATTTTCTTGTCTTTTTTTATAACATAAAAGTACAATATGGAATTAGTTCATGTTTACCTGTTTTACGCAAAAAAAAAACAAAAAACTATCTGTCACACAGGTGTTTGTAAGACATAGTAAATTATATATACATAAGCGCCCATGTGATGGCATCAAGTAAATACATGGTGGAGCAACAGTATGACTGAAAGTTTATTCATAAAAAAATATAGAAACAGACAAAAGCTTTGTAAAGGCAATATACATTTGTATTGTGGTACATATGCACTACACTCTTCTTATAGTGCAATTTATCTAACATTAGACTAGTTTTTCTGTCTGTATTTGATGAAATACAAGTTTTATCGAACATGCGTGATACAGAATCTTGTATCACCACAGTGTGGTGATACAACATTGGCGGTAAAGTACACGTGCACTTCTCATTGTGACGTCATTGGGGAATCTCCGATTTGTCAAATGTAAACAATGACGTCATTACTACAAAACATGTCATAACATAGTTTAGTGGTTTTCTGTGGTAAAATGTATTTTTTCACATAAATTATTGTTTTTTTTTAATTATTTTAATGACTTAATAGGAAATGTTAGATAAAAATATTATATACACAGTGTGTATGTACATCCCTTCGTATGAGGTCTCGTCCTTTTTTCGTAGCTGTATAACTACTCCGCTACTCGTAGTGATACGACTACGAAATAAGGACTCGACCTCATACTGAGGGTTGTACATACACACTGTGTATATAATATGTATATATCATGGTATGCTATGAGCGTATCACCCCTACCGCTAAAGTGGTTGTTTTCGACTGTTAAGTTAAAGTCTGTCCCGAGCCATTAGGCACATCAGGCCAGAGCTTATCCCGGTTTCGGTGGCGTTAAGCGACTGAGAGTACAAGACTCTCCCCTGAATGGGACGCCGGTCCATCGCAGGGTTAACCCCCAGCATTTTGCCGGTACTCATTTATTTTTCAGCTGAGTGAACTGGAACAACAGGAAAATAAGTAAGTGTCTTGCTCAAGGACACAACACATCGCCCGGTCCAGGGATCGAACCCATGACCTTCGAATCATGAGTCCAACGCCTTAACCACTAGGCCACGCGCTTCCACACGCACAGTTTTCGACTGTACTAGTATAGTATTGTCCCCGGTACTTACCATGGCTTGTGTTGTTGGGAATGGCTGTAAATCTTTAGGTTTTGGTAATTTTGGAATCAAATCTTCTGGATTTATATTCATCTGAATGAAACAAAAACACGAAAATAACAAAAAATAATACTGTAAACGCGTTTAATTTCGCGTGTATTAATTTTCAAAGTATATGAAAGTTAGACATTTCCGCTTAGTTAAATTTTTGCGTTTTATTTAAATATGCACTATAACACAATAAGCATAATTAAAGTTTTGTTCATTACTAATTTTCGCTCAAAACAAACTACTGCAAAATAAGCTAAAATTAGTACACTGCAAAAATAAATACTTTGCAGTATTTACATTTTAGATGTTTTTGTTCTATTTAACGGTTGGAGAGCAAATGTAATTTTGTGGATGGATGAATGGACAAAGTAATTCTCATTTATACCAGTACCCACCAACTTCATTTGCAGGTGGCATAATTTTCGCATTTATTGGCTGTTGCTGCAATTGGGCATACATGTCGTAAATGAACGCGATTTAAGTTTCTTTCAGGATTAAAAAAAAACCAAAATACTGTCGGCCTCGGAAACACAGTGGTCTAAAATGCATGCTTACAGATCACAACACTTCTAATCACCTAGGTTCAAATTCTATTTGAGACAGATCTTAGGCAAGAAAGCTTCTCGGTTCACTTGCCAAAGCTCTGTGGTTTTCTCCAGGCACTCCTGTTTTTTCCATCATCGCTGAACTGACCACCTACATTTAAGTGAAAGAATCTTGACTGGGGTGTAAACTGACATTATTCCACTCTACTTGACTCAGTTATTTCAGTCATCCAGTTTTTCACTTACCCTGATTTTGCGTTGTCGAGGACATAAGTACAAATCTAGACACCGTTCAAATCGTTCGTTAATAAATCGAGGATATGCTGGAACAAGTCGAAGACTGGAATATTTTTTGGGTATAAAATTCATTCTTCTGTCTTCTGGTTCTTGATCTGTCCATTTTTGTTCCTTTATAACAAAATGAAATATACTGAACATGTAATGAATTCCTGCTGAATAAAATTAAACATGACAAAACCTAGAGTCACCAACAACACACATTACAATTCTAGGTTTCCACAATTTAAATGTATTACCCAGTGGTGGTAAAATTGCAAGAATTTGTAAAAATCAATTTTTTTTCATAATTTTCCTAAAATATAATACTTTTTGAAAGAATACATAGCATTATTGACTAGTTGAACAAGGTTTTATGTCCCAATCAAGAATATTTAGAAATGTCACCAGTTATAGGGAAAGTGGCAGACATTTTGAACTTCACAGTGCACTCAGGTCAATATGCAGAGAGTCTTTTTTAGCATGCCACAACTACCATGACATGCGTCATCATTTTTAAGGTCTCTTTTGAAGGACCCATTATTTTCATTTCTAAATCTAGAGTGCATGGCAAAAGAAACAGTCTCTACCCATTTTAAAATTTTGGTCTGCCCCAGACACGGTTTTAAACCCAAACCTTCCACACAGGAAGCAAGCACACTAACAACTAAGCAACCATAGTGGTATTCCATAGGGACTAACTAACTAGGGTCAGTAGGTATTTGACTTTTTTTCTGAAAATAGTTTGGTCATTGGCAAAACAAATATTTTGCAAACCCAGAAGAAATTTTGAAAAAGAAAACTTCTACAAGATCTACTAACACTCATGTACATATAAATAACTTATACAGTCAAACCTGTCTATAAAGGCCACTCAAGGGAACCAGTAAAAGTGGCCTTTATGGGCAGGTGGCCTTTATATACAGGTTCAAATAAGATGAATAAAAGAACAATTGGGATACAATTCTACTGGCCTTTATAAGCAGGTGACCCTTATATAGAGTTGGCCTTTAAGGTAGGTTGGACTGTACCTGGTACATACTTATTATCTTTATCATTGTTGTGTTGTTGCAAGCTTTTTTCAGAAACATTCATTTGGTAAACTACAGATTACACATGAAATTGTCCAAAAAGGTAAAGAAAAAAAAAAAGAGAGTTGGCTTTACTTAATTAGGGATGGTCAGGAAACGGGAAACAATCATTTTTTTGTTTGGCCTAAGATGTGAAAATAAATATGTTGCAAAAATAAAACAAACCTCTTCTTTTGTAAATAAATACTCTGGTGGTGGATTATAAGATTCAGCGTGACCTGGTAAAGTCATCTTTGGTGCTGGTATGTGTGATCTATATCTTTTATTGATTTCTGGCTGTAAAAACAAAAATAGAAATTTCTGAATGCTGGTATTACCACCAATCATAAATATAAAACATAAGCATATAGTAGATATTGGATTTGTTCAATAATGCAAGTCAAGGCTTTTTTTTTACTCCACTCCACTCCAATATGGTAATTTCTACTGAATAAAACTAGAAAAACTGTGAGCTACAAGCTCACAAAAAGTAACCCCCGCTCCCAAAAATCCATTGGATCAAATTTTTAAATAGAAGGTGCAAATCTACATTATATCACAAAGATTGTGTGAAAGTTTCATGAAAATCCATTAAAGGGTTAAGGAGAAGTTGCGGATAAGAGATAGGTACCCTAAGGTATAACGGAAGGACAGAAGGACACACGGACGGACACCCCTATCACTATATACCCCCCACTTTTTAAGCAGGGGGTATAAAAAGTTTTTATGCCCCAGTCAAGATTCTTTCACTTTCAATGATTCAGTCAATTCAGGGATGGATGAGGAAACCAGAGAAACTACTGCCCTTCTGCAAGTGAATTGACAAACTTTCTCACAGTACTATCTGCCCCAGGGGGATTTGCAGTCAAAGATGCTCCTTAAATATGCACTATAGACTACTCGGCAACCACGGTTCCTGCCAGTTGTACAAAGAGAATCATAAAAGACTGATAAATATCTAAGATCAAATACATTTATAGACTGTCTACTGAAGGGCAAATTTTCTTAACAACATCAACTTTGTATCCACTGTCACTTACACTTCTTCTTAACAAAAGAATGCAAACAAAGGGAGATAAACAAACATCAACTTTGAATCCACTGTCTCTTATACTTCCTTACAAAAGAATGCAAACAAAGGGAGATAACTTAACCACATCAACTTTGTATCCAATGTCACTTATACTTCTTAACAAAAGAATACAAACAAAGGGAGATACAAAAGAATACAAACAAAGGGAGATAACTGTGAGAATGATTACCTACCTCATCTTCATCCTTCCAGAGCATAAAGTAGTTCATTTCTTCCTGTTTTTTCTTGGCTTCTTCTATTTCTTTGTTAGTTTTCATCCATCCCATCTTCAGAGCATGTACCATTTGTCCTACCTGTTAAATGACAGTAAAACAAATAAATACGAAAACACACCATCCAAGTATCGGTTAATATCAACTATAACCATCAGTCAAGCCGACTTATATATGTTGTGTAAGTTTTGTCATTGGAAATGAGAATCTTATAGCATTATCAATTATTGATGAAAAATTCTAAGTCTGGGAATCATAAAAATTCCGGATAATTCCCCAGAATAAATCCGATCAAACTAATAACAGCGGGTACACATGTGTTCATTTCACAAGTATCATCTGTGCATAATTTCAGAAAATCATGCATAAAGGAATAAACCTCTGGACAAAATTAGGTCTAAGGATGGCCAATGTGATTCTAGTATACCCAGCCCCTTACTTCGTTGTAAGCAGGTGGTGGTGTTGGGGATGTAAGTATAACTACTGATATGTTTTTGGATTGACAATATGCCATCCTGGCAGGGTCTGACAAAGATTTGAAAACAGGTTTTGACTCACACTCAGTACCGGTAATTAGAAATGAAAACCACAGTCAAAAGTCAACCTTGCCTTGATATTTTACTATAAAGATATATAGAAAACTATTGAAAAATTCACCAGTCCTTTTTAAAGTTACCAGTCTCAGATGTGGAACTGGCGATTATTTTCGGAAGAGACTTTTAAAGCTGAGCTGTGAAGAAGAAAACTTAAATATTAGTACCCGGTAATTTTTTTCTTTCTGCACCCATACCAGACATTTTCTATTTAAATCAGAAGTACAACAAAAATCCTACTTTGATTTTCTCCCAATAAGACGGAATAAAACTTCTTTTATCTTACCTTTAGTTTCTCCCACTTCGATGGAATAAAACTTCTTTTGTCGGCTGGTCTGTTTGTAACAGGATGTATCATCATCTCATGTGAGAAAATGTCTTCCCACGGCTGAAACAAATACATGTAATGTATTGTTATATTCTTAACAAGAGCCTGGCTAGGTGGAGCAAGATATGCCCATTTTACATTTTTGCCATTAAAATTTTAAATATTGAAAAAAAAGACCCAACGTCTCAAACATATATGTGGAGTATTGTTATATTCTTAACAAAAGACAAGCTGAGGTTGAGCATGATATGCTTGTTTTACATTTTTGCCATTTAAGTGTTGGTAAAGACCCACGGCTGAAACATATACATGCATGTAAAGTATTGTTATATTCTAAACAAGACCATTGCTAGATGGAGCAAGATATGCCCATTTTACATTTTTGATATAAACTAATGGTAAATATTCACTGCTGAAACATATATACAGTCCAACCTGTCTTAAAAGCCACCATTATATAAGGGTCACCTGCTTATAAAGGCCAGTAGAATTGTATCCCAATTGTTCTTTATTTATATGATTTGAACCTGTAAATAAAGGCCATCTGCCCATAAAAGCCACTGGTTTCCTTGGGTTTCCTTTATAGACAGGTTTGACTGTATTCTTAACCATAGCACTGTTAGGTGGAACAAGAAACGCTTGTTTTACATCTTTGCCATTTTTGTTTGTAAATATTGTTAAAAGACTAAACTTTAAAAGGAGCACAACTCTTGACTGACAAATTTGCCTTACCATAATATGCCCTGTTTCTAAGAATAGACCTATAAATTCATTTCTGTACAATTCTCTTTAGGTGAAAAAAATTCATTTCAACAAGCATATATGATAAACGAGGTTTAACTGTAAGTTAACACATGCACGCATGTTTTCTCCAGGCATTCTGGTTACATCCATCATTCATAAACTGACTGTCTTGATATCAGTGAAAGAGTCTTGACTAGAGCATAAAACAGTTTTACTCCATGATTTAGTGAGGTATAAACAACTTATATTTACAAAAATTTTGATTGTCCCATCAAACCGATCACCAATATTTTGACTAGTCACCTCTATATAAGGACCACCTGCTTTTAAAGGCCAGTAACATGTTATCCCAATTGCTTACTTTTCATGTTATTTGATTCTGAATATATGGGTCACCTGCAAATAAAGACTACTTTCATTGGTTCCCTTAGACGGTCTATATAGGCAAGTTTGACTGTACAAGCCTTTTAAAGCAGGTGGTCTTTATATAGAGGTGGCCTATAAGACTGTGATTGTGTAACATTTAAAAAAAAGAACTTGTAATATCACCAACCTCATACAGGTCTTGACCAGTGGGTGCCTTGTTCTTCATGATATTCTGAATTGTCTTCAAATCATTCTCACTTAAGATTACATTCTGTCCCGTCATCTTGTTTGTCACTGTTTTCCTTTGAACAAAAATGTACATAGTTAAAACCAGTGATGTCCAATTGGACAAAAATTAACAATCCATAATCAGAGAGATAAAATCGATTAATTATCTATCAATAATCAGAATTTTAAGTACATTTTTGCATTTTACATGTAATTAATAAATATACATCATTATATCAGAACGAGTAGTTTTATTTGTGTTATTGCTTAGTGACGATAGCTCCAAAACTTTAGACCTCTTGGTCCCTGCATACAGATAAATTATCCAATCACCATTAGCCATGTTGTTTAAGGAGAATGAAACAGAATTGAACAAGGTATCACAAGTGATACTACCGGGATAATCCACTCTCAATGGAATATTGTGTAATACTTGTATATCAAGTGTTGTTAAAAACAACTAAACTTGTTAGAGATCTGAAAGTAAGTAGTTAGGGTTACCTTGAAATTAAGTGTTTTCTAAACATCAAATACAACCATAACAGTCTATATCCAAATCACAATCCCAAAAGCAAAGAGTGTAAGTGACAGTGGATACAAAGTTGATCTTGTAAAGAAGATTTGCCTACAATAGCCAGGTGGGGTGCTTCCAGAAAGACAAGCATCTCTTGTTGGGCAAACTACACTTGCTGTGTGTGAAATGGAAATCTTTGGAAAACTGACAGATTAGGTAAAACACATGAACTTCTACAACAGAAGTCAGCTTTGGTGCTTCCAGAAAGGCAAGCACCTCTTGTTGGGCAAACTACACTCACCGTGTATGAAATCAAAATCTAATTCACATAGACAAGTCTTTTCCATTTGTAGGTTAAGTTACTTAAGTAAATCAAAATTGTATTCACACAGTTGATCCTTCTACATGGCATGTTAAGTGAATCGAAATCTAATTCATATAGACAAGTCTTCTACATGGCTTGTTAAGTAAACTTACCAGTAATTAGGGTTATCCATTTTGTTCAAGAATTCGTCCAATTCATCTCCTTTTTTAGGTTTGATGAGCTTTCTTCCTTCAAGGTCGTAACCAATGTGTGGTAGATCCCGATACCACTCCATAGGTATGTTACCCACTGTATTCCTGACATCCTGTATCATAGAAAGGACAAAATAGACACCTGATGATGAAATTGATTGATTGATTGATTGATTGAATGGGGTGTTATGTGCCAGTCAAGAATATGCCACTTATATTTGGACATCACCAGCTATAAGTAAAGTGGCAGAAATTTTTGCCTTTACAGTGCAATGTGGCTGTTGTGACACAATCATGGTATCATGGGTTTAAGGTCTCTCCCGAGGGACCCCATGACTTTCATTTCTAAATGCAGAGTGCTTGGAAAAAGGACAGTCACTACCTATTTTTAAGTCTTGGTCAGACACCAAGGGTTCAAACCCATATATGGGAGGTCATGGGTTTGAACCCTCTACCAACTGAGCGATCATAGTGGTTATGGATGATGTGAAAAGGAGACCAAAAATTACAGAATTTATCCCAGAAAAGAAAATTTATTTCAACATGTTCTCAACCATCAATACACCTCTAATTTCATTGATATATATCTTGGCAGTAAAAATAGTGAAGGGAATCATGCACAGGGAGTAGTGGGGAGGTTTAAATGTTTGTTTCCCATTTAGTTTTTTCTAACGTTCATTAAGTAAGTCATGAAAAAGCATGATGCAAATGTAGCAGAACAGACAAATGTACGGTCAATCACACTATTGGTGAGTGTTCTTGCCAACTGAGCTGCCTAGATCATTACATACACTGGGCTTCCACAAAATTAAAATCATTAGTAGTCAAATTTCCCAAAATTTGCAAAAAAATTTGTGAAAATATGGTCGTTTTATAGTATTTTTTTCCATAAAATAGATTATTTTTTGTTAAAGATATTCTCAGAAATGAGTAGCCAATGGTGATTTTGGCTACAGTATAACACAAATATAACACACATTTTTAAACAGAATACATGAACAGTGTGAACTGCGATGTCAAATACTTGTCCTGATGGCTTCTTTATATGTCTATATATAACAATAAAACAAAGGGGCTTTATAACAAAGTTAAAAATAGTCCTCAGGGCTTCATTATAAACGTCTTTTACTGAACCAGGAATGATAACCTAGAAACACACAGTCAAACTTCAATAACTTAATACTGATTTTCCAATTTTGACTTTAAGTTACTGGGAGTTTCAGTTTTCAAATTCAAAGAGATTACTGAGAAAATCAGGATGGACCAAAATGAATTTTATTTTATCCCATTTTAACAAAAGATGCTCAAGCTATTGAAGTTTTACTATATCTAATGTTCCAATAAAATTGCAAATCATGGTTTGAAATTTTAGATACTCATAAAGTCCAAAATAAAAAAAACCTTTTGGAGATATATGTACATCTTGAAAATTCAAAATAATTTTTTTTACCTCCTCATCTGAAGAGTCATATTCGTATTCATCAGGTTCACTAGAACTCTTGACTTGTAAGGACGACTTTCCTTTTTTAGAAAGTTTATTTGTGGCTATTATATTTATTGTACTCTTTTTCTTCCTCCCCATTCTCGTCATTTCTGTCACTTCCACTATCCTCAGGTAGGTCACTTCCTGTGGACATGTTTTCGACACTGCCTTCATCCTCTGAAGATTTTTCTTCATCATCATCATCGCCGTCATCACTAGATTCTTCCCCTTCACCTTCATCCTGTAATTCATTAAATTTCACCATATCATAATTACGCTCTAATTGGAGATTATTAAACCACTGAATTGTCTAGAAATGGTGTTGATAGTGCCATAACTTCCCTTGCTGCACAAAGCAAACTCCTTCATGAGCACTAGTGCCATTTCTATTTTCTTAAAAATATTATTATAAAATATTACTTTTAATCATGCGTCAGGGGTTTCTCTCTTACCATTTTCTGATTGGTCCAGAGGTCTAGCAAATGTGAAAAATAAGTACCGGTACATGTTTCATATGGCCAAAATTGTGACCAAAAAAATTATAAATCATAGAAAACTCCAAAATACTGTTTAATAGCTGAAATTTTTGATATTATGAAAATTGAAAAAGTTATTGTGAAAAAAAAAAACCCAAGATTTTAAATTAATGGGACACGAAAAACGACCCAGTGAGAGAGCAATATAGGTGACTTAAATATAACAGTGATTTAATTTTTTTTTTGAAAACTACTTTGTGCCTTAAAATTTGTAACAAAAAAAAAAAAAAAAAAAAAAAAAAAAACTAAAATTTTGAAATATAGCAAATTACAATTATTTCACATGATTGCATGATCTCCATGGCAAAGATGTCATATTGTTACATTATACAAAATTTTGTGTATAAGGTCAACCAGATTTAACTTCCTTCTTTTTCACCATTTTCGGAATTTTAGCGGTGAAATTTGGAAATTTTAGTCATTTTTCCCAGGGGAAACAACCTATATTTAGTACTAATTTTAGGCAAATAAAATCACTGTATAACAATGCCTAACCTCGTCATCACTGGTGTCAGGTTCTTCTTCTAACCCAGAGTAAACACTCTCTTCAGAATCGGACGTATCAGACTTATCACTGTCTCCAAACAAGTTGATCTGTAAAATATATATAAACACGATAAACAGCAAGCAAATTCAGAGAGTTAGGACCCCCTAACAGAAGGTATACTTTTGTGATTTGCTAAAAGGACTATAACTATGAGGTAAATGAGCAAACCAACTCAGGTTAATGATAGGTGCATCTCCTATCAATGTTGATGCTTTGCACGGGATTCATAAAATAGTGCTTCATAGTTTTGGAGAGTTACTACAGAGTACAGACAAAAAGTGGCTAGATAAATGGAAGGAAAGAAGGAAGGAACTTCAAAATTGATAACTCTTCTTTCTTCAAAAGGTGAGGATAATTATATACAGATATGGAAAGGTTGGTTGGTTGGTTGGTTGGTTGGTTGAATGTTGCTTAACGTCGCATCAGCAATTTTTCAGCTATTCGCCACGAGAACTATTTAATTAATCTCTATGGATTAATCTATGAACAATTTTTGTGTATGCATGTGAAGTGCGAGTGTGTTGTATGGTCTGCCTTGTACTAGCGCGCACTCAGGGCGACTTTACCGTGCTAGCTCACAGAGTCAGTACGCCGCAGACAAGCGTACCACTCCCCCAGTCCATTATACTGATACCAGGTGAATCAGTAAAGGCCAACGGTAAGGAAAATTCACTTTCCCACATGTGGTCCGAGCGGGACTCGAACTCAGAGCGGTGAGAGACCCTGGATTTGAAGACTGACGTCTTATCCATTAGGCCACCGCGCCTATGGAAAGGAGACAATTGGGGTGAATAATTCATAACTGGCAATAGCAGAGCATATCTAACGAGACACACTGCAACTAGACAAACAAGAAACAAGAGATATGTACACGGGTATTGAGACCACTGTTATGAAACTATTGTTGACCGTCCTAAAAGCAAGAGCGTCCTAGATTTGTGGCCATTTTTGTTTTCAGTTTATTACACGCGCGTATCGTCTCTGCAGTGACGATTTCATGCATTAAAGACAAAATTTAGGTATTTACTGTGAAACTATCCAGAAAAATCAGTTGTCTATTTTTCAGCTCTCAAATTCTTGTTGCGTTAGCAAGTTTTGTTCGTTTTCTATTAGAGTCTCGAATCACGGACGTTCGAGGATACTGAATGGATCTAATTTCAAAATTGTAAGCCAGTGCTGTAGTCCAAGTACTTTTCAATAACCATAACACAGGTAAACACGCCTACATGTGATTTATTCCATCAAAAACAGATTTTATTGTCAACATGTGATTAATCTGTCTAAACTGATAAGCAGCTTATTACTGATATCGAGATGTAACCAGCTTTAAGTGGCAAAAAATTAGGTATTTAGGGGGGTTACATTTGAATGTGAAAATAATTAAGTTTAGGTCGACTGATTTCAAGGAAATTTGAATGTATAAGTTTTTGTTGAAAACCAGAGATAAATTTCAATTAAATTAGATAAATTACAGAATCTGTTGTCAATTCTTCACGATTTTTTCTCTTAGATGCACTAGCCATGCTGTACACATGTGGTAGTCATGAAGTCACAAATAACTGATAAAAAGTGTTTTTATTACTTTTTAAAACAAATAACAGAATAAAGAGATCAATTTTATTTCTTTTTATAAATAATGATAATATTATAAATAAAAAGAAGAGAAAGGGTGTGTTTTGACGGCTTTATTAATTGTATAAATGTAAGTAATTTTAAATTAATTATCGTTTAGTTTATCCTTGTTTACGTCTTTTCGGAATTCCAAGACTGAAAATCCTTGAAAAGGGAAGTAATTCTAAAAAGAAACGGACACCTTGTTCCTGAACCCAACATCAGCAACCTTTTGTTAAGTAGGTAGGTTACACTAAAGTATGCTGGCTTATACAGAATTATGAAATAATCTTTTATGTGGCATTTCATCAGATATCGGTATGATGTAACTCTTAAATGAGGTAATTATTATAAATTACCCGATTACAGTAAACATTTCTTCTAACCGACTAAGGAACTGAAGACAGAAGTACTAATAGTTTCCTCCATTATCTGGTGAACCAGGTTTGTTAGAAGTTAATGTGTCGGATGTATTCCTTTGGAACACATCTGTATTAATTTTATTTTATTTATTATTTTTAAAAATGATTAAATCACCGTAAAACAACAGTGAATTGATGGTATACATCCCTGGGGTACTATAATTAATTAGGATTTATTTTATATTTCAGAAAAAACCCTGAAGGTTTACATTTAACAAGACAATCCATATTTTGACAGCTTATAGGATGGACCAGTTACAGGATTATCATCAGACTGCACTTAGTGTTGCCAGGAAAGCTGGTGTGGTATGTTTATTTAATACCAGGCAATTACCCATACTCCACATTACCCCATATTATAATATATTTACAATCGCTGATGTTTTCTTACATTAACTTTTTTCAAGAATCAGTAAACTAGCATGCATGACCTGTCAACCTCTCGTTAAGTCTGATTTTGGTTTGGGTTGTTTATTGTGATGTCAAAGAGGGTGGGGCTAAGGCTCTGAAGGAATGAATTGACATCAAGGAAGGTGGGGCTAATTCTCTGAAGGTAAAAATGACAAAATCAGCAGATGAAAAATGAAAATCAGTATTTTGTAATACTAAATTGATTGGCCTTTTGCAAATTTTAAGCAGAAATGCCAACCATTAAGATTGTAAATATAAGAAATAATTTTCAATTTGTTGTGCTTTACGGGGATATAAACAAGATTTTAGAAGTGTCAACTCTATCATAAAATGATTTGCTAAAATTAGTTACTGTTTAAAAGAATTTCTAGCCAATAGTGATTTTGGCTGCCGGCAACAGAAACCTAGATAAACTGTTATTTTCATTTTTTGCAGGAAGTTAAAGAAGCGTTTTTTAAAGAAAAGACGGTAGAACTAAAGGATAGTTTTGCGGATCTTGTAACAGAGACAGATCAAAGAGTTGAGAAGCTTATCATTGACTCCTTCAGAGAGAAATATCCAACACACAAGTATGTATACCAGTCAACAAAACTTGTCGCATACTTAGTCCTTGTTATGCCCAGGGGTACATAGGGCAAGGACTAGAGTTTTCCACTTGTCTCTATCTTGTGCCATCCTCTCCAGTTCTCCCCAAGTTAGTCTATATTTCTTCATTTCTTTCTCCACAATTCTCCTCCAGGTGTTATTTGGGTCTGCCTTGTTTCCTTTTTCCTTCAGGAGTCCATCTGAGAGCAACTCTCACTAGAAGGGGGTTTTACCATTCCAGAATAGTTAGACACTTTCCATAATCTTTGCAAAAATCCGGAATGTTTAGATCAAATCCGGAATTTTTATACCAAATCCGAAATAATCAGACAAAATCCGGAATAATTGGTCAAAATCCGTAATGATTAGAATATTTTCACGGTAAATTTTACGGATTCTAAAAATTCCTGTAAGTGTCTGATTATTCCGGTATCTTGTCTGATTATTCCGGCAAAAATCTAATTATTCCGGCAAATGTCGAATTATTACGGTAAAATTTAAAAAAAAATTATTATTTTTTAGAAAATTTCCCGTAATAATTTGACATTTGCCGGAATAGTTAGACTTTTACCGTAATAATCAGTCTTTTTCTGGAATAATCAGACACTGTAATTTTTAGATTACAGAAAACTTACCGTAACAAAATAGTCTAATTATTTCGGATTTTGCCTGATTTTTCCGGATTTTGTCTGATTATTCCGGATTTTACCAGTTTATTCCGGATGTTATCTGCTTATTCTGGATTTATTTGGTTTATTCCGGATTTGGTCTGATTATTCCGGATTTTCGCAATTATTTCGGTAAAACCCCCTTCTAGTGTCTTTTGATATTTCTAATTGGCTTTCTTAGCACATGTCCTATCCATCTCCATCTTGATCTTGTCAGAATCGTTCTCATATCATCTGTGTTTGCTTTTTTGTGGAGCTCCACATTAGTGATCTTAGCTGGCCAGTAAATCCTCATGATCTTTCTAAGGCATCCATTGTGAAAGCTGGAAAGTTTGTTGGTATTTTTTTTGGTCATTCTCCAGCATTCGGCTCCATATAATAGAACTGACAAAACACAACTGTTGTAAAGTCTTAGTTTTGTCTTTTTGCCTATGCAGTTTGTTTTCCAGATGCTTTTTAGCTTTATGAAAGCACCCCCAGCTTTACTAAGTCTAGCTTTTATGTCTTTTATGTCTTTTATGTCACATGTACCTGGCTTTATCAGTGCTTAGTAAATAGTATCAAAGTTTACTGGATACTAGTGTGGTGACACCTTTAGGGGTTTCGCGGGAAAGAATGGAACAATCTAGAGGATTTCTATTAGTAGAGCTCATCCACAGAACTTGCCACTCAAAAGTTTAACACAGACCTAACGGATAAGTGCCAAACCTACCAATAATTTGGTAAAGAATTGGTTACTTTATTATGGGTACGAATTTAAAACGGTACGTTAAATTTATTTTGGATGATAGGGTCGACTTTAAACAGTTATTGTGAATTTTATGTGCAAGATAGAAAAAATATAAAAATTCCGTTTTTCCGTCAGATCTTAAACTTTTTCAGTCAATGGACGACTTTTTCGTACAATTAACGGTTATTGAACAGGAGTGCGTTAAACATAATTGTTTTCTGAAAAATCCATTTTTTGCATGTTTCACTCCAAAATTAAGTATGATACGAAGTTTTCCCAAAATTCTAATCAAGTTTAATAGCTAGATCGCATTAGACTCCATAAACTCAGAGAGTTTGAGCAAAATCCTTAATTTTTTTCTCAACTTCCTCAAAAGTGCTGTAATACGCTGCTAAAAAGGAGAAAGTTGTGGCCTTTATCATTTCACATCCAGAGGATGTTCCGAATGAATTCGTCACTAATCCTCTAGATTGTTCCATTCTTTATTTGTGCTGGTAAAGCAGCAGGGTTTACCGGACCGAACGAAGTTTTATCAGATGGAACACGACAATGATTAAAAATGATTAGTACTGAGTTTCATTCTTTAACAGGAATTGTCCCTTTAACACATTTGATCAGTTGGAGGAACATTGCCGATGAACTGCAAGTTTCAGCTATCAATTTCAAAAATTGAAGTTAGTGACTGATAGTAAATTGTAAACTGGTGCCAAACATTTTTGTCCGGAATTTGACTTTTTTTAGTCGGACCAACACAAAATTTACCGGTTTTGTCCAAAAGTTTGTTAGGTTTGGGAACACTGCTTTAATCAGATTGATATTAGATATCAAGCACAAACAGATGAGACTAAATTCTAAGTAAATTTGAAAAAGAATAGGCAACATGTGGCTGCTACTGAGGATGCCCTCAACTGCTAAGAATGTAAAGACTGATGGGATCAAACAAGAAAACAGCAGTCCTTGTCCAAATCACAAAGTACTGTAAAAACCTTGAAAACTGGCAAATTACGGGCTAAGTTAAACATGTGGACTTCCACCAGGATATCTAATCTATCTAATCCGAAAAAACTAGGAAGTTACTTTATTTCCCTAATTAAAATATATTTTTTATTTTCTTGACTGGGATGTGAAACCCTATTTTATCCATCCATCAGTCCATTCGTCCGTCCATCTGTCCATCCATCCATCCATCCATCCATCCCATCCATCCCATCCATCCATCCATCCATCCATCCATCCATCCATCCATTCTACCTATTAAAATTTAAAAAAAAAAGCAGTATGATGCTGAAATTTGAATTTTATTGTACTTATAATTGTAGATTCATAGGTGAAGAGTCAGTAGCCGATGGTCATAAATGTGAGTGGACGGATGATCCTACCTGGATAATTGATCCGATTGATGGAACTTCCAATTTTGTCCATAGGTAATTAGGTAATATGTAGTATACAGATAATTTGGACATCTACACATCTACATGTACACTCTACCTGTGCAAAACAATTGTCAAAATTTTTACTCTTAATGTTTTTTAGTTCACCTTAGCCGAAAGCTCTGAAACGGTTTTGTACTTTGTACTTTTGCTACATTTTCAGCTTTTTTTAAAACGAAAATTACTGTAACTAGATGCTAAAGATTTTAGATGATGCTACTAAGTAACTATTTTAAAGAAAATACTGTAACTAGACTTTAGGCATTTACAATTATTTTGACAAGTTATATTTAATTTCCAAAATTGTCTTGGCATTGAGATGAAAACCTTAGGAAATTTTGATGGTCCCTGTAATTTGAAGATTGAAATTCTGTGTGAGATATGGGACATACCAGGTGAGCATTAAGGCCCATGGACCTCTTGTTAATACATGTACTACCGGTAGTATTTAATTCAGTCAGTCAGTGAATGTGACAGTCAGTTAATGATTTAGTCAGAGAGCAAGTTACTTGTAATGAGTCAGTTATTGAGTCAATAAATGAGTTGGTAAACAATTTGAACAGTAGGTTGGTTAATTATTCAGACAATGAATGAGTCAGCTTTTAAATCGGGTTTGTCGCTGTAGCATGTGATGCCCCCTACATTTGTGCGGAACGCATATTTCCAATGGATACAGAATCGCATGATGAATAGATGATATTTGCTCATAAAAACTAAGTTTTTCGGGTAATTTGCATAGTTAACATTGTCCAAAACGTTTCACACAAATGTTAAGAGGTACTGATCATTTAGTACAGCAGCCAACCCCATTGATAAAGTCATTTAGTTACACATCCAGCAATTCAGTTTTTGAGTCAATTAGTCAGTGAATGAGTGAGTGAGTCATTGAGTCAAGACAATCAATGGACAGTCACTGAGTCAGACATTCAGTGAAAAAAGTCAGACAGGGAGGGAGTTGATCACTATCAGTGAGCCAGGCAGGTGGAATATGCATTAATTTATTAGGTATTATAATAACATACACAGCGGGTTTAACAAGATAAAAATGAAGTGCTTACCCTTACAGAACACCTGGCCTCACTTCCTTGGTGGAAGTTCATGTGTTCAACCTAATTTGCCAGCAAGTTTTGACTTTGCAGCCCTTTCAGTAAATTTTCAAATAGAAGACAAATGCCTTAAAGTAGGCAGCAAGCATTGAGTAATATGTATTGCCAAACTTATTTACAAAATGTAAACTTGGTGGAAGCAGGTGACAAACTTAATCAAAATCCTAAAAAGTAGCAGACAACTTTTGTCGTCTTGCTGACTTTGTAGTTTTTACATGGATTAGTGTGTTTGTTATCCCCGCCTTTCAAAGAATGATAGGGATATTAAATTCAAGCTTCTGTCTGTCTTTTCTTCCTTTGGCCCTTCAATTGGAAAACCTTTGAACATAAAATTGCAAATCACGAAAAAAAGAATCTGCTGGCTGGGGACCCTAATCTAATTCACTGAATTTACTTGTTTTTGATTATATCTAGTGTTACTTTACTCATATTTTTGGCAATCCAATGGGACAAATTATCGAAAGCCAGATAGATGGAAAATGCATTAATTTAGTCATTATAATTATACCACCTGCAAACTAGTTGAGGGGGGTATATAGGAATTACCATGTCTGTCTGTCTGTCCGTGTAAAATGGTGTCCGGGCCATATCTCATCAATGCTTTGGACAACTGTCAAAAAACTTCACATGAATAATCTTTATGGTTCAAAAGTGTGTCATGACCTTGAATCAAGGTATAATCTGAAAAATCAAGGTCGCGGAAAAACGTTAGATGTTTAGGGCAGGGGTATTTGGCTCTCAAGAGACAGTTCTAGTTTATATCTGGTATTACTTCACTCATTCATTCCTTTTTGACATGTTTTGTTTCAGCATTCCAAATGTGTGTATATCAATCGCATTATCAATCAAGAAAGAGGTTAGTAGTCTGCATACAACTTACAAATATTGATACATCAAGATTTATTTAAAATTGCTTTAGATGTCAGTACTTGGATCATTCATTGTCTTTACACCGAGGTTAAAATCCCACTAGGGACAGATCCTAGTTTGGGAAAGTTTGTTGGTTTGATTGCCAAAGGTGGGAGGTTTTCTCTGAGATAACATTTTCTCCAGAGCATCTTAACATCTTATTCTATTTGTCTGTTCATGGACAATAATTCCATTCTTCTCTCAGAGAGAGAGAGAGAGAATGAGAGAAAGAGCAATATGTTTGTGAAAAGATGGCACCATTCTTCTCAGAGAGGGGGAAATGCCTTTTCACACACACACAGAGAGAGAGAGCGAGAGAGAGGGTCTATAGCAGTGATGTCTTCCTAACTCACTCATAGAATTAGTTAAATTCATTCATCCATGTCATGTATTTTAGGTCATTTCATGAGACTTATGGTAATATTTCAGAAAAAATATTTTGTTTATATTTTAAAAAGGGAGCATTGGCATAATCTATTCACAGCTGTTTTTGTTATTGTTATGTTCACTTTAATATACATGTAGCCTGTTGTAGGTAAACAACATTGACCTGTCTGCTTGACCTTTCATTAGGAATATTCATATAAATGAGGATAATCCACCCAAATCATGGGTACTGTTAGGATTCAGATTCAATACAGAAAAAATGGATGTTTAACAGTTAGTGCAGATAAAATAAATACTTGTGTCCCCTTGTGTATAAGTGTACTGGCCAATGATAAATATTTAAAATTAAAGGTCAGGCTGGCAGGTCAATGTTGTTTGCCTATGACAATTTAGGCCAAATTAATCCTGCTAAAATTTGTTTAATCTACCTGCATGTGTACCAGTATTCTCTGTACTAACTGTTGTTACAGCACATTTAACAATGACCCCCCCCCCCCCCCCCAGTACATAGGGAGTTATGAGTTATTGCAAGGAGAAACTCTCTATAGTGGGTTTGATCCCTGGCAGAGTCTGACCCAAGAATTTAAAGTGGGTAATGATTGTTCTTTTGCCAAACACTCGGCATTACAAAATGAAATTCAAAGTTTTTTCGCATGGAACTTAAAGTGAAAGAGGTCCCGTGTCATGGTAGGCTTGGCACGATAAAGAACCCTGCTGTATACTGCCATCAGTGCAACCCCTGAAAGAATTTCTGCACCTTCACCTATACATGTAGTTGGTGACATCTCAATATAAGTGAAATATTCTTGACTAAGACATTAAACACCATTACCCCCGGTACTCAACTCACTCCTCTGAAACGGTTTGGCAAAATGGAACCAAATTTGTTAGGGAAGATAACTCGTTCCCAGGTCAATTTGTACCCATACCAAGACAACCCATACCCAAAACATCTCATACCCAAAGACAACACGTACCCAACCTGAGACAACTCGTACCCAAGAAAACAATAGAAGTAAATCTTTAATCTTAGAAAATTTAAATTATTTTTTTAATCTTAAATGAATTTTATTTGACTATTTCAAAGTTATAAAGCATTACTAGAAAGCCCCTTTCCCCTGCCCTTTCCTTCAATTTCTTTATCAATCAAGAACGCAATTTTGATGTTTAATGGTGCAAGTTTTTTATGGCGAAATTGATACTTAGTACGTAAATAAAAAATAAAACTGAATTTTCTTAAATTGTTTTCCTGGGTATGAGTTTTCTTGGGTTGGGTATGAGTTGTCTCGATGTAAAAAATGCATGGGTACGAGTTGTCTCAGGTTGGGTACGAGTTATCCAGCAACTGCTGTCATTACTATAAATAGAAAAAAAACCAGAAAAATAACCAGTAAAGATTTATTTATGGATAGTTTGTT
Source organism: Anadara kagoshimensis (assembly GCA_021292105.1). Classification (NCBI taxonomy): domain Eukaryota; kingdom Metazoa; phylum Mollusca; class Bivalvia; order Arcoida; family Arcidae; genus Anadara; species Anadara kagoshimensis. The sequence continues at coordinate 24,552,835 of CM037875.1, read as the reverse complement.
TGATATATCTAAGGTAGATGTACAACCATTTAACATACCGGTACTGGTATGTAATATGAGATTTGTGAGATATTTTTCATTGAATATGCAAATGAGGTGTTATTTTAAGCCATTTCTTTGAAAATCCTTTTAAACCCTTACTCTGAATAAAACTGAATTTGATAACGAAGACCGATTGTCGAAGTTTTTTGGTGATAAGTGAGGTGCAAAAGTTACCAAAAAATAAAGTTTCACTGTATGTACAGTAAATGTCCTGGAGCAGTAAAAATGATTATTTTATTTTGCTTAATTTTTAAGAAATCAGGTTTTCACAAAGGTCGTTGCAGTGTTTGAATTATTAAGAAATCAACAAAAAATTCATTCTTCATCAAAATGGGTGTTTGAATTAAAAAGGTGCTCAAATTATTAATATACAGTCTAACCTGCCTTAAAGGCCACCTCTATATAAGGGCCACCTGTTTATAAAGGTCAGTAGAATTGTGTCCCAATTGTTCTTTATTCATTATTTGTACCTGTATATAAGGACCACCTGTCCATAAAGAGCACTTTTACTGGTTCCCTTGGGTGGCCATTATAGACAGGTTTGACTGTATTTACCTATTTCATCCATCAGATAGTAGTTGGAGTTATATATTTGCCTGTCACAGACCAAATGTTCTCAGCAGTCAAAGGAAAAGGGGCTACTCTTAATGAACAGGCAATCTCCGTCTCCAAGAGAAACGGTAAGATATTTTACTCATTATTTTAACCTTATTTGTCTCTACATCAATCTTCCTGTCTCTCCTTTCATTAAAGTGGGTAGTGACTGTTCTTTCGCCAAGCACTCAGTATTATGAATTGAAAGTCTCGGTTTTTTCGCATGGGAACTTAAAATAAACAAGGCCCGGTGTCACGGTGGGCCTGGCACGCTAAAGAACCCTGCTGTACAATGTCATCAGTGCAAAACAGGCAAAATTTCTGCACCTTTGCCTATAGCTTGCAACATCTCGATATAAGTGAAATATTCTTGCCTGGGACGTAAGCACCATTACTTAACTCAAACTCCTTTCTTTATTTATACAATCTGAACTCCTGCACTACAAACTTAGTTTGAAGGTGCGGGTATAGGAATTGTGATGACTATCCGTCCAACTTATCTATGCAGAATTGTGTAAGCTCTGTAACTTTAACATATGGATGAATTTTGATCCAACTTGGCACAAATGTATAACAGCATAAGCTGTTGTGTTGTGTACCACATATTGGAGTGAAGGTCAAAGTAATTGAAGTTAAGTTTTCCTGTTAAAAAATTTAAATGTTATTTTTTACAGACCTGAAAGATAGTGTGGTTTATATAGAGGCTGGTAACTCACGGGATTCCAATATTGTCACCACTAAGATAGAAAATGTCCGAAAAATTGTACAAGCATCACATGGGTAAGTTTGAATAGTGTATAACAAGAAACATTTGTGAGGAAAAAATGTTCGCAAATTTCATGGTGACTCTTGTACTGCAAATATATCTTCTCAGCAAAAATTTCTTACATGTATATGTATTTCCTTTGACACACTTTCCCTGAATAATAGTTTATCCCCTTTATCCTCATTGTTCCATGCAGTTGGAACCGTGAAAATTTCTTGCGCAAAATACATATAGTTTAGAAGTTCAAAATGGCAAAAGTTTCCTGCTCCTAATGTTTTTTCTTATACAGAAAATTATTTCAGAGATACTAGAAAACAAAACTCTCTCTTGAGTGAGAAAACCAGTCATTATTAATTGGTCAACTCCTAGTATTTCTGTGAGGCAGGCCACGGTGGCCAAATGGATAAGACTCAAGTCTATAAATCCAGGGTCTCTCACCACTGTGAGTTTGAGCCCCGCTCAGACCACATGTTGGAAAGTGAATTTTTCTTGCCGTTGGCCTTTACTGGTTCACCCGGTGTCAGTATAATGTAACTGGTAGAGTGGTATGCTTGTCTGCAGCATACTGACTCAGTGAGCTAGCACGTTAAAGTCGCCCTGAGTGTGCACTAGTACAAAGCAGAACATAAAACACACTCGCAAAGAATTAGTAAAACAGGTCTTGTCGCATATAGCTTAAAAATTGCTGATGCGACGTTAAGCAACATTCAACCAACCAACTTGTATTTCTGTATATTAACTGTAAATGTAGAAATAGATTGGAGAAATAGAGTTTTATGTTTCAGTCAAGATTCTTTTATTCATATGAAGGCAGTCAGTTTGTGGCTGGTGTAGTGGAAATTGTAGTGAAGAAAACCACCGACCTTCGTCAAGCAAACTGACAAACTTTCTCACACTAGGATTTTTCAAACATGGACAGTGAAAGTTGCTGTGATCCGTAAATGCTGGTTTTAGATCACACAGCCACTGACACCGCCTTCCATGTAGAAGAGGAACTACAATCATTTTCAATCTCGTTACCACTTTTGACCACTCAGCCACTGACTTTGCCTTCCATATAGGAAAAGGAACGACTGATTGTATCAAAAAAGAACAAAAAAAATATTATGTTTATTCTAATATGTTTTTTACTCCATTTTGATTTTAATTTCTAATTTTTACTGTTAGTATCCGAGCGTTAGGTTCAGCGGCGGTAGACATGTGTATGGTAGGATGTGGTGCAGGAGAAGCATATGTGGAGTACGGTATTCATGTGTGGGACATCGCAGCAGCGGCACTTATCATTACTGAGGCTGGTGGTGTTGTCATGGATCCTTCAGGTACCAATTTGATTGTTACAAGAATTTTCTCAATTTACATCAACAAACGATTGATTAAATGGGGGTTTTACATTCTAGTTAAAATGTTACCAGATATAGAAAGAGTGCCAGAAATTTTAGTCTTTGCAGTGTACTTAGGGTAATCAGCAGGGAGGGGACTTTAGTGTGCCATGCCTACCATGACATGGAGTACAGTTTTTAATGTCTCTTGAGAAGTACCTCATGACTTTCATGTCCAAGTTCTTGGTAAAAGAACATTCACTACCTACATCCATGACATGAACTACAGTTTTAAATGTCTCTTTGAAGGACCTCGTGACTTTTATTTGGTGAAAGAACAAACATTCAAACTACCTACATGAATTTTCTTGGTCTGAACCAGCTGAGATTTGAACCCTGGCCTCCCACATACAAAGTGAGCACTAGCAAATGAGCTACCATATCATTTGCTGCCTTAGTGGTTAAATAAACATTAGTACACATTACATCTGTCTTTGATAAAAGGTAAAAGTTTACGTTTTTGTCACCTATTACACAAAAGAGGATGTAAGCTCTGTGACACAAAACCACTGCGGTAGCTTAGTTGGTAGAGTGCTCGCTCTGTAAGTGGGAGGTCGTGGGTTCGAACCCCAGCCAGGTCTGATCGAACCCCAGCCGGGTCTGATCCAAGACTTGAAAGTGGGTAGTGACTGTTCTTTCGCAAGCACCCGGCATTATGAAATGAAAGTCATGGTTCTTTCGGATGGGAACTTAAAATAAACGAGGTCCCGTGTCACGGTAGGCTTGGCACGCTAAAGAACCCTGCTGTATAATGCCATCAGCGCAACGCACAGGCAAAATTTCTGCACTTTCGCCTATAGCTGGCGACGACTCGATATGTGAAATATTCTTGACTAGGCTGTTAAACACCATTACTCAACTCAACTCTCATTGACACAAAGTTCAGAACTATTTCACAACCTCTCCACTTCATCATATTTTGTTATGCTTTATTATTATACCCCCACAAACTAGTTTGAGGATATAGGAATCACCATGTTTGTCTGTCTGTCTGTCTGTGTAAATCATGTTCTGACCATATCTCATAATTGCTTTGGACGGCTGTCATAAAACCTCAGATGATTAATCTTCATGGTCTAAAAGTCTGTCATGACCTTGAACCAAGGTCATATCAGAAATGTCAAGGTCGCAGGAAAACATTAAACCCTTGTAGATGTTTGGGGCAGGGGGTATGTGGCTCTCAAGAGACAGTTCTAGTTATATTTGTTTTTCATTACAGGGGGACCAGTTAATTTGCTAAGTAGACAGATTCTTGGTGCTTGTAATAAAACCGTCGCAGACCAGATAACCAAACTTGTAACACATGTTACTTTTGAGCATGATTAAATCAGAGATGTTCAATAATAATACCGTTAGGTGCTTGGTGAAATGGCCAACTTCCGTCTCTGGTCTTAATTTGTCAATGCAAGACTGTTACACAATAACACAAAAACGTAGCTTTAAAACTAAAATTTTTAAACAGAGTCAAACTTGGCTATGAAGGCCACCCAAATGAAGCTGTAAAAGTGTAAAAGCCTTTAAGGGCAGGTGGCTTTTATATACAGGTTAAAGACCATGTGGGAGAATATTTTATTTGCATTCAAAACCAGGTGGCCCTTACATAGAGAGGTGGCCTTTAAGGCAGGTTTGACTGTACTATAAGTGATTATTGTTTAATTTTTAATCAGTTTAAGCTATTTTCTTATTGATTAGTTTTACAAGGTACATAACTACTTTTTGAGAATTTACAGTACTGTAAATTGTGAAATGTATGCATCCGTTAATTGTCATGAGAATTGTTATTTCAAGTATAAATTTGCATTTTTCTGTTTTCATGTTGTGGGATGATATTGAGAGCAAATGAAAATAAATTATATGTACAGGCAAACAACATTGACCTGTCCATTTGACCTTTTATTTAAACATTAATTATGAACAGGTAAATTTAAGTAATAGGGATCACGCATGTATACTTCGTCTATATGATGTGGACACTAATCATGGACAATGTATATATGTATTAAATACGAATCCTAACGCTACCCATGTATTGGATGGACCCTCCTATATGAATATTCCTAATGAAAGGTCAAACGGACAGGTCAATGTTGTTTACCTATACATGTATATCAAAATAAGGTATTTGCAAAATATTTATTTCCAAGTCTTGTTGTTCATGCAAATTTACAAGAAAATAAAAAAGTAATACTGTAATTTTCCATTTTACAATGCCTGGACTTTTAATCTTTGTCAATATTTATTTCCAAGTCTTGTTGTTCATGCAAATTCACATGAAAATAAAAGGAAAGTGAAATTTTCCCAGTTTACATTGCCTGGCCCCAGTTTCACAATCATTCCTAAGATTTACCTTAACTCAAATCTGGCAAAATTTAAAATCTTTATAATTTTGTTGATTTTTAAGATATTCAGGAATTTAAGATGTCATTTTCAAGATCACTTCTAGATTTAAACATTTGCATTTAGTTTTCACAAAAATATTCATCAGTAGTTCCAAAAATAGATGATCAAATTTTGCTAAATTTAAGTTAAGGAAAATCTTAGCTGAGTAATGATTGTGAAACTGGGGCCAGGACTTTAATCTTTGTTCATGTTTCAGTATCGTTTATTTCGGCATCCCATTATTCACTCAAATTTACATGAAAATGAAATGAAAGTGAAAATTTCCCAAATTATACAATATTTCTATACATGTACCTGTATATGTTTCTGAATGGAAGCTTTGTGATGTCATTCAAGCCTTTTTATCTAATTTGTTGTAAAAAAAATTTAAAAATATTTTATAAAAAAAAAGTATGAATGATAAACTTCAGTGATCTGCAGATTTGTCTCAAATGGTATTCCAAAAGCTCTAATTTGTTAAAAGTATAATGTATAGTTGTTTAATTCTGCCAGGAATAAATTTCGCAGTTCAGACACTGGAACTTATATTCACGGGTATAAATTTTGCTGTCTAGTGGCCAGTGTTAACGGATGATCTCGTCTACGTTTAATCAATGCTACATGAAAATATTCACTTGGTATTTAATTTCGCGCTATAAAGTCAAGTTGTGAATATAGCCAAATTAAATCCCCAGTGAATAAAAGCAACTATACAGTATTTACTGTGCATAAAGGCTATTTTGAACATGGATATATTGCGATTAAATATTTAATTCTAATTGTTTGTTACAATTTTAATTATATTTCAGCACAGAAAAGAGAGACCCAAGTGGAAAAAAATATTTTTTGTTTTTAATCAGTCTATGTGAGTGTGTACATACCATAAATTTTGCCATTTTTTCAAGAATTTCAAAATGGTTAATTATAAATACTCCCATTAGGTGCCTCATTATCTTTTGGTTATATGTTGGTCGACCAGGTGTGATATTTTTTTACTCAATCACGCAGGTGAAAGGTAAATTTTTACCCAACATTCATTTGTAACTTGAGGCTCAAATGGTTAGCTGGAATACATATTTTCTGTCAAAATTGAGATTTTTTCTATATACAGACGTTAACCAAAACATGTAGCATTGACAAAAATATACTTTTCAGTTAGGTCTCTGAATGATGAATAAATGTGCGCTGTTAATTTTTGCAAACACTTCTTTATTAAAACATAATTTACAATATTCCATGTTCAAAATAGCCTTTATGCACAGTAGTTGGGCTTCATCACTATGTTGTTAATAAGTATGATGTCTCTGTATCTAAAATTATTCTGGATATATTTGAAGTTCCATAGTTCTGTGATGAATTAAGGTTTAACTGTACAGTATTCTTAAAACCTCAGGTTTGACTCGCACAGTATTTGTATTGTATAGATATATTAACTTGTTTTAGCAGAAATAATAATTTGTTATCACCGTATACCTTTTGTAAATTTCTTGAAATTTGATTGGCTAATAAGCGTTTGATGAAATTTAATGTCACCCTCGGATTTGAGAAAATCTGACGTCAGAGGGACATTATGTGAGCGGTTAACATTACCAAAAACTGTGTACATGCCGTTTGAATGCATTTGTCTTTTAAATCAGTAAAACACATTTCTTAATTAATGTTAAATACAAGCGTCTCACAAGTTGCTTACAGTCGCCTGCTGACTGTCATGATTTTCAATCCAGTTTACTTTGGTTGCACAGTATAAGAAACACCAACAATCGGTATAATAAAATAAATATTACATTTCTGATTGGTTGACAGTCCTCGGCTTCGCTTCGGTTGGCAAATCAAATTTCTCGGGGTGACAATATGTAATGCGTTTCATTATATAGCAATATATGCATCACATAGAAATTAAAGGATAAATCCCGAGGTGTTAGCATGCAATATATATCGATATTTGCACACAAACTTTGTTGCAGTCGGAGACTTGAAATTTGCACTCACAAGCTCGTGCAAATGTCAAGTCAACTCTGGACAGTATTTCACAATATCAGTTCAATAACCTTATAGTATTAATTTGTTGTTGAATTCCAGTCTTTAACCCGTTTTGTATTAAGGATGTTAACTAGCATGTTGTAATGTAAGGATTTGTATGGTATTTGCCGACACAAATTATTGTATGGTATTTGCCGACACAAATTATTGTATGGTATTTGCTGACACAAATTATTGTATGGTATTTGCCGACACAAATTATTGTATGGTATTTGCTGACACAAATTATTGTATGGTATTTGCCAACACAAATTATTGTATGGCATTTGCCGACACAAATTATTGTATGGTATTTGCCGACACAAATTATTGTATGGTATTTGCCGACAAAAATCATAACTACCAGTAATTTTAATTTTAATTATATATTTTATGTATATGAAGAAATTTTAAAAGTAGACATTTTTAAAGTGTTTTACTACACAATAAATTGTTATTCCATATCTCTCTTTGTTTTTGTGTTATTTTTCAAATCCAAAATAGTCAAACCTGTCTATATAGGCCACCCAAGGGAACCAGTAAAAGTGGCCTTTATATACAGGTTCAAATAATATGAATAAAGAACAATTGGGATACAATTCTACTAGCCTTTATAAGCAGGTTGGCCTTATATAGAGGTGGCCTTTAAGCAGGTTGGACTGAACATGTGATAGTATGATTGCATCTTTTATGATCTGTGGGTTTGGTGGCCAAGTGGTCTAAAGCATATCCTTGTGGACCACAGTGCTTCTCACTGCCTAGGTTTGAATATATTTGGGGCAGATCCTAGTTTGCGAGTTTGTTGGTTCATTTGCCGAAGATCAGGGGGCTGCCACCACCATTTATTTACTGACCACCTGGATATAAGTGAAAGAATCTTGACTGGGACATAATACTACACACTTAAAATCTAAGACCTCGGAATCAGATTGGTCTAAAGTGTTGCTTTTCATGAGTCACATACTGTAAACGTATTTATTTTCGCGGTGTACTAATTTTCACTTATTTCGCGGTCGTTTGATTCATGCGAAAATTAATACCAAGCGAAAATTATATTTTGCTAATTGTGTTATGAGGCACATTTCAAATTCGCGAAAATTTAACTCCGCAGATATATCTAAATTTCCTACACTGCGAAAATAAGTACACGCGAAATTAAATATGTTTACAGTAATCTTTTACTGTCCAGGTTCAAATTCCAAGTAGGCAAATCCTAGTGCAAAAATGTTTGATAATTCACTTGCAGGTTAGTGGATTTCTACAAGTTTCCTCTGCCACTGGTTGCCTAAATATAAATGAATAAATCTTGACTGGGAAGTAAAACTTCATTACTCCACTCCACTCTTAAAATATCTAGGATCTTAGTAGCAGATTGGTCTAAAGTGTTGCTTACGAATCACAGAATCTCTTCACTACCTAGGTGTGGCAGGGTGGTCTAAAGTGTTGCATATGAATCACAGAATCTCTTCATTGCCTAGGTTTAAATCGCAAGTAGGTAATTTCTAATTTAAGAAAGTAAGTGTGATTATTTCTTTTAATATATGGGCCTTGCTGACATTGGTCTAAACCCTTACAGATCACAGTGCCCTTGCCGCCTAAATGTTGAGTTGGCAAATCCTTGTGTGAAAAAGTTTGTCGGTTCACTTTCCATAAGTCAGTTTTTTTCTGCGGCAGTTCTGGTTGTCACCACCATCTATATTAATTGCAGCCTTGCTGACAGAGTTGTCTAAAGCATGCCCTTACTGATCACAGCCTAAATGTTTGATTGGCAAATCCTTGTGTGAAAAAGTTTGTCAGTTCACATCCCATAAGTCAATTTTTTCTGCGGCAGTTCTGGTTGTCACTGCCATCTATATTAATTGCAGCCTTGCTGACAGAGTTGTCTAAAGCATGCCCTTACCGATCACAGCCTAAATGTTTGATTGGCAAATCCTTGTGTGAAAAAGTTTGTCAGTTCACATCCCATAAGTCAGTTTTTTCTGCGGCAGTTCTGGTTGTCACCACCATCTATATTAATTGCAGCCTTGCTGACAGAGTTGTCTAAAGCATGCCCTTACCGATCACAGCCTAAATGTTTGATTGGCAAATCCTTGTGTGAAAAAGTTTGTCAGTTCACATCCCATAAGTCAGTTTTTTCTGCGGCAGTTCTGGTTGTCACCACCATCTATATTAATTGCAGCCTTGCTGACAGAGTTGTCTAAAGCATGCCCTTACCGATCACAGCCTAAATGTTTGATTGGCAAATCCTTGTGTGAAAAAGTTTGTCAGTTCACATCCCATAAGTCAGTTTTTTCTGCGGCAGTTCTGGTTGTCATCACCATCTACAGTCAAACCTGTCTATAAAGGTCACCCAAAGGAACCAGTAAAAGTGGCCTTTATGGGCAGGTGGCCTTTATATACAGGTTCAAATAATATGAATAAAGAACAATTGGGATACAATTCTACTGGCCTTTATAAGCAGGTGGCCCTTATATAGAGGTGGCCTTTAAGGCAGGTTGGACTGTATATTAATTGCAGCCTTGCTGACAGAGTTGTCTAAAGCATGCCCTTACAGATCACAGTACCTCAGTTTGAACATCCTAGTCAAGAATATTTCATTTATATTGAGACATCACCACCGGCTATTAGTAAAATGGCAGACATTTCTACTTTTGCAATGAGTTCAGTGCAATATGCAGGGTGGGCGGCAGGCACTTTAATGTGCCACACCTGCTGCGACAAAGTGGATCAGGTTTTAGGGTCTTTTTCTAAGGACCATCTAACCTAGAGCATTTATCCAGGTAAAAATTGAAATATTACTATAATTTACATCATAATTATTAGCAAGATCATCAGTTCTAAAAAATACATGTTAAATTTATTGACCTAACTTAAATGATGAGTTTGATCAAATGTTATACATGTACCTGGTAGGTTGTTCAAGATCTGATGATAGAGTGTATATAAACATGAAATAGTCTAAACCACATATACAAGCATATGCATATTCCTAATGCAAGGTCAAGCAGACAGGACAATTTTGCTTTCCAATACTTTGCCATCAGATTGTTAACAAATAAAAGTCTATCAGATAAACATTATATTGACACATTATAATTATAATACTAATAGTATAAAAAGATTAACAATTACCCGAAACTTAATAACAATGAACATGTTTGGGTAGTGGATGGTACAAGTTTCAGAACACTTTCATAAATCCATCAAATACTGCAAGTGTAGTTCATTTGCAGTTTACTAACTTTTTAAACCCCCCTGCGAACCAGTTTGAGGGGGGTTTATAGGAATCACCACGTCTGTGACTGTCTGTCCGCAAACTCGTTTGAGGGATGTATTTAGGAATCACCATGTCTGTTTGTCTGTCTGCAAACTTGTTTGAGGGATGTATTTAGGAATCACGTCTGTTTGTCTGTCTGCAAACTTGTTTTGGGGGGGGGGGGGTATATAGGAATCACCATGTCTGTCTGTCCACAAACTAGTTTGAGGGGGGGTTATATAGGAATCACCATGTCTGTCTGTCTGTATTTGGCTCTTTAAAGACAGTTTTAGTTCTTATTTCATGGTCAAAAATTTGTACTGTGTGTAAAATATATAGTCGATCTTATAGTCAATTTCAGAAATCTGTGAATATTACAAGGTTGAGAATTACAAAACTAAAAAATCTGACCCTGTGAAATCAAGTACATTTACTTACAAACCTTTGCACACCAAAGCTAAATGTATCTATATGTAAAAAGGGATTCAAGGGAAGTAACTACAAATACCAGAATCTTTAAATGTTTTCGATTTGTCAACTGTTGTCTGCCTTCCGTCAAGTGCAACAGTGCTGAATTTTCCGATATGAGGTGTGATATGGAAAATGCCATGTAATAATTTCTATTTATTCCATGCATGTAAAATCAGTATACTGCTTTCCATATTAAAGGGTGGTCACTGAATTGGGTCATTTCTAAACAATGTCAAATTTTAACAAAGTTTCTTCTTCAATATCCACAATAACAAAATATCAATTTCATATGGTGACAATTTTTATACTGTCTGTTAAAATTTTATTTTGGTCGTTTAAATCCACCACCACCTTTCGCCTTTTTCTTTGCAGATCCTTTTGTTTCTTCTGACTGCAATAAAAACAATAATACATTTGTATTAGATTTCAAGTTTTCTGAAGAGATCTCAAACACCAAATATCACCCCTCAATACAAGACAGGACATTTCATTTCATGTGAAGTTTCATGAGAGTCTTCCAAAGCATTGATGAGATATGACCCGGACATGATTTTACACAGACAGACATGGTGATTCCTATATACCCCCCTCAAACTAGTTTGTGGGTAAAATGAGGTTGTCAGTTCTTGGATGGTTGAAATGAAAAAAACAACAAAAAACGGCGTGCCAAAAGAAAAACTGACCTTTTACAAGTAAACTGACAAACTTTCTCACACTAGGATCTGTTCTGAATGGGATTGGAACCTTGGCAATGAGAGGCACAGCTATTTGTAAGTGTGTACTCTTTATACCGCTTGGTCCAAAGTGGCCAAGTAGTCTCAAGTGTCACATTGCAGATCACAGTGCTTTTCATTGCCTGGTTTAAAATCCTATTTCAGCAGACCCTAGTGAGAAAGCTTGTCAGTGCACTTACTGAAGGTCAGTCTTTTTCTACAGGTTACGGTTTCTTCTATCCCAGAACTGACAGCGTCTTTATACATGCAAATGTAAGGATCTTGACTTATGTGTAAAACACGATTACTCCACTCTTTTCGCTATTTATGAATCTGTCTTGCAAGTTAACCGGTTATGTTCAAAGGGCAATAACTCCCAGGAAAAAGAACAAACACACTCAGGTTAATGATACTGGCATCTCCTATCAATGTTGATGCTTTGCATTAAGTTTCGTGAAATAGTGCTTCTTAGTTTTTTGAGAACTACACCAGACAAGAATTGTATAGACAGATGGACTGAAGGACAGAACTTTAGAATTTAAAAAACCCAACCATTCCTGAAAGGCAGGGATAATAAAATACATGTACCAGGTTATTGTCCTACTTACTTTTCGTTTAGTTGATACGACTGCCTTTACAGAGAAGAAGCTGTCCAATCTGCCTTGTGTGGTACCCTGTCTGGCTTTTGTCAGCTTTTTAACACCATTCCGTATTCTGTCTTCACTGAAAAGTATTCATAAAAATAATTCTATAAATGTATGTAAGAATATCAACTAAACAAACATAGCACTGCCATGCTGATCTACAGCATATCCGTAGTCTGCCATGCTGAAAGACTTGAAATCGGTACTTGCGATATGGGACCTCATACTGAACTTGCTTACAAAATATCAAGTGGCTGTGTTTAGTAGTTGCTAAGAAAACTGTTACAAAAATATTGGTATCGGATTGATGGACTGAAAGAAGGACAGAGGTAAAACAGCATACCCCCCTCTTCTTCGAAGCAGGGAATAATCACTATTTGTGGTGCCAAATAGGGAAATTTCAACCAAAGTTCTAATACATGTACCGGCATATAAGGTCAAGAACATGGCAAGCCTTGATCTGAACCAAATATATTAGAACTCAGAGTATGAGATTTCCCTATCCAGCACCACAATTTGTGACCAACTTTATCAATCTTCAGACAATGAAATATATACCTAAAGTTTTTCTGTTTGACCATATATTCTACTAAACCTTCTTCATCTGGTTCATTCCATTTGATCTAAAAATAAAACATAAGAAGAAAATAAAACTTCTGACATTTTGAGGTTTTCCTTTAATCATTTATGGATTTCAATAATATTAGTTTTTCAGTTTGTTTTGACATGTTGGTCAGTTGGCTGAATGTTGCTGAACGTCACATCAGCAATTTTTCAGCTATTTGCGATGAGAACTATTTTATTAATCTCTATGGATTAAAATATGAACCAGTTTGTGTATGCATGTTAAGTGCGAGTGTGTTGTATGGTCTGCCTTGTACTAACATGCACTCGGGGCAACTTTGACATGCTAGCTCAGAGTCAGTATGCCGCAGACAAGGATACCACTCCCCCAATCACATTATACTGATACCAGGTGAACCAGTAAAGGCCAACAGCTGTTTTGGCATGTGGCCAAGTGGTACAGTGTTTGGACTCTTGATATAAGACTACTAGGTAGTGACAGTTCTTTCGACAAGCAATCAGCATTTTAGAAATGAAAATCACCAGGTTCTTCAAAAGAGACCTTATAAACCTATGCCCTGTGTTACAGCAGGCATAGCACAATAACCCTCCTTGAACATTGCCCTGAGCACACTGCAAAGGTAAAAAATTCTGCAACTTTACATACAGCTGGTGTCGTATCAATATAAGTGAAATATTCATGACTGGGTTGTAAAACCCCATTCAATTAATCAACCAATCTATATGAGCCCTTCAAAATGAAACCCTCACTGTCATGTTCATTCTGTACTTCTTTTATAATACATACATCTAGTTCAGCTGGATCTGTTACATCTGGGTGTTTAAATAATTCTCTAGCCTCCTGCAAAAAAACAAACACTGATTTGAATTCACTAAAATGCAATCAAACCTCTGTTAAAGACCATCTCTATATAAGGGCCACCTGCTTATAAAGGCCAGTAAAATTTTATCCCAATTGCTCTTTATTCATGTTCATTGAACACCGATATAATGGCCACCTACCTATAAAGACCACTTTTACTGATTCTCTTGGGTGGTCTTTATAGACAGGTTTATCACATCAAGATCTGTCTAGAATGGTATCTGTACATATCGGTAGACAGTCAGAGGCACTGTGATGTGAAATGTGCACATTTGTTAAAAAGATCGAATGAGCATTTGAGCTTTGTTAGAGAGTTACAAACAAGGCTTGTTGCAGAAACAATTCGAACAAGTTTATTCGGCAGCTCATTTTGTCCCCTCATTACTTTTATCTCCACAGCTTTACAGCAGCTGCTATCATTCTCTCTCTTTCTCTCTTTCTCAAGATCACTAGCTATATCAATATCTCAGCCACTCTCAGCAGACAAGCTCCTATTCATTAGTTAGTCTGTCCCGAGCCATTAGGCCCATCAGGCCAGAGCTGATCCCGGTTTCGGTGGCGTTAAGCGACTGAGAGTACAAGACTCTCCCCTGAATGGGATGCCGGTCCATCGCAGGGTTAACCCCCAGCATTTTCGCTGGTACTCATTTATTTTTCAGCTGAGTGAACTGGAACAACGTGAAATTAAGTGTCTTGCTCAAGGACACAACACATCGCCCGGTCCAGGGATCGAACCCAAGACCTTCGAATCATGAGTCCAACGCCTTAACCACTAGGCCACGTGCTTCCACACGCACAGTTTTTAACTGTACTAGTATAGTATTGTCCCCGGTACTTACCATGGCTTGTGTTGTTGTTTTCATTAACTAAATGTTAAAACTTTTGACATGTCTGTACATGTATGTTTCAAAATTTACAAACACATTCAGTTAATAAGGATTCCCCGAAAGCAGGTTTGTTTGTTTGTTTTTTTTTTGTGATTTGCACTTATATTCAAAGGGCCATAACTCCATGGAAAATGAGCAAACAAACTTGGCTTAACGCATGAACATCTCCTATCTATGTTGATACTTTGCACTAAGTTTAGTGAAAAAGTGCCTCATAGCTTTTAGCAATTGACAGACAAGAATTTTGAACAGATGGATGGACCAAAAGGAAGGAAGACAGATGGAAACTCAAATTTAATATCCCCCTCTTTCTTCGAAAGGCGGGGGATAAAAAATAAAATATACTTACTTTATACATCCAGTCCTCTGGTACTGTGTATTTCTACAATTAAATTGATTTTTTTCAATTAAAAAACAATTTCCTCAATCTCTGCAATAAGGAGATAACCGTCTTGCATTTAAACAGTATCAGCTGTAAAACATGGATTTTACTTTCACAATTTCAGGTCTACCTGGTGATGCTTATGGGGTCAGGTAACTGCTATTTTGGAGAGTAAAATCCAAGTTTTTTGTACTTTCACGGCTGGAACTCTTGAATCAAATGCCTATCACTAAACACTTAGCAGACTTTGCAGTCCATGGATATGGATAAAATTATCCGATGAACATTCACTACATTGGTTTAAGAAGAACGGAATGGAAAGAAAATGGTAGTTGAAAACAATAAGGAAACTACTACTCAAACTTGGGGATGACTGTAGTTTTGTTGCTAGTGATATTCATGACATCATCATTAGATTGAATGATTGATTGATTGAATGGGGTTCAACATCCCAGTCAAGAATATATTATTTTTTTCAAGACATCATCAGCTATACTAAAGTGGCAGGAATTTTTACCTTTGCAGTGACACTTACGGTGGTGGGTTCTTTAACATGCTGTGCCTGCCATGACACAGGGCATAGGTTTTCAATGTCGAAGGACCCCTTGTTTCTAAATGCAGAGTGCTTGGGGAAAGAACTGTCACTACCTATTTTCAAGTCTTGGTCACGTTTCAAACCCATGACCTCCAAAATATGGAGCAATCAATTTACCTACTGAGCTACCAGTGGTGCATCACAATATTTGAAATTTATTACTCACTTTGCTGTCCTGAGTTTTATCACTTCCTTTTGTGTTTGAGTGTTATCACTTTTGTCTGATTTATCACTTACTTTTGTGTCCCAGTGTTATTACTTACTTTTGTGTGTTTTATCACTTACTTCTGTGTCTTGAGTTTTATCATTTACTTTTGTGTCTAAGTTTTATCACTTCCTTTTGTGTTGGGAGTTTTATCACTTACTTGTGGTCTGAGTTTTATCACTTCCTTTTGTCTGATTTTTATCACTTACTTTTGTGTCTGAATGTTATCATTTCCTTTTGTGTTGGGAGTTTTATCACTTACTTTTGTCCGTTTTATCACTTACTTTGCTGTCCGAGTTTTATCACTTACTTTTGTCTGATTTTTATCACTTACTTTTGTATCCAAGTGTTTTAATATTTCATCTATAGTTTTATACTGTTTTATCAGATCTATGGCTCTCTTGGGTCCGATACCTCTGATAGAATCACAATAATCACAGCCGAGTAATATACACAGGTCGATAAACTGAAATTACAAGTAAAACACAAGTATTAACTTAAAATTGCCAATATCAGTCGAGGACTAACCACTTTCCTCCTAAATTCCCTCCTACAATCAAAATACACAATTCCAGAATTACCAAGTACAGTCAAACCTGCCTTAAAAACCACCTCTACTTAAGGGCTGTCTTCTTTTAAAGGACAGTAAAATTTTTATCCCAATTGCTCTTTATTATGTGATTTGAACCTGCCACCTGCCCATAAAGGTCACTTTTACTGGCTCCCAAATGTGGTCTTTATAGACAGGTTTGACTGTACACAATACCAAAGTTATCCCGTAATTATTTCCTTTGTGAGAAATTCTGTTTGGAATAGCGTTGAACAATTGGACCAATAGAGCCTGCAGCACTCATCTGGCAATCACTTATGCATTTCATTCATTGCAATCAAATATTATGTGAAATGGCATTATACATGTATCTAAAGGAATCATGCCAAACAGTTTAAAAAAAAATTCAAAGAAGTGATTAAAAGTTCATCTTACTCGCTAAAATTAATGATATCTGTGTTGATGAAAAATTAAAATACATGTAATGTGTATGTTATATTCCCCACTATCTACTTTCTATATTTAAAATGTGAACAAAATCAGTTGAAAATTAAATCCAAAATCATAATTTTTGTATTTTCACTACTTACATAGTAACAGTGGCCATATTGGATGCCAGACATTAAAGAAAAGTAAAAATTAAATTTAACATCATCAACTGTAAAATTTGGAAAAATTATGTATTTTTAACCATGGGAATGTGTCCATTTCCGGTCCCCAATTAAGGCAGATCAAAAAGCTCGGACACTTAACAAATTCCTCACCTCCTCAGATGATAGTCCAAGTTCTTCTAATACTCTATTAACATGAAATTCTTTAATTGGCATTTTTCTGTAAAACAAAAAATCTGAAGAACTGAAAATCTATCATATTTCCATAACTTTGAAAATCATTTAATAATGTTTACATTACAAATGCATTGCCTTATTTGAATCTCTTTGGAACCATTGTGTTAATTTTTCGATGACAGCAGTGTGTCACGCGCTCTGTGTAAAGCGATACGTCAGTTAATATCTTCAGCCAATCCGCTTTCGATGTACAGCGGAGGAATACAAACTACCAAGGAACTACTTATTCATTCATAATTTCCTGCGGGTTCATTCATAAATCTATCCGGCGACTGCAGGGACGCTCTTTACAAGCGGTAACAAACGTAGAAATTTGTCATACTGCACCAATTTTAAAAATGATTTGAAAATAAAAAACAATAATAAAAACCAATATTTGTTGTCTTTTCATATGAAAATAATATTTGAACGATTTATGACCATTTCCCATGGCCTGTAAAGATACGAAGTGAAAAAATTAGTGAGTCCGAGGACACCACATTTAAATTATGAACAACTGTTTGTTATTCGACTAAATAATTATATTCATAGTAATATCTTACCAAACCGATTATTGTTTAGTGAAAAAATGAGAAATAGAATTTAATTTTCAAAAGTGTTTTACAGAACTATATTTTACGATCGCCAAGCAACGAGACAAATCAACATGGCTGTTCTCTTTATATGATTCTGCAATAAGAGTTATCTCGCTTTAAGTGTTCCAACCACATTAATACACTGACTATCGGAAAATTAATAATACCTTTTTGTGGGTAAAAATAATGTAAACATAAGGATTGAATTTCACTTTGAATGCTGTCATCGAGGTATGACTGCATCAGCTCACATTCAAAGTTAACATGAATCGCTTTGCGATTCATTTACTTTGAATGTGAGCTAATGCAGTCATACCTCGATGACAGCATTCAAAGTGAAATTCAATCCTTAACACGATTCATGTTGCTCAGATGATAGACCATTGGACACAAGATCTAAAGGTTGTGAGCTTGACTCCTGATGGGGTAACCTTCAGCATTTCACATTGCTACTGACTTGCTTGGTGTCAGAATAATGGACCAATGAGACTGCAACCTTTACATCTTCTTTGGTGAGATAGCACCTGAAAGTGGCCCCGAGTACAGGCTATCATATAAAACTAAGGTCATTTTGTTCATTCTAGAAGGGGGCATTGTTCCTTTATTTTCCCCTCAGTGGGTCATATTTAACATACATGCAACATAAATGCAAAAATACTGATTTTACATTTACAGTGTTTCACAGGTTTTTTTTTTTTTATTTTAATTTTTTTTTAATTTTTGATAATGGTCCTATTTTAACAAGAGGCCCATGGGCCTTAACGCTCACCTGTGACCTTTGAACCCATGAGCTTCATTCAAATATCAAAATGATAATTAGGCCAATATTCTAATATACATCCCTATACAAAAAGTTTATAGTTTTTGAGATAAATAATCATCTCAGGACTTGTTTGTATCTGTGATTTTGACATTTAAACTCATGCTCTTCATTCATATATCAAAATGACCACTGTGCCAGTACCAACAATATTCTAATATACATGCCTATACAAAAAGTTAATAGTTTTCAAGATATTTAACCATTTAGGTATTCATTTGCATCTGTGACCTTGACCTTTGAACCCATGACCTTCATTCATATATCAAAATGATCATTAGGATAATACCTAAATATTCTAATATACATGCCTATACAAAAGGTTTATAGTTTTTGAGATAAATAATCATTTCAAAACTTGTTCACATCTGTGACCTTGACCTTTGAACCCATAACCTTCATTCATATATCAAAATGGTTGTAAGGCTAATACCTACAATATTCTAATATACATGCATATACAAAAAGTTAACAGTTTTCAAGATAATTAACCAATTAGGTATTCATTAACATCTGTGACCTTGACCTTTGAACCCATGACCTTCATTCATATATCAAAATGATCGTTAGGATAATACCTAAAATATTCTAATATACTTGCCTATACAAAAAGTCTATAGTTTTTGAGATAAATAATCATTTCAGTACTTGTTTACATCTGTGACCTTGACCTTTGAACTCATGACCTTTATTCATATATCAAAATGACCATTGGGCCATTACCTACAATATTCTAATATACATGCCTATACAAAAAGTCTATAGTTTTTGAGATAAATAATCATTTCAGTACTTGTTTACATCTGTGACCTTGACCTTTGAACTCATGGCCTTTATTTATATATCAAAATGACCATTGGGCCATTACCTACAATTTTCTAATATACATGCCTATACAAAAAGTTCATAGTTTTGCAGATAATTAACTATTTTGGTAAACTTGTACATCTGTGACCTTGACATTTGAACCCATGACCTTAATCGATATATCAAAATGATCGTCATGTCAATACCTACAATTAACCAAAAATCCTACATCATTATCACCAGAAATGTTTAAAAAATAGCATTTTTTATCAAAGGTAAAAAACTGGGACATGACCTTGACCTTTGACCTTGACATCAATCGGAAGAAAATCGCAAGACAAGATCAACAGTGAAAACTCCATACAATTATCTTCAGCTCATTTTAAAAATTACATAATTTTACGCAAAAAACGCGTAACCTATTTTTCGTCCAATTTTCATGAAAAACACAATTTTAGTGTATCTAGGTATCCTGAATCCAAATATCCAATCAAAATTTGCCTGCACCTTTTGGTTTCAGAGAAGAAGTTTTTTTTGTCTTTTGGCTATTTATAGTAAGGGCAGCCATATTGTTGGGCGTGGTCAAACCCCGAACACAATTTTGAAAAGCTGTTACCCAGGCATATTAATCACCTAGTTTCATCAAATTTGGCTCAGTAGTTTTGGAGGAGAAGATTAAAATGTAAAGTTTACGCACGACAGACGACGCACGACGGACGGTGATAGATAGCAATAGCTCATCTGAGCCTTTCGGCTCAGGTGAGCTAAAAATCTTAGAATCAACACTGTATTGGAATGAAAACATTTTGATAATACCTAGCTTCACTGACGGTGAGATGTCGTAACAAGACCGTAGTCCCAAACGTCAGAGCATCCATGTCCTCAGTTCCTGTAGCGTAAACTTTACCCGATTTAACCAGAGCTGCACACTGAGCCTCAGCTTCTCCAGGAGCCTAAAAACATGAATAAATAAACAACTGTAAACAGCTTTATATTGACGTGAAGTCTTATTTTGGCAATTTAAACATGTCCTTTGTATTAGCACAGTTTAAATTGACGTATTGCCGGCCATGCCTTTTATGTTCGAACACTGGCCACCATCATGGTAGCAAAGCAGCGTCACTGCAACTAATGACATACTAGTGTCAGTGATGTCATTAAATGGCACAATTCAGGACAAGTTTGCATTCTTTTTGTAAGTAATTCATGCATGCCGGCCTTTGTCTGAACATTGTGGGTGTGGCCGGCCATACGTCAATTAAGGGCTCTCCCTCACCCCTTGTGAAAAACACCCTTGTACGTATGAAAATAAGCAGCATAATGGCCAAAAAAAAAAAAAAAAAAAACCAAAAAAAAAAAAAAACATGAAAGAGAGAAATCTCCAAAACACTGTTTTTGAAGCTGAAATATCCACAAAGAGGTTTACAGCAAAAAGGATCACTTTATACGTTTATGCTTTGCCGTTATAACTTAGGTTTCCATTCCTAAAAACCAAAATCTCCTTTTGCCAATAATTCCAAAAATTATTCCAGTTTTGCAAATCAGTCAAGAAAATTTTCACTTATATCGAGGGGGTCAGTTCAGGAATGATGGAGGCAACCAAAGTGCCCGGAGAAAACCACAAACCTGCAGCAAGAGAATTGACAAACATTCTTACACTACTTTCGCCAGTTTCAAGAACTGAGCAAACATATCCAAATCTAAATCAAAGCACTGATAGTGCTGAACGTAGGAAAGTAGTGATGATGATGGTTATGGTTCTGCTGTTGCCTATGATGATGATGATTATGATTATGATGATGGTGATGGGAATGTAACATGAGTAGTTACTGATGAAGATGGTGATGATGAATATGATTTCATTTTTTGATGTTGATGTGACATGAGAAGTTCTGTTAAAGACGATGAATCATGATGCTGCTGCTGCTGCTGCTGATGATGATGATAACAGTGTTGGTGACATGAATTCTACTACTGATGGTTATGATGATAAAGAATGATATGACATGAATAGTGATGATGATGGTGGTGATGATGATGATTATGCTGCTGCTGCTGCTGATGATGATACAAAACCTTGTTATCTGAAAATATACAATGATTTTGTAGTAGCAACAGCAGAGTTATGTTGTTGTTTTGGGTCTAATTTCAGTCAGAAATCATAACCAACATCTTTTACATTAGAACTCTCAATGACAATTTATCAGCATAATCATCATCATCATCGTCACTCCTCCTCATCATCACTCCTCATATTACATTATCATCAACATGAAGACATCATCATCATCACCATGCATCATCATTACCATCATCATTGGCAGCAGCAGTAGAACCCATGTCACCACTATCAGCACCATCATCATCATAATCATTATCAGAAATCCTCATGTCACATCATTAATGTGGTAACAACATCATCATTGTCATCATCATCATAGCTCTTAATGTCACATAATCATCATGGTGACATCATCATCAGCAGCAGCAGAAGTAATGAATGTCAAAACCACCACCATAAGCATTATCATCTTCATCAGATCATCATCATTAGAAATCCTCTTGTCACATCATCATCAACATGAAGACGGTGTCTTTATCATCATCACCATCATGAGTTATTAACATCATAATCAGCTTCAGCAGAACTGAATGTCATCACCACCATCATCATCATCATCATCTTCATCAGATGATCATTATCATCATCACCACCATCATCACGATGATCATAATGATTATTATTACAGTGTTCATGATAATATGACATGAATAGTTCTGATGGTGATGATGACCACGATGATGACCACGATGATGATGATGAAAACAGCAGAGTTATGTTGTTGAACAATATCTTTAACAGAACTCCAAATGGCAATTCAACACCACCACCACCATCATCATATCATCATCATCATCATCAAAACTCCACCTGTTACATTATCATCAACATGAAGACATCATCATCATCATCGTCATCACAATGATCATCATCATCAGCAGCAGCAGCAGCAGCAGCAGAACCCATGTCAGACTATCTCCAACATCATTATCAAAATCATTATCAGAAATCCTCATGTCACATTATAAACATGGTTACATCATTATCATCATCATCATCATCATGGGCAGCAACAGAACTCATGTCACCATAATCATCATCATCATTATAGCTCCTCATGTCACATCGTCATCATCATTATCATTGGCAGCATCAGAACTTAATGTCATCATCACCATCATTATCATCATCTTCATTACAATCATCATTATCATCATCAATGGCATCAACAGAACTCATATCATCATCATCATCATCATTGTCATCGTCGTCAGCAGCAGAACTCAATGTCACCACTATTATCATCATCTTCATCAGATCATCATGTCACATCATCATCAATATAGTGTCATCATCACATTAAACACCTTCACCATGACCAGCTACTTCCTTTGATTTGCATTTGACACATTAACTTAAGTGATTGAATACACAATTAATTTGAAAAAATAAAATAAAATGAAAATTAAAAAAAATCATTTAAATGTAGTTAAAATTATTGTTGAATAAATATAAATTGACCAAGTGAGCTTCAAAAGCCTGAATTGATATAATTCTGACACAACCTATATATAGCCCCTAAGCTAACAATTTGCATCTCCAATTACAGAAGTTGTCCAGGCAACTGTCTCTTTCAGAAGTTTGTTGACAAGAATGGTGTACAAAAGGGGGCAATATTTCTTAATAATTAATTGATTATTATTTGGATAACTGAAATTCCAATAATCCTCTGCTACAATAAAATTAGATCTACTTTGAATTTAAGTATTATTAGGTGGTCAGATAATTTTATTTTACCAATTTTAAATGTCCAGGTAATTTACACCCGCTGTGAGGCCCACTGAATAAATAGTCTAAAGAACCAGACATCGTTCTATTTATAGTTGACAGTGTCTACCTGAACTTTACAGAGTTGTTATTCTTTTAGGATTTTATTTTTATCAGCTTCTATTTAACGGATTAATTATCAAGTGGCCACCAGGACTTTTATGAATTAAATATAAGGTAAGAATAACACAATCTCGGACTTTGCCTTTTTTTCTATGCAAGTTTATTATACACGTGGAATTTTTTGATGACTTATTTTGTTCCCGAAGATGGCATTTAAAAGAGAATGTCTGTTGTAGACACGGGTGGTCGCTAATATAAAATTTGCATTCAGACTGAATTGTCTATACTAGTTATATATATTTATTACGACGTTAATTAACAGTTATATAATGCTGATGCACGTTAATTTTGCTTCTCATAAAGTGGTGAAAATTCTGTCACAATATCCCCGATTGTCCCGGTTAAAAGTAACATGTACGTTTAAAAACTGAAATCTCGATATGATGCTCAACTCGGTCGTGAATTTTCGATGTGAAAGAAATGATGCTCAACTCGGTCGATGTGAAAGAAAAAAAATTCTATATTTAGATCGCTGATGTAAAATATTTGTTTACATACGGGCTACTGTAGTTTAACATGCGTAAGATCTTCTAGATCTACTCAATATTTTCTAAACGGACGACGTGAAATAAATTTTATTTAACCACGAAAAAAATTGTTTTTTTTATTACATCAGTAGCCAAAATATTGTTTGAATGTGTCATTTTAGCGTGTAGTATAAAATGAATCTGAAAGTGAAAGTTCTGCCCACTGACCAATCAAATCCATTGCCTAATTATATATGCAAATCTGACTTCACAGACGGGACTAGGTTCGAAATTCCTACTCGCTGTATCAGTGTGTGGATTGTTGTTTGTTTGTTTTATTTTCATTGAAGTTGTTTTAACATACTTGCCTGAAATTTGGCATTCAAAAACCAAATACAAATACCCAGAAATGCATTTGTAAAATTAAGATCGGGCTCTTCTATATGGGTCTATTTCTTGTAACAGTAGTGTTTTGGTTAAGGGAAGATTTTGTTTACATCGATACGCCGTTAGTTACCAAACGACGACAATACTCTGAAAGTCTTCGACTTTCCTACGTAAAAAGGTGTGAAAAAAGACCGAGGATAAATTCATAGAACTGTAACTCTATGTATGTAATTCCCATGTATTTCAGTAGTTCTTGCACAGATGCCAGTTTCAGGACCTGAGCAAAAATTAACAAATCCAAAAGGTGTGAAAACAGACAGGGAATAAATTGTTCTGTACCTCTATGTATGGTATTCCCATGTATTTCAGTAATTCTTTACATTCATCATTGTGCTGCTTGGATACCTTGACTAATCGTTTACTAAATTTATCTATGTTTTCTGTATCGTCTAAAAATATAAATACAAGATGCATACAATGTGTGAATAAACACGAGTGACAGAAAGCGGAGGAGAAAGATACACCTGTTTACATTTGTGCCATTAAAATGTTGGTAAAAAAATAGCATTAAAAAAAATAAACATGATTGATATTTTAAAGGGGCATAACTCTGAAAAGTTTGATAAATAAGAAAATCTAAAACTGAAAGGGACAGAGCTGTTGTAGAATTAGTAGTGCAGAGTTACTTCTACTTTTTATGGTCTCTTCTAAAGGACCCTGTGCCTTTCATTTCTAAATGCAGATTACAGTCACTTCTTATTTTCAATCTTGGTCAAGCCCGGTCAGGGGTTGATCCCTGACCTCTCACATACGTAGCAAAGACTTTACCAACTGAGCCGCCATGGTCCCTAATGTCAAAGTGCAGGGTTTGTACAGACGTGGAGTCCAAATTTAAGGACTTTTTAGGGTCTTTTCAGGGTCTTCAGGGATTTATCAGGGTCTTTTGGGAAAAGGCCCTAAAATAAAAATTGGGAAAAACTATCAACTTTTTGCTCATTTTGGGAAAACTTTGACATCATTTTTGGTGCCATTAATGATTAATGCTTTTAGTGTATTGAGTTGATTGAAGATTGAGAAAAGCAGCCACATTTATAACCAGACTTCAGCTATGTATATGGTACAATTTTCTAATTGGGAATTTTCTCAGCCCATTTTGGGAAAAAAATCAATGTTTTTCCATTGGGAATGGGGCCGAATTTCGGCCCTAAATAGGCCCTTGATAAATCCCTGGTCTTATTTGGAAATTTAAGGCCAAGTCAGTGGGACAATTTTAGCAAAAAATATTGGCAAATAAATCAATAAAATAATTACTTACGTGTCCATAGTAATGACACTTGTAAAGGTTGAAGTTAGGCTTTTGAGAGGGCCAGGTACCTTTAAATTGCTCATTTCAACATAACTTATTTATTTATTTATTTATATTTATCAGTCTATTCACAACCACTTTATATCGAAATATAGACACTCAACTGGCCAAATTTCAGGGATTTTAGGGTCAGACTTGTTTTTAGGGTCTTTTTAGGGAAAACCTAAAAATTTAAGGACTTTTCCAGACCTGTACGAACCCTAAAGTGAGTTAAAGTGGCCCTTCCAACGTAAAACAATTAGCAAATACAAAGTAGCCTATAGATTCTATAAATAAGTCTGGGGCCCCAAAATTTTACACATTTTATGTATTCATTGCAATGGGGTTCGCCGCTGTACCAAGTGATACCTTCTAACGTGTCTGTGAAATGCTTGTTTCCAATGGACATGGAATCGCACAATATGACGTTTTCCCGTAAAAAACTGACGTTGTTCTGGGAATTTGTGACGTTGACATTTTCCAAAATGTTCCGCACAAACGTTAAGAGGTACTGACCACGTGGTACAGCGTCGAACCCCATTACAGCTTCTTTTCTGATGTGAGCTGGGCCCGAAATCCATGTGCTTTAAAACACTTGCCACCATGGCTCCTCAAGTTAAGGTGAGCCACAGTGAGTATCAAACTTTTTATAACATTTATGGGTTAAAGATAAGCATATTCCAACTAGCCCATAGCTTCTAAAAATAACTTTTGGTACTTATATTTTTATATATTTTAGCTATTTATTAATATTACAACTCCTTCACTAAAGTGAGCTGGGTCTCAAACTCAGTATAGTTAAGGCTTCAAGTCTGCGTGTATTTTCTTACCTGCTTCTTCTGCAGCTTCTAGTGCTTTCTGGGCCTCTTCTCTTCTTTCCTTGCGCTTTGCTAGCTAAAATACAACAAAAGTATGATTTTTATTTTGGGGTTCCAAAGTCAACAAGCAAATTCAGTGAAATAGAATCCCACCAAAGTAGGTACTTTTCATGATTTGTATTTAGTTTACATACTTTATATCCACTCTTTCTAGAATGAAAACCCAATTTTCCCAAATACATGGCTGAATTTTCCAAATTTACTATTAATTCAAGTACAAAATAACAACTTTACATTTCTGTAATAAATGTATGTCTTAAACACATCCCCCCCCCCCCCCCCCCCCAATGACCTTATACAATATTGATTTTTCCAATTCCATGAACCCCAGACCCATTATAATGAAGAGGTGTGGCCAAATCAAAAGAATTTAGGTTTTAAAACTGAAAAGGCATTCGGGCCAGAAACAGCGCCTGTTTTACAGACTTGAATCAGATTTCACAAGCAAACTAGCAATTTCTTGGGGTTAGATCTGCAATTTTCCAATTATCAATTCTGTTTACGCGACTCATATTTCTTGTATGGTCAATTGTTTAACAATGACTTACCTCCCCTGATTTCATGTCTGGTGGTTTCCCGTCAAATACATATACTGGTTTAATTCCGTTTTCTACCATCCTTATTGTACGATAAAACATTCCCATTAAATGACTGCAAAGAGAAATTCACCAAATAACAAGAGGCCCATGGGCCTTATACGCTCACCTGATAACTAATGGCTAGCTGATAGATTTAAAGAAAACGTAAATACTAAACCCCAATGACTTTTTTCTTAACATCAAAATGATCATTGTATCAATACCTACAACATTCTAATATACATGCCTATACAAAACGTTTATAGTTTTCAAGATAATTAACCATTTCAGTATTGTTTTACATCTGTGACCTTGACCTTTAAACCCATGACCTTTTTCTATACATCGGAATGATTGTTTTATCGATACCTACAACATTCTAATATACATCCTTATACAAAAAGTTAATAGTTTTCAAGATAATTAACCATTTCGGTATTGTTTTCGCATCTGTGACCTTGACCTTTCAACCCATGACCTTTTTCTATAAATCAAAATGATCGTTGTATCAATACCTACAACATTCTAATATACATGCCTATACAAAAAGTTTATAGTTTTTGAGATAATTAACCATTTCAGTATTGATTTGCATCTGTGACCTTGACCTTTCAACCCATGACCTTTTTCTATACATCAAAATGATTGTCTTATCAATACCTACAACATTCTAATATACGTGCCTATACAAAAAGTTTATAGTTTTCGAGATAATTAACCATTTCTGTATTGTTTTGCATATGTGACCTTGACCTTTGAACCCATGACCTTATTTTATACATCAAAATGATCGTTGTATCAATATCTACAACATTCTAATATACATGCCTATACAAAAAGTTTATAGTTTTCGAGATAATTAACCTTTTCAGTATTGATTCGCATCTGTGACCTTGACCTTTGAACCCATGACCTTTTTCTATACATCAAAATGATCGTTGTATCAATACCTACAACATTCTAATATACATGCCTATACAAAAAGTTTATAGTTTTCCAAGATAATTAACCATTTCGGTGTTGTTTCACATCTGTGACCTTGACCTTTGAACCCATGACCTTTTTCTATACATCAAAATGATCATTGTATCAATATCTACAACATTCTAATATAAATGCCTATACAAAAAGTTTATAGTTTTCGAGATAATTAACCATTTCGGTATTGTTTCGCATCTGTGACCTTGACCTTTGAACCCATGACCTTTTTCTATACATCAAAATGATCATTGTAACAATATCTACAACATTCTAATATAAATGCCTATACAAAAAGTTTATAGTTTTCGAGAAAATTAACCATTTCTGTATTGTTTAGCATCTGTGACCTTGACCTTTGAACCCATAACCTTTTTCTATACATCAAAATGATTGTTGTATCAATACCTACAACATTCTAATGTACATGACTATACAAAAAGTTTATAGTTTGAGAGATAATAATTATAATCACAGGTAAAAAAAATTAGGTCACGACCTTCACAATTGACCTTGACCTCATTTTAAAGATACTAACAAGAAGATGTCAAAACTGTAAACCCCATGTCATTATCTGGTCAAGTAGTCAAGTTATAACAATTTGAAGCTATTTTACGATTTTTTTCAAAATTAAACGCAAAAACGCGTAACCCATTTTTCGACCGAATTTCACGAAATGAACAAACTACAGGCTTAAGACCCTAGAGAAGCCAAATATCACATCGGATTTTTTCTCCAATCAATACTTTCGGAGAAGAAGATTTTTTAAGATTTTTGCATCCCTAGGTCACCTTGACCTAGTTATGGTAGCCATGGCAGTGCCACGAACAAATCTGAATTGCACCGACCCAGACATGCTTCTGACCAAGTCTCGTTGAAATCTGCCAAGTACTTTCAGAGGAGAAGTCGAAAATGTGTGTTAACGACGCACGCACGCACGCACACACGCACGCACGCACATACACACGCTGCACCATACCATAAGCTCACATGACCTTTGGTCAGGTGAGCTAAAAACTAAAATAACATAGACATAGTGAAAATACATGTATAATATTTAAATGTACGGCTGCAATGATACGTCAGATATGGTTAATAATACAACCAAGTGTGTATCATGATATACCAACCTGGAAGTTCATCCCAACTGTTTTCTGTGCATGTCGAAAAATCTTAATTCATTTCAATGACAAATTTGAGATTATTTTCAAATAACTTCACTTAAATGTTTAGACTATAAAAGATCTTTTTCATATTTGTTTGCATTCTTAAAATGATTTTGCTTCCTAGAAGATTTGTGCATCGTAATGTGGATCAAACATCATTGCAGCCCTATTTAAATGTAATCATCCAATATCTGTATTTTTACATAGTAGATAGCTGTTTGCCTGTTATATGATCGTGAGTAATGGAGTAATGGCAGGGCTTTTTCTACTCAAATTGGGAGTTTTCAAATTGACTCAATAGGGAAAATTATCAGATTTTTTTAAACAAAGTTTTCCATTTTTGACAATAATTAGAAACCTCTTTTAGTAAACTTTTTGATGGTATTTATTTGCTGTTGTGAGACATAGCTACTGAAATCCAAGTATCAGCTGATTTATATATGGTGCCATTGTCAAACTAAACCATGAGAAACAGAAAGAGAGAGAGAGAGAGAGAGAGAGGAGAGAGAGTATTCATCAATATGTACATGTAGTCCTGTCTCAAAAGACATACATGATGTATACAGCCACAGCAGAGCAGCTTTAGAAGCCATTAACCTGTGTTTGTAGACAATTACTTGTTTAAGAGCATTTTACCTGGTTGTTTCGCCATCTTCTGTCATCAGCTGACTGCCATCCTGTCTTACAGCTATCAAAAATTGATATATACACATAGAAGCATCAACTGCAACTTTTCTACCTGAAAAATATTAATTTGTATTTCCTAGGCTGTCGCAGCAAATGTTCAAAATTTACCAGGACCGATGAGGTCCAAGACCTATTGATTTTACATTAGGACCCTTGATAATTATATAAACTCCTATTGTTTTTACCAGGAAAATAGTGTTTTTTCTACATGAATTATTATGAAAACATAACTGTGCATCGACCTTTTAAAGTTGATATTAGACTTTTGAAACTTTCTAGGGGACCTGCCAAAAATGACAAAAGGTCATGGAAATCATACTTTGAACCCTTGCACAGGGGAGTTGAACTGTTCTCACAGTTGATTCATTTCACTGAAATCAGGATAGATTCTGTTAAATATTTAACAAAAAAAAAAAAACCTTCTACCGATTTAATTAGGAACATTTTAAGTTCTGAAATACAGCAAACTGGATTATAAAATGCTTGCAGTACCTTGGGATCCTCAGTACAAAGATGTTAAATTATTACAATATCATACATTTTGTAGGCAAAGACTAGATTTAATTTGCTAGTATATTACTGTTGTTTTAGGAATTTTAATGGACAAATTGGTAAATTTTAGTCATTTTTCCGAAGGGGAAACTACCTTTATTCAGTAGTAATTTTAGGCAAACAAAATCACTGCCTTATTTCCATCTTTGATCCACTGTTGGCTGTTGTCAGAGCAGCAGTCCTAATCATTGATGACTGGATTAATAATCGGTCATCACTGAAATTGGACCAGAGTTTTAATCTGTGATAGCAATGACCACTGGGATATCTGTTGGTAGAGTGCTTGCTCCGTAAGTGGGAGGTCGTGGGTTCGAACCCTAACCGGGTCTGACCCAAGACTTGAAAGTGGGTAGTGACTGTTCTTTCGCCAAGCACTCGGCATTAGAAAATGAGAGTAACTGTTCTGTCAGATGGGAACTTAAAATAAATGAGGTCCCATGTTACAGTAGGCTTGGCACGCTAAAGAACCCTGCTGTATAATGCCATCAGCGCAACGCACATGCAAAATTTCTGCACCTTCCCCTTTAGCTGACGACATCTCAATATTAGTAAAATATTCTTGACTGGGACAATAAACACCATTACTCAACTCAACTGTGATAGTGAGGTTTCTGCTGTGATCCTGTTGGTTGATCATTACTTAATGAAAATGATAAGGACTTCCCTGGTGGGCGCTTAACTAATTTGCCAGTTTCAAAGTTTTTACTTTGCTTTGGGAATGTGATTTTGGACATGGATCGGTTTTGATTGGCACAATAGGAATCCCCTGTTTCACACAGATTAAAAGATTAAATTAGTAGAGATGCACAGATTTACCAGTATTACTGCAATACACTTTTAGAAAGAAATACAATTTTAAATTCTGTTCATGGTACATAGATCTACCATGTTTTCCAACATTTATTGATTTAGTATTGGTATTATTTTTGTCTATACCTACCAAAGTAATTTTTGAATTCATTTTCTTTCATTGAAGATGGAGCATAATCTGCTAATAGTTTGGATAAACCTAGTATACCCATCTTGTGTCTGTTATTAAGCTGAAATTGCACAAAAAGGTAAACACACAACTCCCGCCAAATATTAAGTAAAGCTAGCATACTTTGTTATTGTTTCGTCCATATATTACTATCCCACTAACGTTTCGTCCCAAAACAGCAAAATGTTGCACATGGGTTGTATGTATTCACAAATGATCCACGTTTATAAAGTAAAATAAAATTAATAGTTTGCTTAATTCTACAGTTTCTGTGCAATTTTTATAATGTGATCTGATATGTGAATAATTAAAGATCATATGCAAATTTTTTTTTTCTGGTCATTTAACTGCAATTTTTTTTTTAAATTGAAAAATTGTATGAGGTGTCATTTTACTATTTATTCAGTATTTTGTGATATCACTTATTAAATTTTTTAATTTTACTAATTGTAATTAATGATATCACTAAATCGATTTTTTGATATCATGAATTTATTTGCGGAATTCTTACTTTTACTAATTCAATTTTATTTATATATCACTAATTGTAAATTTAGTGGTATCACTCACTTATCTATTACAAAATTGAACTGAATTAGTGATATTTATAAAAATATTTTATAGTGAGATCAAAAATTGGTTCTGCTTCATAACAAAGACCAGTGACATTTAATACAACATATTAAATTTCGATGCAGAGACATATCATAATTTTCATTTTTTGTCAATGAATTAGTGACATAACTGAATCTAGTTAGTGATGTCAAGAAATGGAATTAGTGATATTAAAAATGAAATTATAGTGATATCTCTGAATCTAGTTAATGATATAAAAAAATGGAATTAGTGATATGAAAAATGAATTAGTGATGTCACTGAATCTTGTTAATGATATAACAAAAATGGAATTGGTGATATGAAAAATGATTTAGTGATGTCACTGAATCTTGTTAATGATATAACAAAAATGGAATTGGTGATATGAAAAATGATTTAGTGATGTCACTGAATCTTGTTATTGATATAACAAAAATGGAATTGGTGATATGAAAAATGAATAAGTGATGTCACTGAATCTTGTTAATGATATAACAAAATGGAAATGGTGATATGAAAAGTAAATAAGTGATGTCACTGAATCTTGTTATTGATATAACAAAAATGGAATTGGTGATATGAAAAGAAAATAAGTGATGTCACTGAATCTTGTTATTGATATAACAAAAATGGAATTGGTGATATGAAAAATGAATAAGTGATGTCACTGAATCTTGTTAATGATATAACAAAAATGGAAATGGTGATATGAAAAGTAAATAAGTGATGTCACTGAATCTTGTTATTGATATAACAAAAATGGAATTGGTGATATGAAAAGAAAATAAGTGATGTCACTGAATCTTGTTAATGATATAACAAAAATGGAATTGGTGATATGAAAAATGAATAAGTGATGTCACTGAATCTTGTTAATGATATAACAAAAATGGAATTGGTGATATGAAAAATGATTTAGTGATGTCACTGAATCTAATTAGTGATATCAAAAAATGGAATTGGTGATATGAAAAATAAATAAGTGATGTCACTGAATCTTGTTAATGATATAACAAAAATGAATTGGTGATATGAAAAATGAATTAGTGATGTCACTGAATCTTGTTAATGATATCAAAAAATGGAATTGGTGATATGAAAAATGATTTAGTGATGTCACTGAATCTTGTTAATGATATAACAAAAATGGAATTGGTGATATGAAAAATGTTTTAGTGATGTCACTGAATCCAGTTAGTGATATCAAAAAATGGAATTGGTGATATGAAAAATGAATAAGTGATGTCACTGAATCTAGTTAGTGATATCAAAAAATGGAATTGTTGATATGAAAAATGATTTAGTGATGTCACTGAATCTAGTTAGTGATATCAAAAAATGGAATTGGTGATAAGAAAAATGAATTAGTGATGTCACTGAATCTAGTTAGTGATATCAAAAAATGGAATTGGTGATATGAAAAATAAATAAGTGATGTCACTGAATCTTGTTAATGATATAACAAAAATGGAATTGGTGATATGAAAAATGAATAATTGATGTCACTGAATCTTGTTAATGATATCAAAAAATGTAATTGGTGATATGAAAAATGAATTTGTGATGTCACTGAATCTAGTTAGTGATATCAAAAAATGGAATTGGTGATAATAAAAATGAATAAGTGATGTCACTGAATCTTGTTAATGATATAACAAAAATGGAATTGGTGATATGAAAAATGATTTAGTGATGTCACTGAATCTTGTTAATGATATAACAAAAATGGAATTGGTGATATGAAAAATGAATTAGTGATGTCACTGAATCTTGTTAATGATATAACAAAAATGGAATTGGTGATATGAAAAATAATTTAGTGATGTCACTGAATCTAATTAGTGATATCAAAAAATGGAATTGGTGATATGAAAAATGAATAAGTGATGTCACTGAATCTTGTTAATGATATAACAAAAATAGAATTGGTGATATGAAAAATGAATAATTGATGTCACAGAATCTTGTTAATGATATAACAAAAATGGAATTGGTGATAATAACAATGAAATTATAGTGATATCTCTGAATCTAGTTAGTGATATCTCTGAATCTAATTAGTGATATCAAAAAATGGAATTAGTGATAACAAAAATGAAATTATAGTGATATCTTTGAATCTAGTTAGTGATATAAAAAATGGAATTAAGTGACATTAAAAAAATTTCTGATGATGATGACGATGATGTTGATGATGATTGTGATGATGATGATTTCTGATGATGATTTCTGATGATTTCTGATGATGATGATGATGATTTCTGATGAAGATGATGATGGAAATGGTGAGGATGATGATTTCTGATGATGATGATGATTTTTGATGATGATTTCTGATGATGATGATTTCTGATGATTGATGATGATGATTTCTGATGATGATGATTTCTGATGATGATGATGATGATGATTGATGATGATGATTTCTGATGATTTCTGATGATGATGATGATGATGATGATGATGATGATTTCTGATGATTTCTGATGTTGATGATGATGATGATGATGATGATGATGATGATGATGATGATGATGATGATGATGATGATGATGATGATGATGATGAATTGCTTGTCCAACAATAAATGGATGTTTAAAATGCCTGATGATGATGATGATTTCTGATGATGATTTCTGATGATGATGATGATTTCTGATGATGATGATTTCTGATGATGATGATGATGATGATGATGATGATGATGATGATGATGATGATGATGATGATGATGATGATGATGAGTTGCTTCTCCAACAATAAATGGATATTTAATATGTCTTTAATTCTTTTGCCTTCTTGTATTTGAAAAATCTTTTTTTAATAAAAAAAATGTTACAAACATTTTAAACATGTTATTAAAAATTAATTTTCATTGTATTTATTATAGTATTAAATGTTACTGTTTTTAGCTTTTTAAAAAATCAATCAATTCTAAAATTACACATGGTAGTTTCTCAATTTAAGATATTTTTATTGAGTTAAAACAACTATTTTATATCCAGTCTTCTTTTATAAATATGGGTACAGATAAATTCTTGGACGAAACGTCAGGAGAAACAGTCGATGGGCTGAGATGACAATGTAGTCAAGTATTTCACAATGTATTTAATATATGATTCTGCATGAGTAAAAGAAGATATGATTTTGTGATTTATTTAATGGAAAAGGGGTATATTTATTCATCATTTTGACAAATTTAAATAAAAAATCAGAAAGATACGAAAATGAGTCTAAGAAAACAATACTAAATTAAACATGGAGGCTGAAGACGATTTCATTCGCACGATAGACGAGTCTGAAGACGTTGATGTAGCAGAAGAAAGTCCAGATAGTGATGAAGAGGTCATTCACGGAATTCTTATTATGTTTAACATTTATAAAATCTAAATGATGGTTAATTTTGGCTTAACTACTGTGTTTAATTGATGAAATGAATAGTCGTGAAGGTGGGGGGGGGTGAGCACGTGTTCACGGTAAGTGTGGTAATAGTAAATAATTACAAAACCACTGCGATAGCTCCGTTGGAAGAGTGTTTGCTTCCGCTCTGTATGTTGTAGGATGGTGTTTGTTTGAATCCTGGCTGGCTCTGACCAAGAGTTGAACTGTTGAAATTAGTGAGAGACCGTTCTTTTGCCAACCACTTTTTTTTAAATTATGAAAGTTAGTGACTGTTCTTTTGCCAAGTACTTAGCATTTAAAAATTAAAACTGATGACTTATGTCAGGTTAGGCATGGCACAATAAAAAAACTCCCCATGCACATTGCACTGACTGAGTGCACTGATTTGAGCTGGTGCCATCTTGATGTAAGTGAAATCTTTTTGACTGCGACATAAAGCTCTGTTCAACTAATCAAATCAATTATAATATTATAAAATGCCTATAACAGTTTCAAGTCATGTATCAATCTCGTTGCAGACTTAACATCAGCTCTACATAATATTTTATCAAAATTTAGCAAGGCCTGCATAGAAGTCACCAGGCTGCCTGATGCATTCAAATATGGTTTGAATTTCATTACATTCATGTTAAATACTTGTTTGCAGCATACTAATTTTCGCTTATTTTGCAATAGAAAATTTCTGTGAAATTTTGTACCTCACATGTAATAATACCAGTGTATATTCTTGATCCTATAGTAAGTTTCATAAATTCATATAATTCAGCAATCGAAAAATTTCCGCAAAAATTATTTCACCCCATGCAATAAAACCAGTATATATTCTAGATCTTGTAGTAAGTTCCATAAATCCACCAATATTACACAAGACAAAACGGCTGAAAATGAAAAAAAAAAAAAAAAAAAAAAAAAAAAAAAAAAAAACCAAGAAAATTTGAATCCCTGAAATTCAGTACATTTACACTACTGGTAAAGCCTTGGGCTACTCTATTATAAAATTGTTTTTCATTTTATAGGTTGTTGCTAAGAAAACCAAGAAAGCCAAGAAATCAACAACAGAATTTAACAGTAATTTTTCCTTTTCTGATCAGGTATGTGGGTGTATACCACTCAATTGTTACAATTCACACTTTGTATGTGGCAGGTTGTGGGTTCAAAACCCCTGTTGGAGTCTGACCAAGACTTGAAAATAAATGGTGACTGTTCTTTCGCCAAACACACTGCTTTTAGAAATGCAAGTCTTAAGGGTCCTTCTGAGGAGACCTTAAAAACTAACTGATGCCCTGTGTCACGGTAGATGTAGCATGTACAAGAACCCTCCATGGACATTGCCCTGAACACACTGTACTTCACCTATAGCTGGTGACATCTTGATGTAAACAAAATATTCTTGACTGGTACTTAAAATCCCATTCAATCTATCAATCAAATGGTACTGGTGTCATCCAGAACAATGTACATCAGTGAATAATTAAATTTTACCATTTTAAGCATTCTGGGGTCAGTTGTTCGGAGAGTGATTAGTTTAATCAAATGATTAGTCAAAATTTAAATAATGCATAATTTCAAATCTGTTGTGAAATGCACTGTAAATGTTGAAAATGTCGTAAATGAATAGAATTTCATTAAACTGAAGCCAAAAGGTTATAAATTTATGGATTTGGTAATGATATGTTGATTTTAATTGATGTTTTGAATTTGCATTAATCATTGATTAAGCTAATCAAGCTTCGAACAACTGGGTCCTGATCGGCTTAAAGTTAGAGTTATTATCTCATAGACCATTTTTTTTACCAAGACCCGCCCACTGCATTTTCACACATTCTGACTGGCTAAAAATTTAGCGTTATTTCCTCATAGACCTAATTTTGTGCAATATGGCTACCTGATACTAAATTCATGCATGCATTTCATTGTTGTTGTTGTTCACATTGAGGTAGTTTCTTTCTAAAATAAACATTGAATTTTTGTATAGTACCTTGGTTTTTTTTATCTTTTTATTTATGTAATTTAATTATAAGCATTGCCTTTAATTTTTGAAAAAATTCAATGAATACTGTGTACTTTTCATAAATCCCACGTGGCACGTTTATGTACAAAAGTGCACAGTCTTCATTGAAGTTATTTCTCAATAGACCGAACAAAAATTAAAGGCAATGCTTAAACAAACATATACGTAAGTCTAAATTATCATTATCCCCAGGTCATCTTAATAAAGATGCTGAACTGTATTTACATATTTAAGCAGTAATATTTGTTCCTTTCAGTTTAACTCACATTCAGGATTCGATCCTGACTTTGCTCTGAGACATGCCAAAAGAAGACAAGAATCAACAAGTTTGGACGAAAAGATTGCTAAAGTCAGAAAGAAAAAGAGAAAAGGAGTAAGTTGTGATTTATAAAACCTTGTTTACCCACCCCCACCCCCTGTACTACTGTAAACCAGCTTTTATTCTGGTGCGATTAAATTTTGTGTGTTTTGCGAGGACAAGATAATTGTGAAAATAAATTGTCACAAAACTTGTTTCCGAAAAATGTTTTATACCAAATATTCAGCTATTGTCCATATCCTGCAAGTTGATAGTGATATCAGGTCAAATCGGCCGAAGGTAAAATCTCCCCTATCAAATTAACCCCCACTTCTCACAAAATGCCCTCGTTCG
The DNA here is from genome assembly GCA_021292105.1 of Anadara kagoshimensis. Taxonomy (NCBI): domain Eukaryota; kingdom Metazoa; phylum Mollusca; class Bivalvia; order Arcoida; family Arcidae; genus Anadara; species Anadara kagoshimensis. The sequence continues at coordinate 24,514,765 of CM037875.1, read as the reverse complement.
AAAACATGGCCACATCTCGCAATATGGGCCCCACTGTCAAAATCACCACAACTTTTACTAAATCACCCCTGATTACCCCTTTTTCAGACTAACAAATTATCCTAAATATTGAGATTTCAAAAGTACCCAATTGATGTTTTTAGCGACCTCAGATGTGTCATTAACTGCAAACATTTTGTGTTACTGTTTGTAAATATGTGTATTGTGTATTGTGTATTGCTTATTCATAAAATTTATGTAAACTGCAACTGATAACAACTTTGGCATAGACCGAGATAACAACTTTGGCATAGACCGAGATAACAACTTTGGCACTGACCGAGATAACAACTTTGGCACTGACCGAGATAACAACTTTGGCACAGATCGAGATAACAACTTTGGCACAGACCGAGATAACAACTTTGGCACAGACCGAGATAACAACTTTGGCACAGACCGAGATAACAACTTTGGCACAGACCGAGATAACAACTTTGGCACAGACCGAGATAACAACTTTGGCATAGACTGAGATAACAACTTTGGCACAGACCGAGATAACAACTTTGGCACAGACTGAGATAACAACTTTGGCACTGACCGAGATAACAACTTTAGCACAGACTGAGATAACAACTTTGGCACTGACTGAGATAAAAACTTTGGCACTGACTGAGATAACAACTTTGGCACTGACCAAGATAACAACTTTGGCACAGACTGAGATAACAACTTTGGCACTGACTGAGATAACAACTTTGGCACTGATCGAGATAACAACTTTGGCACTGATCGAGATAACAACTTTGGCACTGACTGAGATAACAACTTTGGCACTGACTGAAATAACAACTTTGGCACTGACCGAGATAACAACTTTGACACTGACCGAGATAACAACTTTGACACTGACTGAGATACTGTAGATTACTTTTATTTCGCGAGAGATTTATTTTCGCGTAAATTCGCGATTCACCTCATTCGCGAATTCAAATATCACGCGAATATTTCCAGCACGCAGATATTTCTATGTTGACATTTCCGATACGGTCATACCGGTACTTAATGACACGATGCAGGGAATTTGATGATATACAACTTACACCACACAATTCTGTGTTTAACGCACGACCTTTGAGATTTTGTTTAAATTATTATTGTACATATATCAACATTATTTATGAATTTTATCATGTTTAATTAAATACTTTTGATGAAATCGATCAATAAAGTTTTGAATATAAACAAGACCGCCATGGAAGCCATCTTAATCCGGTAATTATACAGGTGTGTATACTGGTATGGGGTTAGTGAACCGTGTCTTTACGTAGTACATTACTGTACAAAAATACAAATTAATCCCATAGACAAAGAACTGTCACAAACTGTATAAATACTAGTACATCTTGGCAAAACTAACAACGGTGAGTCATGAATTTAACAGTGTCCCAAGCGTGCACATGCTTGATAAGTTGACTTTTTCCCTTCAGCTCTTCCAACGATTGAAGGAGCCACTTAGCGTGGAGTGTTCATTTTAAATCCGGTACATTAATAAGACCAGTAAATACTACTCACTACTCACTCCAGTAGTGAATACTACTCACCTTAGTAAAAAAAGAAAACCAAACAACTATATACATTTGTTATAATTCTTTATTGATTGGTTAAAGAGATTAACCTACTGATTGGTTCTCCGATCAAACGGCGGAACATTTTAACAGAGAAAGAAGAACTATTTTAAAACACGTGTCATGTCCGTCTTTATTTTATTATTTACATTTATGCTGCAAACAATCGCGAATTTTTGTATTCAGTCAGATTCCAAACGCGAATTCAAATATTCGCGAATAAGGCCAACATGGTCTTGCCGCGAAATTTTCTACTCGCGAAAAATAAGTAATCTACAGTAACAACTTTGGCACTGATCGAGATAACAACTTTGGCACTGACTGAGATAACAACTTTGGCACAGACCGATGATTTTATCAACATAAAACATGTCTTCACTACTTCAATTTTCTGACCTTCTGGTCATTCTGAAAAGGTTCGATTTTCAAAGGTTTGGGAGTTTTTTACAGTGGGGCAATATTGCAAAAAGTAGGGGCGTATTTGAATTGGTCAAGTTTGACATGGGGACAATTTTTGGCAAGTTATGGCGAATTTGATATGAGGTGATTTCACTTGAATTCATTCATAGTTGCAAAATGTTTTGGTGAGAGAATTGCCAAAGTTAATATCTGCGAATTAAAGTTAGTGTACAGTATGTTAATAATTAACTAACCCAAGAAAATAGCAAAATAAAACTCCATATTCAGCAAATGATAAATCCATTCTTCCATTTATACAAACACTACCAATACTGTAAATGTATTTATTTTCGCGGTGTACTAATTTTTGCTGATTTCGCTGTCATTTCTTTGCATGAAAATTATATTATGCCAAACGTGTTACAGTGCATAATTAAAAACACAAAAATTAAACTACACAGATATGTCTAAATTTCATAAACAGTACCTCAAAAATAAATACACGCGAAATTAAATACGTTAACAGTACAATAAAACTTTGTTATAATGCCCCTCGATAACTTTGCCGCCTCGCTTATCGCCACACTATTCCCAAAATCCATTTTGTTTATGTTTTTCTTTATACGCCTCCCCCGATTTATCGCCAAACCCCTTTATAACGCCAAAATTTGACTGAACAAATGGTGGCAATGAATCGACGTTTTACTGTATTTTGAAAATTATTTTTTTATCTAACAAGGCTGTTCCTGATGATGAGCAATCATCAGTAAAGAAGCATGATGATGACGATGATGATGAGGTTGATGATGAAATTGATGAAGATGATGAGTCATCAGATGAGGAAATGACAGCAGGTAAAACATAATTAATTAAGCTTGGTTCTTATTATTTTCATTCATCAAATTAGGCCATGTGTACAGTGTCCATTTGTGTCAATATTCATTGAATCAAACAAAAATAAGATTCAATGCTTATAATTAAATTTTGTGAAGTTCAAATTAAATGACCAACACTTAAATTATTTTGATTTTTATTTTGAAATGGTTGGGGCATATAGTGTTATGCCATCACTTGTTCCTGCAGTATTTATCTATTTTCAAACTGTGATCAGGCCCTGCCAGTAGTGATGAAACCATTATCAGTAATAATCGAAATCGCTGTTAAAGGCATAGCAATTTTTTTTTTAAAGTTGGCCATTTTGATTGAGACAAAAAGTGTGTTGCCAAAAAAAAATGCTCAGATAATAGAAGGAAATACAGATTGACAAGAAGAAATTATTTAAAACAATCTTACAAAATGGCAGCACCAATATCCAACAACTCAAAATAGTTCATATAAGCCATCTTATGAGCTATGTATAAGGCTATGTGATGTAACTTCTGATATATCGATGATCAATTGGTTTTTGTTTACCGATTATTTTTCTATGATTGATACTGAAAATTTTCCAATTGGTTCAACACGATTGGCCAAGGATTTGAACTTACAACCCCCCAGAGGAAGTTTTCCAGTTACTTGCCTATTGTTCCGAAATGGCAGACACGTAGCTAGGTGAAAATGATATCAAATTAAAATAAAATTTTGTGCCAAAGTATGCTAGCCGGGGCTCAAGGGACAACCACCAACCACCCACCAACCCCTGAAAATTTGAAATACTGATGTCAACGGGTGCAATGTGGTGACTTTTTTTAATAAAATTGGCATAATATGTAGGTGATGTTTCGACAGTTATTTAATTTACTGAATGTCTGTTTTTCTGGATTCCTTTAACTTGAAATATGATAAAAAGTAAAATATGTTTTGACTCGCTTGACTCCAAATGGTATTTGGAGTGTTCAGCCGATCATCCAACAGAGCAGAAATGATATTATATTAAAAGTGTATAAAAATTTATGTGGACACAATAGCGTACTGGCATATAGGGAGCTACGTGCCCGAATGGTAACTTTCACAGTGATAGTAATGGTCTAATAAGTAGCATTTTTGTTTACTTTTAGATACAATTAAAACAAAAGAAAAGAAACGGAAAAAAGGGAAAAGAAGGAAAAGGGGACATGATTCCGATGAAGAGGTTAGTTTGCAAGTATTTTGCCTAGTGATCACTATGGTAGCTCAGTGCTCGCTTCGTATGTGACAGGTAGTGAATTTGAACCCCTAATGGGTCTGACCGAGACTAGAAAATCTGTAGTGACTGTTCTTTAATGAAGCACTCAGTATTTAGAAATGAAAGTCATGGGGTCCTTTAGAAGTGACCTTAAAAACCGACACCATGTGTCATGGCAGGCATTGTACAGTGAAGAAATCTCCATGCACATTGCCCTGAGCACACTGCAAAGGTAAACATTTCTGCGATGTTACCAATAGTTGGTGATATAAGTGAAATATTCTTGACAGGGACATAAAACCCCATTCAATCAAATCAATCTTTTGCCTGTTGAGGTTTTAACTGGTCATTTTGTTTTCTTCCACCAATGCCTCAATGAATTTTTTTGATAGGTTGAATGGGGTTATACGTTTTTGACGGAAACAAATGGCTGCGATGCATTGAGGTTTTACTGTATCTAATTTATTTTACTTATAAAATTTATATTTGCCTGTTTAATATATTATTAGCACATTTTATTACATGAACATCTACCTGAACCCGGTTACATGTGTAACAAATTTGTAGCACATGATGTACATTTCACTAAATTTTGAGCTTTAATTCTGACTTATAAAGGACTTGCTTGTATTTTAATATTTTTTAGGAAAAAGAGAAAATCGAATTTTCAGAAACTATTGATACCTTCGATGATCGACTGACCTTCCAAGATATGAATGTATCCAGACCCCTGATGAAAGTGAGTACTATTACATGTATTCCAAGAAGGGGGTATACTGGTTTACCTCTGTCCATCTGTCCTTCCAAAACAAAAATATCTGTAACAGTTTTCTCAGCAACTACTAAACATAGCCATTTGAAATTTCGTATGCGTGTTCAGTATTTGGTCTCATGCCGCAAGTACCGATTTCAATTCTGCTTCCTGTTAACCAACTTAGTTTATTTTTCAACATTTACAGTCAATGGTTGAAGTTAAAAGTGGGGGGTATACTAAGTCAGCAGTAGCTCACAGATTTCTTGTTATACCAGCCTTTTTACAGAAAGGGAAATTAAAGTCGAACATCCGTCTGTCTGTCCTTCCATCCTTCTGTCTATTCAGACACTTGTCTGGATTAATTCTTCAGAACTATAAAACTTGGTACAAGAAGTGAATAGTGATAGAAGTTTTGCATATCATTAACCTGAGTTTGCTGCTCATTTCTTGGGAGTTATGACCCTTTGAACATAATTGCAAATCACCGTTTTGTATTTTGAGTGTCACATAAGAGCTGATAACTCTTTTCTAGTCCTCTTTAAACCTGTTTATTTTCAGGGTTTGAGTTCAATGAATTTTGAAAAGCCCACACCGATTCAGGCAGCAACCATTCCTGTAGCCTTACTTGGTAAAGATATCTGTGCTTGTGCTGTAACTGGCTCAGGTAAGTTATGAATCAAAATCAGGACAATTTATTCATGCATGTTCATAGGTATTAATTCTGTACAAACACAGAGCTGCCAACCCTATTTTGTGTAATTGCGGGTCACAACCTATATTAACCGAAGGTGTGTCACACACTGCTGGGTGGAGGGGTGTCTGGGTGCATACCCCTCTGAAAAAATTGACAATTAGGTAAAAAAAACCAGTGCATTGTGGTGTGATACAGTAGGCATGCAGTGATTTTTCACTCGCTACTGGCACAAAATTAATCAATTACACCCATAGTCCAGCAATGTAATCACCCAAATTCATAGTGATTACAGGTGGATTCGAGTGGTAATGAATAAAAACTGCAAATCCTCAAACTCTATGGTCTATCCCCTTTTGGCAGGTCAACAGGAATTGACTTGTAAAAGGGGGTTGAGCCTGTGGCTTGAGGGTCCTGAAAACAGTAAGAGGCATATGTATGATGTGGTAATGCTGATAGAATTACATATTATACCTTTATTAATTTTACAGCACTTGATGGCTGTTTCAGAATACATCATATGTGCAAACCGTTTCGCATTTTGGAAGTCACTTAGTGTAACATAAAATCCAACTAATGTTCCGAGTGTTTATATAATTGTCAGTCGTCTGTAAAAGTACAGTATGTACATAATATATCACAATATTATCTTTTACACTTGTGGTGACTGTGCCGAGTTAAATTTCCAAGTGCCGAGTGGTTTTCTTATTCAACTAGGCACTGTGCCAAGTTGAATGAAAAATTCTATCTAAGGCCTGCTGTTGCCATCTGAATTTTTGATATCCTCCGGAAAGCTTAGACCACCAACAGAGATACAGGCCAAGTGGTTTAAATTACATATTACACTAGTGTTACATATACAGCACTAGACAGCCGTTTCAGAACACAGTTTACATGTATATGTCCATTAGAGCTGTCATTGATAAGAATTTGAATATCGATATATCAACTGAAAAATATATTGATATACATGTATAGAAATATTGGAAAAGTGAATGAAATATTGTATTTTTTGTTGAATCTTTTATAGACAGATTATTTTCCGATAATGTTTGGCATGTCTGGTGTTGTCTTAAATGTTGCTAATATAATATGCACTCTGTTTTGTATGTCAGTTGGTTTTGAGATACATTAAAGTGATGGTTTATAATAATAAAATACATTTACAACCAGTTTAAGCTACGTATTATTGATTACTCCAACCTTGGCCATGAACTAGCGGCCATTTTTGTTGATTTCGATACTTAACAAATGTATCGATATATAGTATCATTGGCTTTTATGGATGATATACAGTAAAACTTTGTTATAATGCCCCTCGATAACTTTGCCACCTCGCTTATCGCCACACTAATTGGAAGTCCGAAAATCCATTTTGTTTAGGTTTTTCTGTATCCGCCTTTCCCAATTTATCGCCAAACCCCTTTATAATGCCAAAATTTGACTTAACAAATGGTGGCGATGAATCGAGGTTTTACTGTATTGATATATGGATGTATCAATGACGGCCCTACCATTGTCCATATACTGTATAAGAAGAAATATTTGCGATTTCACGGTTTTGACCTTCTAAACTATTTCACGGTAAGAAAGTTTCACGGTTTTGACCTTCTAAACTTTTTCACGGTAAGAAACTTTCACGGTTTTGACCTTCTTAACTATTTCACGGTAAGAAACTTTCACGGTTTTGACCTTCTAAACTATTTCATGGTAAGAAAGTTTCACAGTTTTGACCTTCTAAACTTTTTCACGGTAAGAAAGTTTCACGGTTTTGACCTTCTAAACTTTTTCACGGTAAGAAAGTTTCACGGTTTTGACCTTCTAAACTATTTCATGTTAAGAAAGTTTCACGGTTTTGACCTTCTAAACGTTTTCACGGTAAGAAACTTTCACGGTTTTGACATTCTAAACTATTTCACTGTAAGAAATTTACACGGTTTTGACCTTCTAAACTATTTCACGGTAAGAAACTTTCACGGTTTTGACATTCTAAACTATTTCACGGTAAGAATTTTTCACAGTTTTGACATTCTAAACTATTTCATGAAAAGAATCATTCACGGTTTTGACCTTCTAAGCTATTTCACGGTAAGAAACTTTCACGGTTTTGACCTTCTAAACTATTTCACGGTAAGAAACTTTCACGGTTTTGACCTTCTAAACTATTTCAAGGTAAGAATTTTTCACGGTTTCAAGTGTAGGAAAAGTGAACGAAGGGAAATAAATCATTTTCACCTAGGAGAAGATAAATTCACGTTACAAGTGTCACCGTGAAAATCAGGAATATTTCTTCCTCGTGAATGTTTCTTTTTATACAGCTATTTTTTCTTCACAGGTAAGACGGTTGCATTTATGTTGCCGATTCTAGAGCGTCTTCTGTACAGGCCAAAACAAGCTGCAGTTACTAGAGTTCTGGTTTAGTTCCCACAAGAGAACTAGCGGTTCAAGTTCACACTGTATCAAGACAACTGGCACATCACACAAATATAGAAATACAATTGTCAGCTGGTAAGTTATATTATAAAAATATTATTATTCAATAGCTTTATTCTTCTGATTATACCCACGCTTCAAAGAAGAGGATGTGTACTCGTTTTCCTCTTTTCAATCATCTGTCCGAAACAAAAATTTTCATAACAGTTTTCTCAGCAACTACTGAACACAGCCACTTGAAATTTTGTATGCGAGTTCAGTATGAGGTCCCATGTCATAGTTAACGATGTCAAGTCTGCCAGACATTGACTTCTGTTTACTGACATAGTTAATTTTTTACATTTACAGTTAATAGTTTAATTTAAAAGTGGGGGTATACTACGTGAGCAGTAGCTCACAGATTTCTTGCTTTAACCTGTATTTAAAGACCACCTGCCCACAAAGGCCACTTTTACTGGTTTCCTAGGGTGGCTTTTATGGACAGGTTTGACAACTTTTTAATGAATCAACACATATTAACACTACTGTAGCTTTGATGGTAGAGTGCTTGCTCAGTATGCGGAAGGTTGGGTTTCATTCCTGGTCGAGTCTAACCATGGTTTGAAAATGCCAAAAACTCTGCATTTAGAAATGAAAGTCACACAGATTCTTTAGAAAAGACCATAAAAACATTAAAGAATCACTCCTGCACTGTAAAGGTCAACATTTCTGCCACTTCACCTGTAGCTGGTGATGTCTCAATCTAAGTGAAACATTCTTGACTGGGACATAAATTAAAATCCCAATCATTCAATCAATCAATTAATCAATCACTTGATTGATGTATTTTTATATTTTATTTTAAATAGGTGGACTTGATTTAAAGGCCCAAGAAGCTGCTCTTAGACGAGGCCCTGATGTTGTCATAGCAACGCCTGGTCGCCTGATAGATCACTTACACAATTCACCAAACTTCAACCTCAATAATGTAGAAATATTGGTTCTTGATGAAGCTGACAGGTAAAGAAATATAAATAAAAACTAACACTACAGGGCTCAAAGTTTCGCCATGGCAACCAAAATTCTGATTTTGCCACCATTTTTGGCAACCAGAATTTCTGCCATCAAATTCCGACATGGACCATTTTCGGTTGGAGCTTAAAGTGTTCTACATTTTAAAAGCATTTTAATAACTGAATAAATAAATTATTTGTCACATGTTTTTCAAACACCCCAAATTAAGACTGTTTATGAAAATGAAACGAAGTATGCATAGTTTATCAACCACAAATGGTCAGTCATTGCAAGAAACAGTCAGAAATAAAAACAAGTTTTTTTTATTTTATTTCATTGTCTTAATATTTTATTTTTGCATCTATAATATTTGATTGGCAGATAACTTGAGATAAGGAGCCACAGTGGCTCCTAGTCCTACATTTAAAACGTCACTTTGAGCCCTGTAGTATATCAAAGTATAACCTACTTCTTAGATTAGCATAGATGTGATACAGAAGATTGAATGGGGTTTTATGACCCATTTAAAAATATTTCACTGATATTAAGATGTCACTAGCTAAATTTTGAAAATTTGGTAAAATGGCTCTTAATTGTTATAATTTGACTATTTTGAACGGCTAAAATCATAAGTTTTTAAGTTTTGACATTTTCTTGACTGTTAAAATGTGGTAAAAGGTCAAGGTCATGACCTAACTTTTGACCTTTGTACTTTTACTTTGATTTTAGCTACCGTATTTTTGATTATATTTCAGTGTAGATTGTCAAAGTTTGTGACCTAAACTTTTGACCTGTGTGCTTTCAGAACTATTTCATTATTTTTTTTATCATATTTCAATGAAGATTTCAATTTTTGATGTTTTTGTAGCAGCTTAAACATGTTAATGTCAATTTCATATTTACCACTGCATTGGCTCAGTTGGTAGAGTGCTTGCTCAGTAGTGGGTTCAAACCCCGACCGAGTCTGACCAAAGACTTGTAATTGGGTAGTGATTGTTCTATTGCCAAGCACTCAGCATTATAAAATGATAGTCACGGTTCTTTCATATGGGAACTTAAAATAAATTAGGTCCTGTGTCCCGGTATGGGTGGCACGATCAAGAACCCTGCTGTATATTGCCATAAGCGCAAAGCACAGGCAAAATTTCTGCACCTTCGACTACAGCTGGCAACCTCTTGATATAAGTGGAATATTCTTGACTGAGAGGTTAAACACCATTACACAACTCAACTCAATTTGGTATCCATTATAAATTTTAAGTTGGTTATAAGTTCATTACTCCATTGATATCCAAATAAACTTGGAATCCAGGGCTGTCGCTGGGCCATATTTGGGGTCGTTATTAGGGCCCATTCACTAATAAAGTTCTGACTGTTTTTTCACAAGTACCAAGCTAAACTGATGTCTCTGTGTCTAGGATTGCCCTAGATATATTTGACGTCCCACAGTCCTTTCACACAATTTTGATTACACATGTGGTGGTTGTAGCTACCTGAATAGGAGATGCTTATGATTCCAGAGCACCTGGCCTCACTTCCCTGGTGGAACATGTGGAAGTTAAACTGACTAACCTAATTTGTCAGTTCCAAAGTTTTTTTTCTTTGCTTCTGGATTGTGATTCGGACATGGATTAGTATCATTAAACATGTCTTTACCTGTCTGTTTAGAGTTTTGTTTGGTATATTTAATTTTCACAATTTTGGCTATTTGACCGCTAATTTTTTAAAAATACAAAAATACAAGAAACTGTACCCATTCACAAAACATTTTAGAGATAGCCCTGGAATCGCAGTGTTTGCATTGATAGCAATAATATTCATAAAAGGAAAAGTTTTGATAAGTCATAGATATACAATGGAGTTCGCCAGTGTACGGCGTGATACCCCATAACATTTCTGCAAAGCAATTATTTCCATAAGATGATTGGAGATGGAATTGCTTCAGTTCCCGTATAGTAAATGATGTTACTCTGGCAATTTGGACATAAAAGTTCTGCACAAATCTCATAGGGTATTGATCATGTCATAAGCTAGAAATTTGGACATAAACACTTTCCAAACTTTAAGGGTATTGATCACGTGGTACGCTGGCATTGATTTTGAAAAAATATATATATATGAAACAAAATAGACCAATTAATATACGTGTATACTATATGTTATCAATTTTAATTGATGATGTCATTCGATGCAGTCAATATGGCTGACTTTGGACCTATAATAAGATCAATATGAAAATTATTAATTAAAAAGTGTATTTATTAATTAACTATATACATTGTATTTTTCAAGACATTAATATAAAAACAATATTCAATTTTAACATACATTTCTAATTACAGTAGAACTTCGATGGCTTGAAGTCCATGGGACTTTGGCCAAATATTCGAGCCATCGAGGGTTTGAGCCACCAAACATCGAGAGGCGATCTTCATTAGATCTAGGGTTCAGATTCCTGTTTAAATCAACAGTCATAACATCGTAAAAATTGAAAAGCGTCATAGAAAATTAAAAAATTAAAAAAAGCTAAATTCACAACGATATCTCGAAGTTTACAAACTTCATTTGAAAAATAAAATGAACTTTGAATTGCAAATCTATCGATATCGACAGGTCATTTTAATTAAATAGTTTTGGTGAAAAGTAAAAGTAAATAGCAACAGCTGATGACATACAGCAAACTTACTTTATTATCGTTATAATACAGAACACATGTATTGCTGGTTAATAATAATGACCAAAACTACCGGCAATACATATTGCCATGCGCATTTCAATGAAATGTAAATAACAGAATCTGAAAGTCTCTGATGAGGTAAAAAGTCAATCATATGGTATGGACTCAGGTGTTTTTCCGATCAAGCAACCGTTGGTCGTAATCGGATAAAGTGATTACTGAACTGATCATTGATTACTTATCTTGAGTAACACTCTACGTTCCAGGCGAGTTGTTTCTTTTGCTGTTTTACTTTTTGGCGAAATCTGTATGGCTTCAGCTTTTGTTTACAATGACTGGCCGCATGTCATTCTGATAAAATTGTATTCGAGCAAAAAAAGTTTAATTTGCATCAAATTTACACATGCGGGAAATATTTATTGTTCGAGCAAGCGGGGGTATTTGAGCTATCGTAGTTTGAGCGACTGAAGTTTATTTACATATGATTTAATAGGGATTTAGTCTGGACTGGCAGATGACTTCGAGTTATCCGGGGTATTTGAGGCATCTACGTTTGAGCAATCGAAGTTCTACTGTATACAAAAAAAAACCCCAGTAATAATGTATCAAATATCTTAAAAACTTAAAATTTTAGTAAAATGTTTAGTCTAGTTTAATTCAATTTTCCTTTTTTTTCGAGCATTTTGTTTGGTCATATTTTTCTGTTACGTTTGCATGAATAGGTGGGCTCTCAGTGACGTCATTTTATTATGGATGAGGCACAGAGGCATTTGAAATCCTACCCCATTGCGATGCTATTTTTTACTTGCTACAGCAATATTGTTATTTAAATTATTGAATTGTTGTTAAAAAAATTTCTATAAGTTGAATTATAAGAAATGAAGTTAATTTTTCAGTTTGTTACGGAAGTATGAAAGAGTTAGACATTGCACATGTAACATAATACGCTACTCGAAATATTCAGTGTGCAAAATGTCCAATTCTTTCATACTTCCATAACAAAAAGAAAAATTAACTTCATTCCTATATCAACAAAATGTGTTCATGATACAATAAGACTGGTTTCATACCTATAACGAGGCCAATACGAAAATCACTAACTAATAATGCATTTTTTAATTTACTTTATCCTTTTCAAGCCACATCGGTATAAAAACAAAATTCAGTTTTAACATACATTTATAATTCAATTACAATATGCCTTAAAAACAGTAATAATGTGACATTTACCCTTAAAAAAATTGAAATTTTTGCAAAATTTTTAATAACTAACATTTTTAATTTACAATGTGTGTTATTTGATACAATACATAAAAATCTGCCTCACCAATTAATTCACAAAACTAGGCCATATGTGTTGAATAACTGCCCTTAGGTAAAATATTTGAGATTTTCACTTTTTGTTATATTTTTGAAGCACCAACATTGAATTTTATAAAAAATAGTTATACATGTACAAGTGAAATCATCTAAAACATTGTGGAGAATAAAAACTCATCACAAAACCAGGTTGTTGTAACCAAGTAATTATCCCCCCCCCCACTGTGCCTGCCTGCTGACATATGTTCTGTAGTAATGACATCATTATTTACAGTTGACAAATCAGAGATTCCCTATTGACGTCACAATGAAAAATCCGACTAAAAGTGCGTGTGTACTTTGCCCCCAATGTTGTATCACCACACTGTGGTATTCTGTATCATACATGTCCGAGGAAACTTGTATTTTATCACATCAGATAGAAAATCTAGTCTAATGTTAAATAAAATGTTATGCATTTGTTAAAAATGGCTTTTTAACATCCTGGTCATTAAAGTGACAATGATGAGGTTCTTCTGCTGCTCAAAAAAGTGAGGAAGAAACAGTAAAATAAAAAATTCCAACCCGAGTGGGTTTCTGTATTTAGATGCGAACAGACTAATGAAAATAAATAAAAAAATTAATTAATTAATAAGTTTTCTGAGGTTTAAAATGAGTGATTTAAAGGTTCCAGGCCCTCCCGAACGCCCAAATTCAACCTCAAATTTCAAGTGTCGTTACTATTATTTTTACTAAAATTATCCCTCTGATTAGGCCTTCAATTTGCAAAAAAGACCCTGAAAAGACCCTAAAAAGTCCTTAAATTTGGACTCGAAATATCTGTGCGAACCATGGTCTAGTAAAGTGCAGAAATGAATTGTTACGATTGAGTTTGTAAAACTTGCAATCAAAATTTACCCAAACTTAATCCTAGTCTCAAAAATCATGGAACTATGCATCAGATATATTTGGTGACTAAAGAAGAAACAAAACCCTGCTGTTCTTGTTACGGTTAAAATTGTATTGCAATATATTGCCAACTTTGTTCTTGTATTGCAATATATAAAAACGTATTGCCAACATAATTTGGAATGTATAGTGCTGTAAAATTAAAAATGGTAATACCAATATGTAACAAAAAGTTATAACAGTGAAATGAATTATGCAAAAAATGTTGTTATCAACCTTAAATTTTCAGCAACTAGAAAAAAAAACCTTATGACTTAACAAAATAAAAAAAATCAGTTGTGTAAAAATATTGAAAAACATGACTTGAACAAAGGAGAAAATGACTTAATAACACTTACGTTAGTACATATAGTAATTTGACAATGACACAAAATTTTGTACTGCCGTCAACTTAATACAGGCAACCCATATAACGTTGTCAATGGTACAGTATTTTATACCAGGTTTACTGGTATATCATTATGTTTTTAGAGCCCTGGTTCTTGGTACAGGCCAGTTGAGTTACTCTGCATTCAGGGATTTTTCTGACCTTTTTGGGAAAAGGACCTTATGATGAAATTGGGAAAATGCTCAACAAAAATGTAATTTTGGGAAAAATCATAACGACATACCGGTATTAGAAATTCTAGACCACTAGAATACTGGTAATTGAACAAATTATATCAGTTTCACAGCAAAATAGTGCTGTCTCTTTTGTCTCTATATAAATCATCCAGCAAAATGTGGGTTAATATAGAGCAAAATCATTTTCAGAAAGAGATATCCTCCAATTTTGATGGTGATGATCTTGTGATTTTTTTTTCTCAAAAAAATTGATAAACATAGCTAATTGGGAATTTTTTACTACAGAATTAGGAAAAAATGTATGATTTTGCATTGGGAATGGGTCCCTTTACAGGACCCTGTGGATACCCAGAAAAATCCCTGGCATTTCCATGATCAGGGCTCTCAAGTCACCCGGATCGTGCGGGTCACACCCGGAAATTAAGACCATGACCCGCATAACACCCGCACCCATTTAATCACCCGCAAATTTTCATATGACCCGGGAATCCTGAAGTTCGAAGTCTTGCGTAAAGTAGTCCTTAATTACTCCAATTTTCAAGTCCTTGGGCAATGATTGTTTGTGTATAGACACTAATTAATCTATCCTGCTGTGATTGATCAGTCATGGTTAAATAAACAGCACAGGTACTGGATTAACACCTGTGTATATCGGGTATACATAGGTAAAACAGTACTGCATACAGGAACAAACATAAACTGCACTTTGTTTTTTTAAATAGAACTTTAATAATATAACAGACTCACTTAGAGTGTTCCTTTTTCATAAAATAATCCATAAATAAAAGCACTATCCGATTGCATGATGTTAAATAGTGAAAATCATAGCTGGAAAGTGACAGTGTCACAGTGGTGCATCTGTCAGTTCTGCCATGTGTTTACAAAAGGGAGATAACTCAAACAGCAATCTATCAGTCTATATTTAGAAAAGACTGGCACTATTCTAGAATATGTTTCATCATTATGATATTAAACAACATAATTTTAATTAATTTATCTTTTAGTTTATTTTCAAACAATTTTTTTTAATTATTCATTTATTTAAAAAATGTCCTACTCAACTATGACATGAAAAATACCAGAAGCTTATTATAAAGTGCTATGCACTTTTAACAATAAACAGAGTGAAATAAAATGAAAAAAATAGTTTTAGTAAACATGCAGTCAGTGGGTATAGTTTTTCAATCTTATGACCATTTTGTAAATATTATTTAAAAGTGTTTTTGATTTTACCAAACAGTAATTCAGACTGTGAAAGACTATTCTCTTATGTAAAACATATTTTTACAGAATTTAGAGCTAGTCTAGGTCAGGACACAATAAATTCACGTTTAAGTTGTAAATACAATTCTGATGAATTATGTTTCAATTATGAACCAAGTGATAAGGTACTGAGAAGGGCAAAAAAAGTTCACCATGAATATAACATTGAAAAAAGAGAAGGCAAGAAAAAGAAGTATTGACATTATTATGTAATTGTATGCACAAACATATCAATTGTTTTTTGGAAAATAAAATGTATAAAGTCTAATTATTGATTTTGTTAAGCTTGGAAAAGTCCGTCCGCGCAGTGACCTGCATTTGTGAAATCCAATGCAGGTCATGACCTGCATTTGAAGTTTCAGTACTTGAGAGCCCTGCATGATGTCTAGATTGGAAATAGAATTGCTTGTTTCTGGTACATTCAAAGTATTGATTTTTTAAAAATTTATCTTAATGCTAGATACTAGATTCTACATTTTCACATAATCAAAAGTAACAGTTTCAGTACATTTTTAAATTTAGAATTTAGAATTTTTTAATGTCACTCAGCACTGTGCCTTGTTTGAGAAAAAAAAACAAAACCTTGGCACTGAGCAAATTAACCTGGCACATTCACAATAGTTTTATTTAAGGAGGCTTCAGAGAGACCCATGAAAAATAATTCAACTATGGATTTTATAATTTTTTGCATACATTTAGATAATATCCTGTATCATATATCAAAAATTTAAGTCTACTCTGTGAGTTAAAAACAAGAGTTATTCCCCTTGAAAGTTGTCTCCCCTGTCTTGTTTTAACCGCTGTGCAGCCACTTGATATAAACACTTATAACTTTATGCAAATAGTCGATAAAAGATGTAAGTTTTGCTTAAATTAAGTCTGATGAAGGGGGGTTTAAATAAACTCATCAATTATAAGTACAAAACGCTGCAAAATGTTCATTAAAATTGTTGCCACCAAAATATATACAAACAACCTAGTAGTTGCGAGCCCTGTTGTAATCAACATATTTTTTATAAATCCCGTGACGGCTGTCCGTCGCTACCTTAAGATAATATTGTAATATCTGTATTTTAATTAATAAATAATTAATCATTTTTTGGGGATTTTTACGAAATTTAGATTTTGTCTTTTGGTTTTGGAGTGGCAGGTTTAGAAATACTAGGAAACACTTCCACCTTCAATGGATTTATTGTCATGTAAAAGTCTGCTTTGATTTGATTTTCTACCTGTTGCTTCTTCCTTGTCTGGTTTTAAAAAGTCAAACAGCACAGTTAAATGTTCTTAGACATGCTTATCTATTTGAGGACCTATGTCAACATGAAAGCACAGGGAACATCACTTGTAGTTAACCCTTCTCTTAGTGAAATTCTGAATGTAATACAACATGTTTGCACATGTCAGGGGTTCAAAATTATGTTTTGTAAAAGGAAGGGACAGGACCTTTTGCCTTTAGTTTTGGCAGATCAGACATAAATTTAGAAAGTCCAATATCAACATTAAAATTAATCCATGTCGACACTTAGCTACATTTTCCCACCCTCCCAACTGAGCAACTTCGGTAGGATGCACTTTTGAATGAATAAGGGTTGACAAAAGTTTACTGACAGAATACAGTTAAACCTGTCTTAAAGGCCATCTCTATAATAGGGCCATCTGTATTTAAAAGCTTGTACAAAATGTAGTTTTTTTGACAACTGCTCTTTTAATCAAGCGATTTGAACCTGTTTATAATGGCCCCTGTCCCAAAAGGTAACTTTTATTGGTTCCCTTGGGTGGCTTTTCTATACAGGTTAGACTGTAATTTACTTTTCTGCCTTCCCTTTATTAACTGTATCTTTAATCCTCTGTCCCAGTTTGTTGTTGCTCTGTGGCTGATGAGAGTACCAAATCTGTGATTTTGGATTGTCCAAGGTGTGTAGATTAAACCTACAAAAAATAGAAAGAATATATTGGGTTAAAAACAGAATTAATTGCTAAATGGTCATTATTACAAATGCATGGGTTGTAATACTAAAACTTGATAAAGTGATCAGAAATTGAAAACAAACATATTAATCCTTGTCCAAATCAAAATCCTAAAGTAAAGTAAAAACCAGTCCTTGTTCAAATAAAAAAACCCATAGGGAAGTAAAACTTTGAAAACTGGCAAATTAAGTTAAACATGTGAATTTCCACCTGTAGCTAGCTAAACAGGAAGTGTTTACTCTTCTGGAGCACCCAGCCTCATTGGGCTTAAACTGACATTTTCACACCACAAATCTTAACTGTAAAGTTGTTTATACTCTAGGGGGATTTATGAAATATACCTCAATAAATCTGTGAGCCAATCTGGTCGTCTATGTTGTTTGTAGAGTTTAAACATATTGGACATTTGCTGTTTCCTGGTACTGCAAAATCTCTTAGATTGACTGTCTTGGTGTCGCCAATCTGACAGTTGCCAATTCTTGGTTCTGCAAAAGGGTTTGGTGTAACTGGTCTGGTGTTGCCAATGGGACAGTTGCCATTTCTTGGTACTGCAAATGTTTTTTGGGTAACTGGCCTGCTGTTTCCTGGTACTGCAAAATCTCATGGATTGACTGGCCTAGTGTCGCCAATCTGACAGTTGTCATTTCCTGGTGCTGCAAAAGGTTTTGGTGTAACTGGCCTGGTGTCACCAATTGGACAGTTGCCATTTATTGTTACTGCAAAAGCTTTTGGGGTAACTGACTTGCTGTTTCCTGTTACTGCAAAATCTTTTAGTATGACTGGCCTGATGTCGCCAATCGGACAGCTGCCATTTCTTGATATTTCAAAGGGTTTTGGTGTAACTGGCCATGTGTTGCCAAATCGGTCAGTTGCCATTTCCTGGTACTGCAAAATCTTTTAGTGTAACTGGCATCGTATTGCCTTCTCTTGCTGTCAGAGTGTGGTTTTGTGTGCCTTTGTGTTAAAAAGTAAATTAAACTTGAAAATTAAAATTTTAAACATTGAAAAATCTTAAAATCAAACATTCACCTAAAATATAATTTAATATACTGTAAACTAACTTTGATTCGCGGCTATTAACGTTCACTATTCTTTTAACAAAACCATTTCACTACAATGATTTTTTCGATATGGACTTTAGCTGAATATTTGGTATAAATATTACCATTTTGGGAAACAAGTTCGCGACATTTAACATTTGCGACTATTTTGTCCTTGCAAAATATGCAAAAGTTAATTGCAGGCGAACAAAAATTGGTTTACATACAGTACAACAAATAACTGAAACAATAGTATGGTAAATTAATATTATGATGCATTGATGAGATCATACTAAGGGGGAGATAACTCTACTTTTTTGGAAACTACCTATTATACTTCCTTCAGTACTTAAATTTTCATTGATAATGGAAGAAATAATACTCAATTTGGAAGTGGCAATTCTATTGCAATTTTATGTGAATTTCTGCTTCCAAAATCTTGTTTCTACCCAGAAAACCACAACAAATTGAAAGTTTTTTCTTGTTACAATATTAATCGTTCACATTTCTCTTTAGAATTTGCAAAATGGCCTTCCAAAGAGACCTTAAAAAGTTTGAAATTGGCATGTTAAGTTAAACCCTGGACTTCTTTCAGGAAAGTGAGGCCCAGTGCTCCAGAAGGTTAAGCACCTCATGTTTAGCTTGCTAGACCCACCTCGTGTGAAATCTAAATTGGGACTGAAAGGAACATGGAACTATTGGACATCAAAATATACCCAGGGTACTTTTGAATATATGGATATAGTGGTCATCAACAATAGTGTGCTGACAGCCACAAAACGTTTTGAGGACCTTGATTAGTTTTGGCATACATTGACCCTAGGTCAATACGTTTTTGTAAATAGCTTGCTTCGTTGTAAGTTTCCATATTGGGAACAAGCCCATGGTGTATTGTGAAACAAAAATGCCATAAGAAGGAGAAGCATAGAAAAAGAAAGTTGACAATAGAAAAATTAAAGTCATCATGTTTGTCATATAGGTTCAAATGTAGTTATGGCTAATTAGCATTATAAATTACCTGAATCCAATTTTTGTAATCCCTCAAATATCTGCCAATGTTGTTATGCCTGGATGTTAAGGTTTCATTAAAAGGTTCTGGTCTGGTACTTAAAATATATCTAGCTCTCAAAATAAACCTGGTTATGTTGTTTTCAGGCTCTTTCGGTGGAAAAATGTATCTGGCTCACAAAATAAACCAGGCTATGTAGTTATCAGGCTCTTCCGGTGGAATAATGTATCTGGCTCTCAAAATAAATCTGTCTTTGTAGTCATTAGGCTCTTTCCGTGGAAAAATGTATCTAGCTCACAAAATAAACATGGCTATGTAGTTATCAGGCTTTTTGGTTGGAAAAATGTATCTGGCTCACCAAATGTACCTGGCTATGTAGTTATCAGGCTCTTTTTTGGTAGAAAAATGTATCTGGCTCACAAAATAAACCTGTCTATGTAGTTAACAGGCTCTTTTGGTGGAAAAATGTATCTGGCTCACCAAATAAACCTGGCTATATAGTTATCATGCTCTTGTGGTGGAAAAATGTATCTGGGTCACAAAATAAACCTGGCTATGTAGTTATCATGCTCTTTGGTTAGAAAAATGTATCTGGTTCACAAAATAAATCTATGTAGTTATCAGGCTCTTTCAGTGGAAAAATGTATCTAGCTCATGAAATGAACCTGGCTATGTAGTTTTCAGGCTCTTTCGGTGGAAAAATGTATCTGCCTCACAAAATAAACCTGGCTATGAAGTTATCAAGCTCTTTGGTTGGAAAAATGTATCTGGCTCACCAAATGAACTGGCTATGTAGTTATCAGGCTCTTTTGGTGGAAAAATATATCTGGCTCACAAATAAAATATATGTAGTTATCAGGCTCTTTTGGTGGAAATAATGTATCTGGCTCACTAAATAAATCTGTCTATGTAGTTATCAGGCTCTTTTGGTGGAAAAATGTATCTGGCTCAAAAAATAAACATGGCTATGTAGTTATTAGGCTTTTTCAGTGGAAAAATGTATCTGGCTCACAAAATAAATCTGCCTATGTAGTTATCAGGCTCTTTCTGTGGAAAAATGTATCTGGCTCACCAAATGTACCTGGCTATGTAGTTATCAGGCTCTTTTGGTGGAAAAATGTATCTGGCTCACAAAATAAACCTGTCTATGTAGTTAACAGGCTCTTTTGGTGGAAAAATGTATCTGGCTCACCAAATAAACCTGGCTATATAGTTATCATGCTCTTGTGGTGGAAAAATGTATCTGGGTCACAAAAAAACCTGGCTATGTAGTTATCAGGCTCTTCCTGGGATAAATATATCTAGCTCACAAAATAAACCTGGCTATGTAGTTATCAAGCTCTTTCTTGGAAAAATGTATCTGGCTCACTAAATAAACCAGGCTATGTTGTTTTCAGGCTCTTTCAGTGGAAAAATGTATCTGGCTCACAAAATAAACCTGTCTATGTAGTTATCAGGCTCTTTCAGTGGAAAAATGTATCTGGCTCACAAAATAAACCTGGCTATGTAGTTATCAGTTTTTTCGGTGGAAAAATGTATCTGGCTCACAAAATAAACCTGGCTATATAGTTATCAGGCTCTTTCTGTGGAATAGCTTCTGATTCTTTCTTAGGTCTCTTAGTTCATTTATGTGGTGATAGTTGATCTGTATTTGCAGAATTTTTCAGTAGTGGCTGAGTTGATCTGTATTGGCAGAATTGTATTCAGTAGTGGCTAAGTTGATCTGTATTGGCAGCGTTGTTTTCAGTAGTGGCTGAGTTGATCTATATTGGAAGAGTTGTTTTCAAAAGTGGCTGAGTTGATCTGTATTGGCAAAGTTGTTTTCAATAGTGGCTGAGTTGATCTGTATTTACAGTGGTTTTTCAGTAGTGGCTGAGTTTATCTGTGTTGGCAGAGTTGTTTTCAGGAATAGCTGAGTTGATCTGTATTGTCAGAGTTGTTTTCAGTAGTGACTGAGTTGATCAGTATTAGCAGAGTTGTTTTCAGTAGTGGCTGAGTTGATCTGTATTGGCAGAGTTGTTTTCAATAGTGACTCAGTTGATCTGTATTGGCAGAGTTGTTTTCAGTAGTGGCTGAGTTGATCTGTATTGGCAGAGGTTTTGTCAGTAGTGGCTGAGTTGATCTGTATTGGCAGAGTTGTTTTCAATAGTGGCTGAGTTGATCTGTATTGTCAGAGTTGTTTTCAGTAGTGGCTGGGTTGATCTGTATTGGCAGATTTGTTTTCAGTAGTGGCTGAGTTCATCTGAATTTGGCAGAGTTGTATTCAGTAGTGGCTGAGTTGATCTGTATTGGCAGAGTTTTTTTCAGTAGTGGCTGAATTGATCTGTATTGTCAGAGTTGTTTTCAGTAGTGGCTGAGTTGATCTGTATTGGCAGAGGTTTTGTCAGTAGTGGCTGAGTTGATCTGTATTGGCAGAGTTGTTTTCAGTAGTGGCTGAGTTGATCTGTATTGTCAGAGTTGTTTTCAGTAGTGGCTGAGTTCATCTGTATTGGCAGATTTGTTTTCAGTAGTGGCTGAGTTCATCTGAATTTGGCAGAGTTGTATTCAGTAGTGGCTGAGTTGATCTGTATTGGCAGAGTTTTTTAAGTAGTGGCTGAATTGATCTGTATTGGCAGAGTTGTTTTCAGTAGTGGCTGAGTTGATCTGTATTGGCAGAGGTTTTGTCAGTAGTGGCTGAGTTGATCTGTATAATGGCAGAGTTGTTTTCAATAGTGGCTGAGTTGATCTGTATTGTCAGAGTTGTTTTCAGTAGTGACTGGGTTGATCTGTATTGGCAGATTTGTTTTCAGTAGTGGCTGAGTTCATCTGAATTTGGCAGAGTTGTTTCAGTAGTGGCTGAGTTGATCTGTATTGTCAGAGATTTTTTCAGTAGTGCCTGAGTTGATCTGTTTTGGCAGAGTTGTTTTCAATAGTGGCTGAGTTGATCTGTATTGGCAGAGGTTTTGTCAGTAGTGGCTGAGTTGATCTGTATTGGCAGAGTTGTTTTCAATAGTGGCTGAGTTGATCTGTATTGTCAGAGTTGTTTTCAGTAGTGGCTGGGTTGATCTGTATTGGCAGATTTGTTTTCAGTAGTGGCTGAGTTCATCTGAATTTGGCTGAGTTGTATTCAGTAGTGGCTGAGTTGATCTGTATTGGCAGAGTTTTTTTCAGTAGTGGCTGAATTGATCTGTATTGGCAGAGTTGTTTTCAGTAGTGGCTGAGTTGATCTGTATTGGCAGAGGTTTTGTCAGTAGTGGCTGAGTTGATCTGTATTGGCAGAGTTGTTTTCAATAGTGGCTGAGTTGATCTGTATTGTCAGAGTTGTTTTCAGTAGTGGCTGGGTTGATCTGTATTGGCAGATTTGTTTTCAGTAGTGGCTGAGTTCATCTGAATTTGGCAGAGTTGTTTCAGTAGTGGCTGAGTTGATCTGTATTGTCAGAGATTTTTTTCAGTAGTGGCTGAGTTGATCTGTATTGGCAGCGTTTTTCCAGTATTGGCTGAGTTGATCTGTATTGGCAGCGTTTTTTCCAGTAGTGGCTGAGTTGATCTGTATTCACAGAGGTTTTTTTCAGTAGTGGCTGAGGTAATCTGTATTGGCAGAGTTGTTTTCAGTAGTAGCTGAGTTGATCTGTGTTGGCAGAGTTGTATTCAGTAGTGGCTGAGTCGATCTGTATTGTCAGAGTTGTTTTCAGTAATAGCTGAGTTGATCTGTATTGTCAGAGTTGTTTTCAGTAGTGGCTGTGTTTATCTGTATTGGCAGAGTTGTTTTCAATAGTGACTCAGTTGATCTGTATTGGCAGAGTTGTTTTCAATAGTGGCTGAGTTGATCTGTATTGTCAGAGTTGTTTTCAGTAGTGGCTGGGTTGATCTGTATTGGCAGATTTGTTTTCAGTAGTGGCTGAGTTCATCTGAATTTGGCAGAGTTGTTTCAGTAGTGGCTGAGTTGATCTGTATTGTCAGAGATTTTTTCAGTAGTGGCTGAGTTGATCTGTATTGGCAGCGTTTTTCCAGTATTGGCTGAGTTGATCTGTATTGGCAGCGTTTTTTCCAGTAGTGGCTGAGTTGATCTGTATTCACAGAGGTTTTTTTCAGTAGTGGCTGAGGTAATCTGTATTGGCAGAGTTGTTTTCAGTAGTAGCTGAGTTGATCTGTGTTGGCAGAGTTGTATTCAGTAGTGGCTGAGTCGATCTGTATTGTCAGAGTAGTTGTTTTCAGTAATAGCTGAGTTGATCTGTATTGTCAGAGTTGTTTTCAGTAGTGGCTGAGTTCATCTGTATTGGCAGATTTGTTTTCAGTAGTGGCTGTGTTTATCTGTATTGGCAGAGTTGTTTTCAATAGTGGCTCAGTTGATCTGTATTGGCAGAGTTGTTTTCAGTAGTGGCTGAGTTGATCTGTATTGGCAGAGGTTTTTTCAGTAGTGTCTGAGTTGATCTGTATTGGCAGAGTTGTTTTCAATAGTGGCTGAGTTGTTCTGTATTGTCAGAGTTGTTTTCAGTAGTGGCTGAGTTGATCTGTATTGGCAGAGGTTTTTCAGTAGTGGCTGAGTTGATCTGTATTATCAGAGTTGTTTTCAGTAGTGGCTGATTTGATCTGTATTGGCAGAGTTGTTTCAGTAGTGGCTGAGTTGATCTGTATTGGCAGAGTTGTTTTCAGTAGTGGCTGAGTTGATCTGTATTGGAAGAGTTGTTATCAGTATTGGCCTAGTTGATCTGTATTGGCAGAGTTGTTTTCAGTAGTGGCTGAGTTGATCTGTATTGGCAGAGGTTTTTTCAGTAGTGGCTGAGTTGATCTGTATTGTCAGAGGTTTTTTCAGTAGTGGCTGAGTTGATCTGTATTGGCAGAGTTGTTTTCAGTAGTGGCTGAGTTGATCTGTATTGGCAGAGGTTTTTTCAGTAGTGGCTGAGTTGATCTGTATTGTCAGAGTTGTTTTCAGTAGTGGCTGAGTTGATCTGTATTGTCAGAGTTGTTTTCAGTAGTGACTGAGTTGATCTGTATAGTCAGAGTTGTTTTCAGTAGTGGTTGAGTTGATCTGTATTGGCAGAGTTGTTTTCAGTAGTGACTGAGTTGATCTGTATTGTCAGAGTTGTTTTCAGTATTGGCCTAGTTGATCTGTATTGGCAGAGTTGTATCCAGTAGTGGCTGAGTTAATTTGTATTTGAATAGGTTTTTTATAGTAACGACCGAGTTGATCTGAAATTTTCCAGTAGTTTATAGGTGTGGTATAAGGTGACTTGATGTGAAATTATCTATTAAACATAGTACTGTTACATAGTTTGGTATCAGTGGTTTGGATTAAATATAGTACTGTTACGTAGTTTGGTATCAATGTTTTCTATTAAACAAAATAGTGTCAGGTAGTTTGGTATCCGTGGTTTTGATAAAATAATGCTCTGTTAGGTTTTTTGGTATCAGTGGTTTCCATTAAACATAGTACTGTTATGCAGTTAGGTATCAGTGGTTTCCATTAAACATAGTAGTGTTACATAGTTTGGTATTAGTGGTTTCCATTAAACATAGTACTATTAGGCAGTTCGGTATTAGTGGTTTCCATTAAACATAGTACTGTTACATAGTTTGGTATCAGTGGTTTCCATTAAACATAGTACTGTTAGGTAGTTTGGTATCAGTGGGTTTAGTTTGGTATCAGTGGTTTAAGTTTGGTATCAGTGGTTTGGATTTAACATAGTATCACTATGTATTTTGGTATCAGTGGTTCCCATTAAACATAGTACTGTTACATAGTTTGGTATCAGTGGTTTGGATTAAACATAGTACTGTTATGTAGTTTGGTATCAGTGGTTTTCATTAAATATAGTACGTTTATGTAGTTTGGTATCAGTGGTTTCCATTAAACATAGTACTGTTACATAGTTTGGTATCAGTGGTTTCCATTAAACATAGTACTGTTAGATAGTTTGGTATCAGTGGGCTTAGTTTGGTATCAGTGGTTTAAGTTTGGTATCAATGGTTTGGATTAAACATAGTATCGTTATGTATTTTGGTATCAGTGGTTTCCATGAAACATAATACTATTAGGTAGTTTGGTATCAGTGGTTTCCATTAAACATAGTACTGTTATGTAGTTTGGTATCAGTGGTTTCCATTAAATATAGTACGTTTATGTAGTTTGGTATCAGTGGTTTCCATTAAACATAGTACTGTTACATAGTTTGGTATCAGTGGTTTCCATTAAACATAGTACTGTTAGGTAGTTTGGTATCAGTGGGCTTAGTTTGGTATCAGTGGTTTAAGTTTGGTATCAATGGTTTGGATTAAACATAGTATCGTTATGTATTTTGGTATCAGTGGTTTTCATTAAATATAGTAAGTTTATGTAGTTTGGTATCAGTGGTTTCCATTAAACATAGTACTATTAGGTAGTTTGGTATCAGTGGTTTCCATTAAACATAGTACTGTTATGTAGTTTGGTATCAGTGGTTTCCATTAAACATAGTACTATTAGGCAGTTTGGTATCAGTGATTTTAATAAAGGCAGTAAGGTGACAGTGTTGTCTGCTATTATTATTGGAGTTGGGTGAATTTTATTTCCTTATTCTGCTTGGAAGATTTACTGAAACAACTGGACATAGATATTGTTGCTGTAACTGTATGTGATTAAATGAAGTCATGATTTGTACTTAAAAATAATTACTTCGTAACCATTCTTATTACACAGCCAGAGCTGACCTTTGTTGTCAATACTCAGTCCATTTGGCCATTCTATTCCATGTTGTTCAGTGAGTATGAACTGTATAAATCTGCCATTGATGTCTAATTGATGTATTCCGTGGTTACCCCAATCACTCACCAGTATACATCCAGTGTTATCACATGCTATACCATAACACAGGTCAATAGTGTGAGATGACTGTGAGGAGTCTGGGTACCTGTATCTCTGTTCTCCTTCCTTGTTAACTACAACAATAGTCGCAGAATTCGTATCATTCACTACAACTACATCTCCATTTATATTCTCTGTAACATACTCTGGATCTGTAAACAATGGCTGATGTTGTTTGTCGTTCTGTATGGTTTGTTTTATGTGACCTGTGGTAGTCATCCTTACTACTTTACTATCACTATCATCATAATTATAGAGACATACCAGTATGTCATCCTGTGCTGTAACACATAGACCTCGTGGCTCGTATGGTTGTGTATCTGATATGTTAATACACTTTCCATCTGTTAAATATTTCTTTATGTTTGTATTATAAAGCTCAGTAACAAACACCTCTTTCTTTGATGATACAGCTACACTCCAGAGATTTTCATACAGATTTATTTTTCTTTTTACTTTGCCACGTATATCCACCAATACCAGATCTCTATAACCACAACACCAGGCCTCTGAATCATTGACAGCTGACACCTGGAAACAATTTACATCAAGATTGATTTTGGAAACTACGTCTGTACTATATGTGGTTGCTGAGGCCCGGTCCACAATTTTATCGGATTTTGATTTCTTCTTCTGATCTTTTCCTTGTATAGGCATCTGTTGTTTTGATTTTGTTTCCAAGGAATCTACAAGTTGACCAAACATTTCCTGTAAATTTAGAGCTTCACCACTGACAAATGTTAGCGGCTTGATCCACGTAATTGAAGGCACATTTAACTTTGGCTGTTTTTTTTGATGTTGGATGCTGGTTAAATTGTTCATGGAGTTTACTTTTTCTTCACATTTCTGAAGATGGTCCCTTTTTTCTCTAAGTGTTTTTTGTCTGTCTTTCTTCTCCTTCTCTGCGAGTTGTAGATCCTGCTCTTTTCGTTTCTGGACTTTATCTACCAGACCGTCAGCTATTTTGTTGATTTCATTTCTTTGTTTGTTTATCCCATTAATGGTTTTATCTGAGTCTTTTATGTAATCTTTGATATTCACATCTATGTCTTGTAATGACTTCTCTAGTTCTGCTATTTGCTGTTTGGTTTCGGCCATGCTTTGTGATATCTCTTCCTGGTGCCTGTGTAAAGTTGTCTCTATTTCCTCAAAGTTGTGCTTTTTGTGTTTTTCGCTAGTGACACATTTCACACAGACGGCCTCATCACAGTTAGTACAGTACATCCGCACTATTTCTTTGGTATGTGCTATACATTTGATTGGTTTTCTTTCTTTCTTGATACTTTTTCCAAGGCTACTAATTATAACTTTGTGGCTGCGGCTTGCCTTGCTCCGTAAATGTACCGTTTTGCAGCCACTACACATCTCCTCTTGGCAGTCTTTACAGTAAAACTTTGCCTCCTCCTCCTGACATAGCTCACACTTCTCAATGGCAGCTTGGAAGTCCGCTCCTGGTATGTATTCAGCCATTTTGAAGTCAGAATTTATAACGGGACTATCACTGTCTGGTCAATGTTTGGCTTCCTGTTCTGTATTCAATCACAAACTGAAAAATAAACAAAGATAAAGGTACAATAATGTAATGTGAATTTTACTTATTGTAAAGTGGAAAATTTTTGAGTGGGTAAAATTTGGCTTATTTTGCGCTAAAGAAATTACCGTGAAAATTTTACCAATGCCAAAATGTCCACAATACAGGTTAATATATCACAATATAAAGAATATACATCCACTTATATTGGTTACACAAAAATTACACCCACACGAAATGCCAGATTTCAGAAATTGCGAAATTTTCACCCCGCAAAAATAATCCCCTTTACAGTACAGTAGGAACCATTGTGACTGTGACAGTGAAATACTCTTTATATCCATAGAAAATCAAATAGATTTGAATAAAGTTTGATATTTTTCACTTACTTGTACCTAGTGGAATCTGTATGCGCATCCGCGATTGTCATAAAGTTTATTTGTAAAAAGGAAAATGTTGGCGGTATGGGGATTTTACACATGCAAAAATGACGATGTTTACACCGGAAGTGATGTCCTTGGTGACATATTACGTCATATACGCAACAGAATCTGCCATTTGTCTGTTTTTTTTAACATGTTAAATCCCCATAGCACCAACATTTTACCCTTTGCAAATATATTTTGGGCTAATCGCGGATGGGCGTACAGATTTTCTGTTACGACTAGTTACAAGTAAGTGAAAATTACTGTTATTTGTTCAAATTTACTTGGTTTTCTATGGATATAAAGAGTATTTCACTGTCACAGTCACAGTGGTTCCTACAGTAATTACAAGAGGCCCTTGGGCCTGATACACTTACATGATAATAATGGCTAGCCGACTCATTTAAAAAAAACATAAGTACTGAAACCCTAATGTCAAAATCTTTTTTAACAGTAAGGATTTGAGGCTAAAATAGTGAAAACAACAGAACAGAAGTAAAAAAATAGGCTATTTTGGGATTTGTTGGCATCTGTTACATTTGAATGTATCATTAATTAATATATCAAAATGATTGTGAGGCCAATACCTAATCTTCTAATATACATGCCTGTACAAAAAGTTTATAGTTTTTGAGATAATTAACGATTTTGGTATTGTTTTGCTACTGTGACCTTGACCCTTGAACTGATTACCTTTTTAGCTCACCTGGCCTAAAGGCCATGTGAGCTTTTGCCATCACTCGGCGTCCGGCGTCCGTCAGTCTGTCAGTCTGTCAGTCCGTCTGTAAACTTTTCACATTTTGGCTATCTCCTCTGAAACCCCTCAACCAATTTTAACCAAACTTAACAGGAATGATGTATGGAAGGTCCTTTACTTAGATTGCCGAAATTTTTTTGATCCGCCAAAAAACATGGCTGCCAGCGCAGAAGATAGTTTAACATTGGACCCTATGGGAAAAACGCATTTTTGACTATTTCCTCAGAAATGACTGAAGCAAATTTAACCAAACTTTACAGGAATGGTGTAAGAAAGGTCCTTTACTTAGATTGCCAAAATATTTCTGATCCGTCAAAAAACATGGCCACTAGCGCAGAAGATAGTTTAACATTGGACCCTATGGGAAAATCATATATTTGCTATCTTCTTTGAAACCGCTGAGCCAATTTGAACCAAACTTTACAGGAATAATGTATGCAAGGTCATTTACTAAGATTGCCCAAACTTTTCTGATCCGCCTAAAAAAATGGCCCCCAGGGCCAAACAAAGTTTAACATTGGGCCCTATGGGAAAACGCTCATTATGGCTATCTCCTCTGAAACAACTGAAGCGAATTCAATTAAACTTTCCAGGAATAATGTATGGAAGGTCTTTTGCAAAGATTGCCTAAATTTTTCTGATCCGCCTAAAAACATGGCTGCTAGCAGGGAACATAGTTTAATATTGGACCCTATGGGAAAAAACATTTTGGCTATCTCCTCTGAAACTATTGAAGCAAACTTAACCAAACTTTAGAGGAATGATGTATAGAAGGTCCTTTACTTAGATTGCCGAAATTGTTTTGATCCGCCAAAAAACATGGCTGCCAGCGCAGAAGATTGTTTAACATTGGACCCTATGGGAAAAATGCATTTTTGACTATTTCCTCAAAGATGACTGAAGCAAATTTAACCAAACTTTACAGGAATGGTGTGAGGAAGGTCCTTTACTTAGATTGCCAAAATTTTTCTGATCCGTCAAAAAACATGGCCGCCAGCGCAGAAGATAGTTTAACATTGGACCCTATGGGAAAAACATATATTTGCTATCTTCTTTGAAACCACTGAGCCAATTTGAACCAAACTTTACAGGAATAATGTATGTAAGGTCCTTTACAAAGATTGCCCAAATTTTTCTGATCCGCCAAAAGAAATGGCCGCCAGGGCCAAACAAAGTTTAACATTGGGCCCTATGGGAAAACGCACATTTTGGCTATCTCCTCTGAAACGACTGAAGCGAATTCAATAAAACTTTACAGGAATGATGTATGGAAGGTCTTTTGCAAAGATTGCCAAAATTTTTCTGATCCGCCTAAAAACATGGCTGCCAGCGGGGA
The DNA here is from genome assembly GCA_021292105.1 of Anadara kagoshimensis. Classification (NCBI taxonomy): domain Eukaryota; kingdom Metazoa; phylum Mollusca; class Bivalvia; order Arcoida; family Arcidae; genus Anadara; species Anadara kagoshimensis. Next base: position 24,484,123 of record CM037875.1, on the reverse strand, counting down.
ACATAGTTTAACATTGGACCCTATGAGAAAAACACATTTTGGCTATCTCCTCTGAAACTACTGAAGCAAACTTAACCAAACTTTACAGGAATGATGTATAAAAGGTCCTTTACTTAGATTGCCGAAATTGTTTTGATCCGCCAAAAAAACATGGCTGCCAGCGCAGAAGATTGTTTTACATTGGACCCTATGGGAAAGATGCATTTTTGACTATTTTCTCAGAAATGACTGAAGCATATTTAACCAAACTTTACAGGGATGGTGTAAGGAAAGTCCTTTACTTAGAAACTTTACTTTACTCTGAAACTACTGAAGCAAACTTAACCAAACTTTAGAGGAATGATGTATTGGAGGTCCTTTACATAGATTTCCAAATTTTTTCTGATCTGCCAAAAAACATGGCTGCCAGCAGAGAACATAGTTTCACATTGGACCCTATCTCCTCTGAAGCTAGTGAAACAAATTCAACCAAACTTTACAGGAACGATGTATAAGATAGTTTAACATTGGACCCTATGGGAAAAACGCATTTTAGACTATGTCCTCAGAAATGACTGAAGCAAATTGAACCAAACATTACAGGAATGATGTATAGAAGGTCCTTTACATAAATTGCCAAAATTTTTCTGATCTGCCATAAAACATGGCTGCCAGCGGAAAACATTGTTTCACATTGGACCCCATGGCAAAAGCATATATACAAATTTGCTTTAAAAGCATTTTAGTCAGGTGAGCGATACAGGCTCAGCCACACTGAGCCTCTGGTTCTATACATCAAAATGATCAATGTATCATTACCTACAACATTCTGATATACATTATTGTAGAATAAGTTAATAGTTTTCAAGATAATTAATCATTTTAGTATTCATTTGCATCTGACCTTGACCTTTGAACCCATGTTTAAAGTTTCACAGATAATAAATAAAATCAGAGAAGTCTAAATTAGGTCATGACCTTCACATTTGACCTTGACCCCATTTTGAATGTACAATTTTGTAATTACAAGCATATGTCAAAAGTAAAAACCCCATGTCATTATCTGATCAAATGGTCAAGTTATAACAATTTGAAGCTATTTTACGACTTTTTCAAAATTAAACACAAAAATTCATAAGCTATTTTTTGTCGGAATTCCAAGAAATGAACAAATTATACATACATACCATATTGCATGCTGTGAGACAAAACCTCATGGATTTTTGTTTATTGTTAGCTCACCTGACCGAAGGTCATGTGAGCTTATGGCATAGCGCAGCGTGTGTATGTGCGTGCGTGTGTGCGTGCGTGCGTGCGTGCGTGTGTGCGTCGTTAACACCTATTTTCGACTTCTCCTCTGAAACTACTGGACAGTTTTTAATGAAACTTTGTCAGAAGTATATATGGGCCGGTGCAATTCAGATTTGTTCGTGGCGTTGCTATGGCTACCATAACTAGGTCAAGGTGACCTAGGGGTGCAAAAATCTTAAACAATCTTCTTCTCCGAAACCAATGATTGGAGAAAAAATCTGATGTGATATTTGGCTTCTCTAGGGTCATAAGCCTATAGTTTGTTCATTTTGTGAAATTCGGATAAAAAATAGGTTACGCGTTTTTGCGTTTAATTTTGAAAAAATCGTAAAATAGCTTCAAACTGTTATAACTTGACTATTTGACCAGATAATGACATGGGGTTTTCAGTTTTGACATCTTCTTGTTAGTATCTTCAAAATGAGGTCAAGGTCGATTGTGAAGGTCGTGACCTAGTTTTTTTTACCTCTGATTATAATTATTATCTCGAAAACTATAAACTTTTTGTATAGGCATGTATATTAGAATGTTGTAGGTATTGATACAACGATCATTTTGATGTATAGAATGAAGGTCATAGGTTCAAAGGTCAAGGTCACAGATGTGAAACAATACTGAAATGGTTAATTATCTCGAAAACTATAAACTTTTTGTGATGGCATGTATATTAGAATGTTGTAGGTATTGATACAACAATCATTTTGATGTATAGAAAAAGGTCATGGGTTCAAAGGTCAAGGTCACAGATGCGAAACAATACCGAAATGGTTAATTATCTCAAAAACTATAAACATTTTGTATAGGCATATATATTAGAATGTTGTAGGTATCGATGCAACGATCATTTTGATGTATAGAAAAAGGTCATGGGTTCAAAGGTCAAGGTCACAGATGCGAAACAAAACCAAATGGTTAATTATCTCGAAAACTATAAACATTTTGTATAGGCATGTATATTAGAATGTTGTAGGTATTGATACAACGATCATTTTGATGTATAGAAAAAGGTCATGGGTTCAAAGGTCAAGGTCACAGATGTGAAACAATACTGAAATGGTTAATTATCTCGAAAACTATAAACTTTTTGTAATGGCATGTATATTAGAATGTTGTAGGTATTGATACAACAATCATTTTGATGTATAGAAAAAGGTCATGGGTTCAAAGGTCAAGGTCACAGATGCGAAACAATACCGAAATGGTTAATTATCTCAAAAACTATAAACATTTTGTATAGGCATATATATTAGAATGTTGTAGGTATCGATGCAACGATCATTTTGATGTATAGAAAAAGGTCATGGGTTCAAAGGTCAAGGTCACAGATGCGAAACAAAACCAAAATGGTTAATTATCTCGAAAACTATAAACATTTTGTATAGGCATGTATATTAGAATGTTGTAGGTATTGATACAACGATCATTTTGATGTATAGAAAAAGGTCATGGGTTCAAAGGTCAAGGTCACAGATGTGAAACAATACTGAAATGGTTAATTATCTCGAAAACTATAAACTTTTTGTAACGGCATGTATATTAGAATGTTGTAGGTATTGATACAACAATCATTTTGATGTATAGAAAAAAATCATGGGTTCAATGGTCAAGGTCACAGATGCGAAACAATACCAAAATGGTTGATTATCTCAAAAACTATAAACTTTTTGTATAGGCATATATATTAGAATGTTGTAGGTATTGATACAACGATCATTTTGATGTATAGAAAAGGTCATGGGTTCAAGGGTCAAGGTCACAGATGCAAAACAATACCAAAATGGTTAATTATCTCGAAAACTATAAACTTTTTGTATAGGCTTGTATATTAGAATGTTGTAGGTATTGATACAACGATCATTTTGATGTATAGAAAAAGGTCATGGGTTCAAAGGTCAAGGTCACTGATGCAAAACAATACCAAAATGGTTAATTATCTCGAAAACTATAAACTTTTTGTATAGGCATGTATATTAGAATGTTGTAGGTATTGATACAATGGTTATCATGATGTAAAGAAAAAAGTCATTGGGGTTTAGTACTTATGTGTTCTTTAAATCTATCAGCTAGCCATTAGTTATCAGATGAGCGTATCAGGCCCACGGGCCTCTTGTTTAAACTCCTGGTTGATTTTGGAGAAGATTTTTAGCTCACCTGACCGAAAGGTCATTAAAAAGATCATTATTTATCAGGTGAGCGTATTAGGCCCAATTGGCCCCTTGTTAAAGATTTTGGCACCCCTAGGTCACCTTGACCTATTCATGGCAATGCCACAAACAATCTGAATTGCACCAGCCAATATATTCTTCTGGCCAAGTTTCATTGAAATCTGTATTGTAGTTTCAGAGAAGAAGTCGAAAATGACGCACGGACCAAGACACACACTGATACATGCACTTACACACATACCCACATACAAATGCTGCACAATGGATAAGCTCACATAACCTTTGTTCAGGTGAGCTAATAACATAGTGAGAATTAGGCATTTTCCTTGTTACCTACCCATTTTGCTCAATACCTTGGTGAAATATTGTTGCATCAGCAATTTTTCAGCTATTTGCAATGAGAGCAAGTTTATACTGACACAGGGTGAACCAGTGGATACTCTGTCCTCTTCTGGCCCAGCACCCTACGAGTTGACTTGAGTAATGGTGTTTAACGTCCAAGTCAAGAATATTTCACTTATATTGAGACTTGGCCAGCTATAGGCAAAGGTGCCAAAATTTTGCCTGCACTGCATCATACAGCAAATATCTTTATCGTGCCAAGCCCACCTTGACACAGGACCTTGTTTATTGTAAGTTTCCATCCAAAAGAACCGTGACTTTCGTAATGCTATGTGCTTGGAGAAAGCAGAGTCACTACCAACTTTCAAGTCTTGGGTCAGAGTATTAAATGGACATAATCATGACAGTGACAGAAAGTAAACAAAGCACATGGCTGTAGTCTTTCCCGACTTTGTGGTGTGGTGACTGTTTGGATAAATAAAGTTTTTAATTAACAAAATGAAGAAAGGAAGCACCTAAAAGTAGATTTTTCCAGACGAAATGTAAGCTCCACCAAAAAGCTCTATAAACCAATAAAGAAGGGATGAGTTTTTTTTTTTTTTTTTTTTTTTAGCGGTGATTTTTACCGCCGAATGACCTTATCGGCGTTTGTGGGGCCCTGGGTCAGACCCAGTCTAGGTTCAAACCCACGACCTCCCACTTATGGAGCCAGCACTCTACCAACTGAGCTACCCCAGTGGTTGCAAACACCCAAACAGGAAGCATCACACATGTTGTGATTATTTTATGAGAAACCAAATGATAATATAGCATTTTTAGTTAAGTAGTGTCCCCAAGTATAAAAGGCGAACAGTAGTTATTTCTATAATGAATAAATGAATATGCTGAATCTGTATAATATAATGTATAAAGGTAAATACAGTTGTAAAATCCAGAACACAATAATATACAATTCTTGACTTTCAATGAGGTAGACAGAAGGATTTATCAACCTCAAACATATTATATTTATCGAGGCCGTATGCCGAGATGAATATAATGTTTTTGAGGTTGATTGATATGACCAATGATTTTTATCACCATATACTTTTTTGTATAGGCATGTATATTGGAATGTTGTTGGTATTGATGTAATGATCATTTTGATATATAGATTAAGGTCATATTATTATGTTTTATAGTACAAAATTAAAAAAATGTCCTTTTCTTTTTTCAATGTTACATCATATAACGTTGCATGCCTTTTTGCGCGGTGAACATTATCCATTGTTACGTCACACAACGTAGCGTGCGGTTTTGCGCGGTGAACATTGCCCATTGTTACGTCATAAAAACGTAGAGTGCGTTATTGCGCTGTGAATATAACGATTTATCAGGTTCGCCAAACGTCTTTTCAACCATTCAGAAAAGGGCAAAATCATTGTCCATATAATAAAATAAGTTGAAGTTGAGTAATGATGTTTTACGCCTCAGTCAAGGTTTTCAGGTTTTATGAAGTTAAAAGGTATAAAAGTTCTGTTTGGAGAGAACAACATTTTTTTAAACCAGAATTGGTCAAATTTTGATGACATAAATTTTGGTAGCCAAGTTTGTTATTAAATCTAATGTCCTGGTTTTCCAGTTTTAGCTCACCTGGCCATAGGCCATGTGAGTTTATGGCATGGCGAGGCGTGTGTGCGTCCGTGCGTCCGTGCGTGCGTCAGTAATTTTTAATCTTCTCCTCCGAAACTACTGGGCCAACTGAAACCAAATTTGCCATGGAAGGTCCTTGACAGAGTCTTACTATAGTTTGTTCAAATAATGGCGATCGAATATCCAAGATGGTCGCTGTTACTAAAAATAGACAAAACCTAAAAAAATCTTCTTCTGTTGAACCACTCATTGGAGGCAAAAACTGATGTGATATTTGGATTCTACATAGTCTTAGCCTTTAAGTTTGTTCATTTCATAAAATTTGGTTTAAAAATAGGTTACATGTTTTTGCGTTTAATTTTGAAAAAAATCGTAAAATATTTTTAAATTGCTATAACTTGACTATATGACCAGATAATGACATGGGGTTTTCAGTTTTGACATATTCTTGTAATTAACTTCAAAATGGTGTCAAGGTAAAGTATGAAGGTCATGACCTAATTGTTTACTTTTCTAATATTATCTCGAAAACTATAAACTTTTTGTAAAGGCATGTATATTGGAATATTGTTGGTATTGATGTAACAATCATTTTGATATATAGATTAAGGTCATTGGTTCAAAGGTCAAGGTCACAGATGCGAAAGAATACTGAAATGGTTCATTATCTTGAAAACTATGAACTTTTTGTATAGGCATGTATATTGGAATGTTGTTGGTATTAATGTAACGGTCATTTTGATATACAGATTAAGGTCATTGGTTCAAAGGTCAAGGTCACAGATGCGAAAGAAAACTTAAATGGTTCATTATCTTGAAAACTATGAACTTTTTGTATGAGAATATATATGAGAATATTGTAGGTATTGATACAACGATCATTATAATGTATAGAAAAATGTCATGGGTCTAAAGGTCAAGGTCACAGTAGCAAGTCAATACCACAATGGTTCATTATCTTGAAAACTATAAACTTTTTGTATAGGCATGTATATTGGAATATTGTAAGTATTGATGTAACGATCATTTTGATATATAGATTAAGGTCATTGGTTCAAAGGTCAAGGTCACAGATGTAAAAGAATACTGAACGGTTCATTATCTTGAAAACTATGAACTTTTTGTATAGGCATGTATATTGGAATATTGTAAGTATTGATGTAACGATCATTTTGATATATAGATTAAGGTCATTGGTTCAAAGGTCAAGGTCACAGATGCGAAAGAATACTGAAATGGTTCATTATCTTGAAAACTATGAACTTTTTGTATAGGCATGTATATTAGAATGTTGTAGGTATTGAGACAACGATCATTTTGATGTATAGAAAAAGGTCATGTGTCAAAAGGTCAAGGTCACATTTGCAAATCAATACCAAAAAGGTTCATTATCTCGAAAACTATGAACTTTTGTATAGGCATGTATAATAGAATATTTTTAGAATTGGTGCAATGATCATTTTAATATATAGATTATGGTCATTGGTTCGAAGGTCAAGGTCACAGATGCAAGTAGCAAGATTCATAAATATCTAAATATCCACATCAGAGTTGTTGCTCCTTAAATGTACATGTAGTATTTATTGTGTTTTTGTGCTGTAAACGGCCCAGGTGAGCGGTACAGGCCCTATTGTGCCTTTTGTTGAGTTATGGCATGTATGTTTTTATAGCAAAGAAATGGTTGCATCATCACAAATGTGTTGCTATGACTCCTATTTTATACACATCTTTTAGGCTGTGCCCTGATTGTTATTGTTCCATTGATAGATTAACATAATAATTATAATAAATAAATAAATAAATAAATAAAAATAATAATAACTTTACTTACAATTACTTCTTCTATCCAGATTTGGTAAATTTTGATCAAATATGGATGTGGATCTCAAACTTGTAAGTTTTAACGTCGGTAAAATAGCTTTCTGTGTTTACAGTGAAGATCTGTCTACCTGTGTTGTCAAGGAAGTTAAATATATGAAGCGCCCTCTACCGATGCTTCACATATCTGTGAAATATAATTTTGTTTTTAAAAAAAATATCAAATTACTCAATACAGGCATACAACATTGACCTGTCTGCTTGACCTTTCATTTAATATCTATTATTGACAAGTATATTTATGAATAGAGATCAGAAGTATGTATTTTGTCAACATAATTTCAAAGAGTGCTTGCATGCAGTGTTTATTTATTTATTGTGAATCTTTAAGGAGACTTAACACTACCCATGGATTGCGTAGATATTCTTCATGAAAAGTCAAGCGGACAGGTCAATGTTGTTTGCCTATACATGTCTCTAATTATATACATAATACCTGAATTATTTACCAACTTAAGTTGACGTCAATCAATAATTAAAAAAATTTAAAAAAAAGAAAGAAATCCAAAGTATGTTGCGACAAGTTTGACCAGACCATTTGACCTTTAATTTGTATATTCAAACACATACAAATTTAATGTGTAAATTAGAGGGTGTATAAAGTTAATATATAAGTATAGATGAAAAGGGCACTGGGTGTTTATGGTAATGAAAAAAGCTGTTTTACCTAAAGCACACAGTCTATGAGCCCAATCTAATATTCAAATTAAAGGTCAAATAGCCAGGTCAAACTTGACACACTATACTTTGGATTTCTTATTTGTTTATTTAGAGGTTTTTTGTTATTGATTTATATCATGTTAGATAATGAAAGATTTGTATGTTGTTTTTGAAAAAAAACAGATAAAGGAATAAAGTTTCTTTAAACACCGAGAATATACTGTTACCTGTGTGCATTGAACCATGGTTAAGAAATGTAAATGGTACAAATAATATCAATATATTATATGCAAAATTTTAATAATAATTTTAATAATTTTACAAATAACTTTAATAAATTTACAAATAACTTTAATATATTATATGCATGTCATTGGAATTTACCAGGTATAGTGTGTCAAGTTTGACCTGGCCGTTTGACCTTTAATTTGAATATAAGATTAGGCCAATAGATTGCATGAGTTAGGTACGACAGCATGTTTCATTACCATAAACACCCGATACCCAGTATCACTATCATTTATCCTGATATACCAACTTTATATAGCTGTTTTGTATGCCTACCGTGACACAAGACCTTCTTTATTTTAGTTCCCCATACAAATCAATTTTTGTATGGCATTTCACGATAGTGAACACGTACTTTGCTATCGCTTTCTTCCAAGATATCGGGCTTCTTTGCTATGAAATTATAAGATATGAGTACACATGGAAATAGTGCGCCTGGTAAATGAGCGTGAAAGAAATATATCTGATTTATCGTGAGATATGTATTCTAAAACAGGTAATGCATTTGGTTACATATGCACATTTGGAATAAATTTTCGGAATACATTTCGGAATCTAGTAAAATATTGCGACGGGATGCATCCAATAATTTCTGCAATTTGGCGAACAGATCTTGTGTTTGCAATAAAAAGTAGTCCGAGAAGTTTGCGTCCTACGATGTAAAATCATAACTTTTTATGAAATAAACAGCAATGGCAGGTTGATTTAATTAATTCTTCGTGAAATCTACGGTAATTTAAATTCATTTTGAAGGGTATGATAACGTATTTTGAAGTTGAGTATTTTAAAACTGTTTATCGATTAGATTTCACTTTCATGAAAGGGAGATAATTGGTACAGTGTTGTGTGCAAATGACCACATGTGGATTTTAAATACTTCACCATTAACATGAAACGAGAATATTGTGAGTGATAATCAGCAGTTTATTAAAACTTAGATTTAACAGCAAATGATCAATTTACATACAACTGCTGGAATGTACCCCCCTCATAGTGATGGTAGGGTCTGCAAAACTACTTTCTCTTTATCCGAAAACGGGTACGACTTTATTAAATTTTAATTACTGATTGTCTTTTTCATATATTTATGAAATGATTATTTTCTACCACTTAATTTAGCAATACATGGTTTGGTACATTGTTTCTTTTTCCAAAAAACATCTGTCGGACTATGCATAGATCGAAACTAAAAGTGACAAAATATGTGTATTTAAATGTATTTCTTCTTGTCTCCTGTATATATAAATCTTTATTCTTGATTAAATTTTTGTAACAGTTGTTACTACTTTTAAAAAATCAGTGATTTTCTTCTGCCTTATCATGGAATTGATAAAAATTTCGGAGGAAATAGTCAGAAGCTATTTCTGTTTTGAGTCAAAAATTATAGAATTTAGCAGTAGATTTCACTGCTGTACCACTTGATACCCTCTTACATTTGTGGGAAACAGTTGTTACTACTTTTAAAAAATCAGTGATTTTTTTCTGCATTATCATGGAATTGATAAAAATTTCTTCTGCTTTACCATGGAATTGATAAAAATTTCTTCTGCTTTATCATGGAATTGATAAAAATTTCTTCTGCCTTATCATGGAATTGATAAAAATTTCTTCTGCTTTATCATGGAATTGATAAGAATTTCTTCTGCCTTATCATGGAATTGATAAGAATTTCTTCTGCTTTATCATGGAATTGATAAAAATTTCTTCTGCCTTATCATGGAATTGATAAAAATTTCTTCTGCTTTATCATGGAATTAAATTTTTTTTGAAGAAATGTATTAGTCAAAAGCTGTTTATTTTTTGAGTCAGAAATTATGAAATTAAGCAATAGATTGCAATGTTGTACCACTTGATACCCTCCAATGTTTGTGCGGAACACTTACTTCTGATAAATATGGAACGTCATAAGATTACTTACTTACTTACTTAGGTCTCCTCATGCGATGCGGCACATAAGGCAGCCACACAGTCTCTCCACCCAGTCCTATCTTTTGCTTTCTTCTCTATCTCCTTCCAGGACCACCCAAGTTGTTTCAACTCGCTTTCGGCTGTTCTTCGCCATGTTGTTTTTGGCCTGCCTCTCTTCCTTTTCCCGTCAGCTGTCCAGAAAAGGCTCTCCCTGGTAATGTCGCTCTGATCTTTCCTAAGCACATGGCCAGCCCATCTCCACTTCCTTCTCGCTTCCTTTTCGCTATTTCTATCATAAGATTACATTTCCCATAAAATAGTGTTATTCATGGAATATGCAGCATTAATTTTTTCTAAAGTCTTTCTTACAAATGTTAAGTGGTACAGCGTCGGACCCCATTATGGTGACACAGCAGGGTCAAAGCAACCAATGACGGTACTAGTGTAAGTAACATCATTAAACGACCGTTTCAGGCTGCGTTTTCATTTTTTGCATAATTCAAGCATGTCGGGTCTTTGTTGGAACATTGAGGGTGTGGCTGGCGTTCCATCAACCCTGGTTATTCATTTGAGTGATTCTGTTTAGTAGTTATTGCTGAATATTTCGCAGAACAGATGTTGGAACATTGTGAGCGTGGCTGGCAGAAGTAACCCTGGTTATTGAATTGAGTGATTCTGTTTAGTAGTTGTTGCTAATGATACATTCCTTTTTCAGAATGTTGGATGAATATTTCGCAGAACAGATGAAGGAAGTTATCAGGTTATGTTCACGTAACAGACAGACCATGTTGTTCTCTGCTACCATGACTGATGAAGTAAGTTTTACTGAAACATATATTTATGTGAGAAAAAATATTAAAAAGCTTGTATATCTATGGGATCTCCTCTGGACACCATGTTAAACAGGCTTTTTTCATCAATAAGGTTCCCCTTGGACACATTCTTGAAAATGCTAGTTTATCAATTGAGTTCCCACAAAGATAATCCCCTCGCAAAATATGTGTCATAAAACTTCACATGAATAATCTTCATGGTCTAAAGGTGTGTCATGACCAGGTCATGAACCAAGGTTATATCGTCAAGGTCAAGGTCGTGGGAAAACATTAAATGTTGGGGGCTCTCAAAAGACAGCTCTAGTTTACCATAGTGTTCATGTCTATGAATATCTTGAAAGTTTTGAATTTTTTCCAATGTGTTTTTGTTAAGAATTTGAAAACTTGAGAACTTAAGGAAGTCTAAACTTAAAGTTCAGAGCATTTGAGATATCAGAGTTTTGCTGTATGTTTTTCGTAAATTTAGGTCAAAAATTCAACGTTTTGTTAAATTCAGGTCAAAGATTTAGCCGCTGTTTCATTAAAGAATCCAGTAAAAGTCTTTGTTAATGAGAATACTGATGTAGCCTTAGGACTGAGACAAGAGTTCATCAGAATACGACCAAACCGAGAGGGAGATAGAGAAGCCATTATAGGAGGTATGTCTTGTTTTTTTGCCCAGGCTCTGTTTTGCAACATCAGGTCCTTCGGAAGAGACCTTAAAAACCAATGATCTGTATAATGGCATGTTAAAGAACCCTCCTGTACATTGCCCTTCGTGCACTGCAAAGGTCACTATTTCTGCCAATTCACTTATAGCTGGTGATGTCTCAATATTAGTGAAATGTTTTTGACTGGGATGTCAAACACCATTCAGTCAATCAATCATCAATTAATCAGCCAATCAATTAATCTTTCAACATCTGAGGAATGATTGGTGTTTGGTTCCCCAGGATTATTTCCCCTAACTACATTTGAATAATAGTATTTTAGTCCTTGGTCAAGATTCTTTCACTTATATCGAGGCATTTGATTTTGGAATGGCAGACAAAACTGGAATATTCAGAGAAAAACGTCAACTCTAACTTTAAAAGGTAGTGAGAGGCACTAAGCACCATAAGCTAGCACTTTATATCACTCAGCTACTGAAGTCTTTGGTTCTAAAATGGTGAAGGAAAAGGAGTACCCAGAGAGAACCAGTGACTATGATTAAGTTAGCAAATGTCAGAATCTTGGAAAATTAGATCTATCCTAAATGGTATTTAAAAATAACCTTGGAAAAAAGATATATGATTCATATGTGGAGTTGCAAGGAATAGATGTTCTTTAATGCCCCAGGCAAGAGTTTTCACTAATATTGAGGAATTCAGTTCAGGGATGGTGGAGAACACCAAGGTACTCAGATAAATCTACCAATCTTCATGTAAACTGACAAACATTCTTACACTAGGATCTGTCTGAGTTGAGTTCCAACCTAGGTTGAAGAGGCGTTTTAATCCATATGGGTGCTTTGGACCACACAGCCACTCAGAAACAAAATGGATTTTGGGACTTCAAAATAGTGTTGCGATAAGCGAGGTGGCAAAGTAATCAAAGGGGCATTATATCCAGGTTTTACTGTGGTTGAATGGATCTCTTTCAGAATTTTTCAGAACTTTATTAATTTCATTTTTATCCTACACCTTTGAAAGAAAGAGGGGGATATTAAATTCGAGTTTCCTTCCACCTCTCTGTCTCTCCTAAAAGCCATCCAAACTTCTTGTCTGTGCAAATTCTCCGAAACTATGAAGCACTTTTTCATGAAACTTGGTGCAAAGTAGTAACATTGGTAGGAATGCGCATAAGATTAACCTGAGTTGGTTTGCTTATTTTCCAGGGAGTTATTGCCCTTTGAACATATGTGAAAATCACAAAAAAAGAACCTGCTGGCAGGGGGATCCTAATTCCCTGAACTTGCTAGTTGAATACTTAATCAAGCAATGAAAATCTGGTCACAATCGATTGATTATTGATTACAATTGATCAATGGTACATCACTACTTCTACAGTACATAAGTTTTTAAGAACTTTATTAATCTCATTTTCTATTTACAGCTTTAGTGAGCAGAACCTTTAGGGATCACTGTATTGTCTTTATACAAACCAAAAAACAAGCTCATAGGATGCATATTATATTAGGACTTTTGGGCATTAACGTGGGTGAGCTACATGGAAACTTATCTCAGGCACAGGTAAATAAATTATGATCTCTATATATGATAGGACCAGTTTTAAACATATATGATAATTTATGGGGGGGTAGTGTATGAAGGTAGTCAGTTCTAGGATGGTGGGAGAATAAGTCTCGGTCCAGATTCTTTCATTTATATTAACTTGGACCATACTACATAGATTTTACTGTGATCAGGGTCGAATCGAAATCCTGTTTACATAACCTTTGCATTAGAATTCATGTTTTATTACATAAGTTTGAATTTCATATTCACACTTAATTAACCTAATCCGAATTCACTTGGCTCTATATATTCAGTGTTAGCATATCTCTTCTTAAAGTTACTCTGTCCTATCTTCAGCTTGTTATTGTAAATCTGAAAATTGTAATTGGAAATTTTCTTTGAGTTTATTTTGCCATTCAGACCTTTTTCGCTGAAATTATGTTGTTTCTTGACTTCCAAGTTGAGAAGAAGTCTTACTAGCACCGGTTTCACAATCATTTCTTAACAAAGATTTTTCTTAACTTCAATCTGTCAATTTTGAAATAATTTTGTTAGTTTTCAAGTTAATCAAGAATTTATGGTGTCATTTTGAAGATCATTTTGAGCTTACACCGTCTATGTTATAATTTTGTTGAAACGTTTTAATTTTTAGTACGATAATAGATAGACAAAAATTGCTAGATTTAAGTTAAGGGATATATTAGTTAAGGAATGATTGTGAAACCAAGGCCTGATTATATTTCAGAGATTAGATGCATTAAAGAAATTCAAAGATTCAGAACTAGATGTATTACTTGCTACAGATCTAGCTGCCAGAGGTCTAGATATTGAAGGAGTTAAAACTGTAAGTTGAACTTGGAATATCTCACAAATTTTAATTAATATTTGATTTTCACTAATATCGAGATGTACCAGCTAAAGATTGAGAACTAGATGTATTACTTGCTACAGATCTAACTGCAAGAGGTCTAGTAGTTGAAGGAGTTAAAACTGTAAGTTAAACTTGAAATATCTCACAAATTCCAAGTCATATTTGATTTTTACTCATATTGAGATGTTACCAGCTAAAGATTCAGAAATAAATGCATCACATGTTATAGATCTGACTGTCAGAGTTCTAGAAATAGAAGTGTATATTTCACTTATATTGAGATGTCACCTGCTAAAGATTCAGATATAAATGCTCTACACGTCCTTCCATCCGTCTGAAATTCATGTCTGTGCTAATTCTCAAAACTTTGAAGCACTATTTCACAAACTTGTTGCAAAGTATCAACATAGATAGCAGATGCACATATCGTTAACCCAGTTGTTTGTCATTTTCCTCGGAGTAATGGCACTTTAAACATAAATGCAAATCACAAAAAAAGAACCTGCTGGTGGGGGATCCTAATTCACTTAATTTGCTTGATACTAAAGGTTTAGTAATTCAGGATTCAAACATAAGTTAAGCCCGACTCAAATCTAAGAAATCAAAAGTTACTGTGATCAGTAAGCCAGCGATTTAGACCACTGAGCAACCCAGGATCCTGAAAAAAGGTCCTTGGAGTTTCATGTAAAGCAGTTCACTAACAGACAACTGACACAAATACACTTGTGCATCATTTTAATTACTAAGCCCTAAAAAAACGTGTTTTTCCGCTATACATGACCAACCTAAATTTTTATGCCTACTCTTAAGTTTCTATAACAATAAATTATTGAATTTTATGAGGTAGACATAAGAATTTATCAACCTCAAACACATTATATTGACCAAGACCGCTCGTCGCATGCGTTTTTGCGCGGTGAACATTGCCCATTGTTATGTCATAAAAACGTTGTGTGCAATATTGCGCGGTGAATAACGATTTACAGTCTTGCCAAATGCCTTCTCAACCAATCAGAAAAGGGTAAAATCATTGGCCATATAATAATATTTTGTAAGGTTGCCATCCTTGCTCCATATACGGTAAACCAACTTTTATTCGCAAGCCATAAACTTTTGCGTGTTTCGCAAGAACAAAATAATGGACAAAGTTAATCTTTGCGAATTTGATTTAAAAAATGGTTTTTATTTATACCAAATATTCAGCTAAAGTCGATATCATAAAAACTAATAGTTGCAATATGGTTTTGGTAAGAGAATCGTAAAAGTTAATATCCGCGAATAAAAATTGGTTTACTGTAGTAAATGCAAAGAAATAATAATAAATAAAATAAGATAAAAAAATATAAAAAATTGGCTACCTACTGACAGCAGACCTTAATTTTTCTAAGAGTGTCAGCAGAAACATATATTTTTTTCTTTGGTCTAATCAGAGAGATATTTAACAACAAATATATTTTTATTTGATTTCTTTTCACACCCAATCCACAACTTTCCTTCAGAATCAACAGTTAGAGCATATGGATGGCTTAACTCACAATGATTGGTTATCAGATACTGTATAAATTGTCCATCCATATTTACGAGATGTACATCAGAGTTGGCATTGTCAGCGACAATCACCTGTCCAAGTTTATTACAAGCTAGTCCAGCAGGCGTAAACAAGTTCGCAGTTTTCCGTCCGGGTGCTCCAGCATATTTAAGACAGGATTTATTGTCGTCCTGGATCACTGTTACATATCCTTGATCCTGGACCCAGATATCACCATTTATGTTCTCCAGAAGGAATCCTGGGTCCTCGAATAAAGGACTTCCGTCCTCTGTATTTGTGTATGTCTTAAGTTTCTCACCTGACAACGATAACTTTATCACCTGGAAATATATACAAGCGTTTAGTTGAGTAATGGTGTTTAATGTCCCTGTCAAGAATATTTCACTTATATCAAGACATCCCCAGCTATAGGCAAAGGTGCAGAACTTTTGCTCAAGTGTGTTATGCTGATGGCATTATACAGCAGGGTTCTTTATCCTGCTATGCCTACCGTTACACGGTGCCTCAATAAAAAAAGTATTTGTTTTTATTGAGATATCACCAGCTATAGGTAAACATGTGTTAATATATGCAGTATTTAATTTGTAATAGTAAGTGGTAGGATAATCTTGGCTCAGGCCTTGAAAGAACAGGAGCCATGTTTGCAGAAATTTGGTCAACATAGTGACATAACTTAATGCATTTTATTTGAAAAAATCATTACTATATAATGCTTATATTTCACTGTAGTTTTATTTTCACTATATTCACTGTCCGGTGTATTCCTATGAAATTAAAACCGCCGCAAAAATGCAGCATTTTGAGACATTCAGTAAACTTTCAGGTTTCACCCACTTTCTTTACTTTAATCAGATAAGGCCGCAAAAAATTTGACATCTCAAATATATTTAGCATTGTCAAACCGTGAAAATTTGACACCACAAAAATAAGGCAATATACAGTATTGAGCCATAGAAAAAATTATGAATGGGATGAATATAGAAATGAATTTATTTAAAATACAAGAAAGACTTAAAAGCTGTGCCAAGGGTGGCAAACAGACTGCAGCCCTTTCAACAGAGTTTAAAGTAGCCGACAAGTTTTCTGGAGTAGACAGCAAATTCAATTGTAACTCTATATAAAAGTAACACTGATGAATGAAAGTAGGCACCAGACAAAGTGTAGAAAATTCCAAAGTAGACGGCAGGTTTTGCTGGTTGCTGGCTTCTATTGAAACCGCTGAGACTGAGTGTTTTTTGTTACAAAACCAGTGTTCATTCAAGAAAAGGGTCATGGGACCATTGATCCCTTATATTGCATTGTTGAGGTGTTAGAGGGCCATATTAACATTATATGAATGTAAAAATATTGATGTTATGGTGTTTTAGAAGATTTTTAGAAAATGGCCATTTCGGAAAATTTCTAGAATAAACACTGGACAAAATGATTGTTTTGGGGTCAATGGCACCTTGACCCTTCCTGATTAAACACGGTTAATGTTTATGTGAAAGTTATCCATGCTTTATGATAATGCTGAACATGAAAATGATCTATTGGAACCTAAACACAAATATTGTACTGCTGTTTAACGAGAAATGATATATTAATATTCATGATTTTCTTGGTCAAGTCCTTTTCTAGTGCTCCTATAATAGGTGGGATATTAAGTTTAGGTATCTTTACCAAAGGCATTATGGGTATATCTATGGAATACTGCTTAATTTCATTTTCACATTTTTTAGTCAATGTACTCCTCCATAATTCCTCAGAAGAAAATTTTAATTTCGCTTTCCATGACTCGATGAACAGATTTAAATCTTGTTTCTGTTCATGAACTTTACAAATGTTTTCCGATATTTTTTCATGGTTTTCGTCCCTAATTTTATGAATATTATGAATATAACATTGTTCCATTTTATCTATCTCTTTTTGCAATTCTTTGTTTCGAGACATTATCTGGCACTCCACCTGGTGAAACATATCCATCAAGCTTTTCTTCCCCATGGTCAAAATTTTTAAACCCTCATTTAATTCTGAGCGAGTTTTTTCTTCAAATATATTTAAGGCCTGAAAAACTTCTTTGTCGATAGATGGTATTTTATCAAACACATGACCTTGGTGATCAGTGGTAACACAATCAAGACAAACATTCAAATCACAATTTTTACAAAACAGTTGGTTAATTTTTGTGTGTGTCTTGCACATTATTTTGTTCTTATCAAAGTCACTAAATTTTTTATCTGTTTCCATGGTTACACAATTTGGTTTACTGTTTTCAAGGTCACTAGATTTATTCTGTTTCCATGGTTACACAATTTGATTTACTGTTTTCAAGGTCACTACATTTTTCTTCTGTTTCCATGGTTACACAATGTGATTTACTGTTTTCAAGGTCACTATATTTATTCTTTTGTTTCCATGGTTACACAATTTTATTTACTATTTTCAAGGTCGTTTACATATTCTCCATGGTTGCACACACTTGATTTATTTCTTTTATCTGTGATTTTGTCTGCCTAACAGAATGTCATGAAAATTAATGATGATTTCTAAAAATAGAAAGAAAGTATGAAGTATGAAAGTAGAGTATACTAAAGAAGTGACTATTGATGACCAATTGGACAAAAAATGACAATCCATAATCAGAAAGATATAATCGATAGTTTAATCAATTGTTGGAATAGCTGGTACAAATTTTGCATTATAAGAAAAATTGTACATCAGTAACAAATAAACCTGACAATATTATAATTAGTAGTTTAATTTGAGTTGTAGAAACATTTGTTCTTAGACCTCCTGGTTCCTGAATAGGAATAACATTTTCTCACACATGAGACATGAAAAACCTGCGTTATTACCCATGTGGGATTTCCTTGTCTCACCCGTAGGGTTGAGACAGGCTACACGCTGAATTTTCCGCATAATTATACCTGCTCTGGATTTATCATTGAGAGGACTCAATAAGTTGAGAAAAGTTCCGAAGTCAACCAACAATTTCTCAACATCACAATCACTTGCACACACTAAATTGATGACGTCATAATCATTGTAGGCGAGAACTTCAACAAAAATTGACTACGTCATTTTCAGTAGGCATGCATGGTGACATGAAAACTGAACGTTTGATGCAATTTTTTGTTTACAAATCATGTTTTATGATGAAAATGTGTGAGAAAAAGAATCCTACACCAGTAGCAGGGTAAGACAGAGATAAGTCAAACTCGGATGAATATTTTCGCTAAAGCTCGTTCTGGACAGGAAAATATTCATCTGAGTTTGAGATATCTCTGTCTTACCCTGCTACTGGTGTAAGATTCTATTAATCTGATCACTGCCCGCCATATTGTTTAACAAGGAACAAATGAAAATAAAATGGACTTGACAAAAACCTGGAAACTACTCGTTAATGTTGGTGATAATCGATTATTATTCTTTTGATTGATTAGTAGGATCCTTGCTCTGACAACGACTGACATTTGATCATCGGTAATAATCACGACATCACTCGAAATTGGCAAGTAGAGTTTCCAGATTGTTGTCAGTCCATTTCATTTCCATTTTTTGTCCCCCTCAAATAACATGGCAGATGGTGATTTGATACATGTAGTTTATTTGTATGCATGCAGGGATCACGAGGTCTAAAGTTTTGAGGTACCGTGGCTTAACAAGAATAAACACTGGCTTTGAAACAAATTATTGTTATGATATAATGATATTGTCAGCTTTATTTGTCAGTACATGTAATTGTTACTGATGTACAATTTTAAATTATAATGCAACATAAATGTACCGAAAAATTCTGATTATTATTTGTCCGATTGGACATCACTAATACATGTCTTCATCATGGTATAAGATCCCATACAATCTGATCCCAACTGATACGTAAATGCTAATTACACTTAAAAAAATCCTTCCCCCGATGCTGGGAGTGAGAGCTCTACCAATTCGCCTAAAAGGTAACCTGTAGAACATCTCTTAACCTGTACATAGTACATACTATACCATGTCGTTATATTGCTACATTTGCATCCCTCCCCTTTAGTCTTCGCCCCTTGAATACGTATCGTAACACACACATTATTATTATTTCATTTTTATTAGTTTTATTGGGTTTTTTCCTGTGGGTGCCCCCATTCAATGGCAAGGTCCTGCTGTGTGCGCCATTTGTAACATATGTTAGTTACACTGAAAAAAGTTATCTTCCCCTGACACCAGGAATCCAACCCGGGTTGTCCATTTGTAAAGCATGCGCTCTACCGATTCACCTAAAAGATCCCCCATAGATGAGACAGTAGTAACTTCTCTTAACCTGTACATAGTACATACTATACCATGTAACTATATTGCTACACAAAGAAAACGGGAGGATACTGAGGACTACTGGATCCTCAAACTTCAGCCTCTCAAGCGTATGGAAATCAATGACAGGCTATCAGGAAGGTGACAACTCTAGATCTGTTGTCCTTGATTCTCTGGTCTCAAAATTTCATGAAGAGGGGTGGGGGGGGGGGTACAAAAGGAAGTCTTACCCCTATTTACTGTACATGTTGCACCAACATTCTCAAGACCTAAATTAATTTGCTGTCTAGATTTTCTGTTTGTGATTCTTGGATATAATACTGCTCTTAGGTCAATCCTAAATTGAACTAAGTTGTGACAGCATTAGTTCAGTTTCTAGCATAATTTAACCCCCCCCCCTCTTCCTTCAAATATTTCCAGATTTTTATTGCTTTTAAAAATTGTATGTGATTTCCTTTTGATAGAAGAGTGATAAAACATGAAATTAACAATACAACAACATTTGTTATTTAGATATTGCATTTACAAAAGTCAACATACCACTTGTCAGATAATAACAGCAACATGTGTTGGAAAATGAAAGTAGGTCTTCACCATGCTTGCCAGTTAATGGGAGATAACTCAAACATTTTACAAGGGAGACAATCTGTTATTTGAATTAGATTACATTTGTTTAAGATTTACAATTCTATTTTTGATAGCCAAAATTGCCATTGGCTACAAATTGATGAGAAATTCTTTTAAACTTTTAAAAAGTATCCTGTTTTAGCAAATATGTGAACAATACTTTAATAAAGGACCATAACAACAAATAACTAATAATTTTTAATTTGTGAATACCTAGAAAATTTAAAAAAAGTTTTAAATAAAAGATTTAAATAACTACAAATTATTTTCTAAAATTTTTAATCAGGAATAAGTCCAACATTTGAACTTTGGACGTGTTATTGGAAAAGTGATAAATCTGCTGTCAGAAACAAACTTCAGAATTTTTTCCCCATTTAATTATTTTTCTAGAACTAGCATATTTTAGCTATTTTTCTTAATTATTGTTTGGTCTACAATTCAAATATTGATTTAAACCCCATTCCAAAGGTTTAAAACCTGTATTTTTTCCAAACATTTTTGAGAAATTTCCCAATTTAAATGAATTAACTAAAAATGTGTATCTTTTACATTTCTGCTATGTATTACATTTTCCCTAAAATTGCATTAAATAATGCTTACTTTCCCCAAATTAAAGGTTTTTGAATCCAGGTGAATACCAAAAAGTGATACAACAGCCCCAATATTTCAATGGTTTTACAGCTGTAACTTATGGGTATCTATGGAAACCAGTGTTTTGTAGTGTTTTCTACATGTACATATATTGATATATGATCTTATTTTTTTTCTTATTTTTACAGGTTATAAATTTCACAATGCCAAATACCATCAAACATTATGTACACAGAGTTGGTCGAACAGCCAGAGCTGGAAAAAAAGGAAGGTTGTATAAATTTAATTTAAACAATATTTTATTCAAATAAAAAGGTTGAAAAGGATTAGTGCCAGACATTGCCTATACCTGTCCTCTCCTATATCAGGGTACCTTTATGTGACAGGTTGTGGGTTCGAACCCCGGTAGATTGGAACAAGACTTGAAATTATGTAGTGACTGTTCCAAAAGACCTATGCAGGACAGGTGTGGCATGTTGAAGAACCCTCCCTGAGCTAATGCAAAGATAAAAAATTCTGCCTATAGCTGGTGAAATAATATAAGTGATTTAAGTAAAATATTCTTGACTGGGATGAAAATCGCCATTCAATCAATCAGTTCTGTAGCAAGGTTCAATACAGTAACATAAATGCATACCAGTAATTAAATTACAACAATAATAAAGGGGAGGAGTAGGGTGTTGCAGGGTGCAAATTTTTCGAGGTAAATCAAGGAAAGCTTTTCAAGGATAAACATAAAAGAAGCATATTTTTGGATTTCAAATTTGTGTATTGATAAGTGAAGTGGCATAGTTTTTAGGGACATTATAACAAGAACCTACTGTATATTTGTTCATCAATAAAAGTTGAAGAAAGGCTATTTTAAAATCTTAATTTATTTTAATCTTTTGATAGGTCTGTGACACTGGTTGGTGAACAGGAGAGGAAGTTATTGAAAGAAGTGGTAAAAAAAGCTAGAACCCCTCTAAAAACTAGAATAGTACCACAGGGTAAGTCAAAAAGATAGAACAGCCATTTGTATCCAAGGACAGAGATTTCCCTGATATCCCTGTATGTTTTCCAATGTGGGATTTTTTTTATCTTACCCTAGGGTGGAATCACTTAATTTCATCTGCAATGTCACAATTACTTACACACACCTAATTGATGGCATCATAATCGTTTGTACAAGAATTACAAGAATTACAACAATTAATTACCTCATAGAATTACTACAATTAATTACCTCATTTTTAAGAAGACCATTTTTGGCATTTAAATGGAGCGTTTTATGCAAATATTTGTGTAAAAATCATGTTATTATGTTACAAGTGAGTGAGAAAAAAATATCCTACAAATCTGTAAACAGGAATTACCACTGAAGCTCATTCAGTAAAAGAATATATTCAGCCTGGTCTGCAGACCTGCCAAGTCTTACAATTTTTTCAAAGTTCTTACAAAAAACGGCTGAAAATCTGAGAGTCTTAGGATTGTATGGATGTAGCATGTTTTCTTTCAATTTTTATTGTATCCAGATTTCTCTTTCATTGCCAAAACCACTGCGGTAGCTCAGTTGGTAGAGTGTTCCCTCTGTAAGTGGGAGGTCGTGGGTTCGATCCCCGGCCGGGTCTGACCCAAGACTTGAAAGTGAGTAGTGACTGTAATTCACGAAAGTCACGGTTCTTTCAGATGGGAACTTAAAATAAACGAGGTCCCATGTCACGGTGGGCTTGGCACGCTAAAGAACCCTGCTGTATAATGCCATCAGCGCAACACACAGGCAATTTCTGCACCTTCGCCTATAGCTGGCGCTCTCTCGATATAAGTGAAATATTCTTGACTGGGACGTTAAACACTATTACTCACTCACTCTTTCATTGCCTTTACATTTCAAAACAAGATTTTATAAAACTGTCTTATAAATGCTTAAAAGACAAGCAGATTATCATAAAGCTTAAAAAATATAGCAACCATTACACAAAGTCAGTGGAGCGCTTGATAGTAAAGCATTTCAAAGACATTATAAGACATAATAATGAAGCATGTGCCATGATTTTCAAGTTTTTTAGGGGTCATTGTCAATTTTCAAAAATGAGAACAAACACTATGCAGATATGAGAGATTATGTACATTCAGAGATTTGATCAAAAAAGTTATCCGACATACTTATTGATGCGACCTTTCATAAAACAGAAGAAAAAGAGTGATTTTTCGTCAATTGCAGTTAATGCCTCGCACGTTGTGGTATGACCGAAATCTGGTGCCATGATGTCTTACAAGTTCACTTAAAATCAGTTTGGTAAAATCCAACTTTTGTAAGATCTTACTGAAACTTGCACAATCATACAGAAAAATGTCCAATTACCAAAATGTGGGTAGAGTTTAGCATGATTGCACGCACGCTTATCGGTAATTTTTGAACCCCGTTGCTTTTTATTTCCAGAAGTCATAGTAAAGTATAAAGATAAAATAGCCAATATGGCACAAGATATTGTTGATATTGAACAAGAGGAGAAGGAGGAAAGTTTTATGAGAGCAACAGAAAACCAGCTTAACAAAGCTAAAAACCTACTGGAAAACCAGAAAGAAATGATGAATCAGCAGAAAAGAACTTGGTTTCAGAGTCATAAAGAAAGGATGAAAGAAAAAGGTGAGGAATCTTGTATCCTAATATGAATTCACTTGTAGGAGATGCATGTTTGAGTGGTTAAGGTCACAGACTAAAGGTACAGATTGTTTTCCACCAATATTTGCCATGTCTGGTGTCGTCTTAAATGTTTCAAATACTATATGCACTCTTGTTTTGTAAGTCAATTGGTTTTGAGATACATTAAAGTGATAGATAATATCATGCATTTACAACCAGTTTAATCCATGTGTCTTTGTACAGATTGTTTTCCACCAATATTTGCCATGTCTGGTGTCGTCTTAAATGTTTCAAATATTATATGCACTCTGTTTTGTAAGTCAGTTGGTTTTGAGATATAGATAATATAATGCATTTACAACCAGTTTAATCCATGTGTCCATGTGACTACTCCAACCTTAACCATGAACTGTCAGCCATTTTTGTTGATATTGATACTCAAACAATGTATCGATATATTGTATCAGTGGCTTTTATCCATAATTTATCGATCTGTCAACAACAGCTGTAGAATCTGGATTACTGGTGGTACAGAAATCATATGTTGGAGATACAAGGTCCAGCTGTAAAGGTCACAGACCCATGATTCAAGGGACAGGGCCCTGGTGCCTGAGTGATCTAAAGCCCATGCTAAGTCTCCTGGCATCTCTAACTACCTAGGTTCACATCCCATATGGGCAGATCCTAGAGTGAGAAAATTTGTCAGTTTGCTTGGTAACTTTTGAAAGATTTAATTAAAACAAATGTATACCACTTTTTTCCCTCAATTTAACATATGAAAGATTTTATTTTATTTTATTTTATTTTTATTTTTATTTTTTTTTTTTTATTTTATTTTATTTTATTTTTATTTATTTTTTTTTTTTTTTTTGGTTTAATTTCGCTGTTTTGTTGTTTTATTTTCATTCATTTCATTTTATCTCATGTTTAAGCATCATTAAGACTTGCAGATCATTCAGCATTAACAGGCAAAAAGAAAAAACAGGATAAAGGAAAAAAGAAATCGCTAACAGTAAGTCCAGTACATTTTCATTGTTACATAAGTCCAGTATATTGATGTCTCATACCTCACAAAAAATTCTTAAACTAAACGGTCTGCAATTGGCTGACATGTAGCTGTTTAAACTCTGACAATCATTTTAAACTATTATTGGCCTATTTCTAATCATGTAGTATGAAACAATTTACAATGTTTGAAACAATGGTCAACATTGCCATGGGATATTGCATTGTTGATTGCTAGGCACAGAAACTTACAACTGTCCATCATTCTACTTCTGTCATTATATCCTTCTTTTCTGATTAGGAGCACCCTTATAATGTGCAACAATGCATTTTTAACAGGTGTCAGAATAAAAGGTACCTGTAAAAGAGAAGGGTGCTTTGTTAAATATAAAGAAAGTAAATGGTGCACTTGGTTGAGGGTAATATCTGGGATTGTCTCCCCTTGTATGTTTATCTCCCTTTCCTATCAGCTCCCTGGCAAATTAGAATCCAGGTTAAATATGTTTGTTCTTTCCTTTTGTAAGTACATCCTTTAAAGTAAAAATGTGTCTCGATTGATTAATTGAATGGGATTTTACATCCAGGTCAAGAATATTTTACTTATATCAGGATGTCGCCAGCTAATGTTGACCTTTACAGTGCACTCAGGACAATGTGAAGGTAGGGTAGTGTGTCTATTTTGAAGAACCCTTTGACTTTCAGTTCTTAATGTCCATTGCTTGGCGAACAGTTAATACTTATCTTCAAGTCTTCGTCAGACCCAGCCAGTGCTGGAAATAAATGTACTTAATTTTACAGGTTTAAAATGTTGCAGTTTTGTAATTTCAAACTGTTTCTCGGGGTGTAATATTTGCAGATTTATGAAACTGACTATAATATCGAAAATTTATATTACTGTAGAAATTTTCACGGAAAAGTTTAGACAATAAAATAAGCAAAACTTAGTACACCTCAAAAAAAACTACACTTACCGTATCAAAAAGAATCCATGTTGGAGAAGTAAATGGGAGTGGAATATTGGTGCTTTATGTTACGGTCAAGTGTCTTTCCCTTACTACTGTACTTCCAGAAATACTATATAGTCGATCTTTTATTTTTACTTAATTATAACAAACCTTTTTTCTTTCAAATTATGAAAATAGTATTTAAAATTTCTGTACCCAACAGGAATTTTGGCTTTCTTTCAGTTAAGTGATTTAATATTTGCCCCTCATATAGAAAAAATAGTTTATTTTTTCAACTTAAGCATGTTTATATTACCTTAAGATGCCTTAAACAATTTATTGTTTAAAATGTCACATTGTTTCTATAGTGCATGGTACCTATTCTTACCTGTAAAAAGTACATCTTTATATAGTAAACAGGTACACACCTGGGTGAAAGATTCTAATATCATTCACAGGTTTATTCATAACCTTCCTTCTCTCATTTGCATAGAGGTTCTGATGGGACTGTATGTAAGGTATAATTATCTGAAAAAGGTTTTTTTCTCTCTATAAAAAACATAGTTTGACTGCTTGTAAAACAAAATAAAAAATAATTTGGTTGGGTACAGATATTTTGAACACATAAACATCAAAATCATTTCAATTTTCCTAATAATTAAACTTTGAGGGCAAAAACATCGACTATATAGTATTTCTGGAAATACAATAATATGCCAAAGCAGTCAAATCTCAGATGGTGAAGGGAATACATTGTAATTGTTATGACAAGGATTGAATACTGTGAAGTCATTTGTTTTTGTTGTGTCCGATTTTCATGGTTCTGTAAAAAAAAAAAGAAATATTATAGGGCGATAAATTCATGATTTGTTTTTACCATTTAAGACAATTTTCAGAACTTTGCAATATGCATGTACATGTGTACATGTATTTTCCTTCATATGTAGATTCCCGAGTCAGTGTGTCATTGGGACACCACATATATTAATGATTTTGTAACACCATATATTCTGGTAAACAAAAAATCTGAAATAGTCAATACCATACCATTTGTTTTAATAAAACACTACTGTTAATTTTTTTTCTGTACACAGGCTAATGACCGAGCTCTACATGAAATCAACAAATCACAGGAATATGCTGCCAGATTTAGTAAAAAGTCATTTAAACCAAAACGTCTCAGAGTTTTTAATGAAGAAGAAACAGGTATTGCACTTTTAAAATTTCTTTTTTAAAAAAATTATAGAGCTGTTCTTGAGTCAGTGTGTTAATCTTGTAAAAACTTGACTTACTTTGACATATTTCCATCTCTCCCCAAGGAGAATCTCTCCATTACAAGTTTACAAGTTCTCTCCACTACTTTAGTTGTCTCAGTCCATAATTTGTACTCCAGCTCTTTTCACTCTCTTTCAGTGGTTTGTCTCCAAGTCTCTTTGGGTCATCACAGGTGTAAATCCAGTTCCTTTGCTGTTTATTTAGCCATTAATGATCAACAACAGGTGGATAGATTAATCAGTGTCCATACCCAAACAATCATAGTCCGTGGATCTTGGAAATTTGAGTAATTAACTCACAATAAGGATGACTTAAAAGGATAATTTTTCAAAATCAGAAGATTTTAACCTCCCACGTGGGAGATTCCAAAATTTCTTTTTTCATATCGGGAGACTCCCGCACACATCGGGAGGGTTGGCAAGTATGCCTACCCTCTGGTGTCCGAATAAGTGCCAGTTTTGCGTACTTGTTGTTTCCCATTCTCAAAACAATGCTCAGCGATTTCCATCTTCTTCTTTTGATTGTAAAAACTTACATGTTCATAATTTTTTTATTCTTTTAGCAAACCATACAAAGAAGAAAAAATCACAAAAGAGGAAATCGGCATTTGACCAGGAGCTAACTAACACTGGAAAATCAGCATTGAAGAAATTCAGATCAGGGTAAGTTACTCGCCATATCATTGACTGTTCGAGGCTAAAATATAGAAGACAATATTCAAAGAAATTTCTCGCATAGCGAATGGTTAACTTGCCATGTACCATAGAACTATGTTTGGAAATCTGCGGGGGTACATATGTCATTGTCTGTGCGAGGCTTAAATGTAGAAGATATTATGTCTTACTGTCACCCTTCAAAGACATTTCTTGCAGAGCGATTAGTTAACTTGCCATGGTACATAGAACCATGTTTGGAAATCTGCCGGGGTACATAAACGCATGCAACGATTAGTGGTAAAAGGGAAGTAACATGTATAACACTAACATCTAGTTACGGTAAACAAACATGGGGACAACCTACGTAAGTCACTCATTATACAAAATCAAAGTTGAAAGATCAAACTTCTACAGCTTTGAAAGGTGACAAAAATGTTATACAGTTTTGACAGGTTACACAGTCCTATGTACCCTGTCAAAGATCAATGTACCTTTCGCCTGCTGCTCAGGGTACTTAAATTTTTGACAGGGTACATGGGCTTTGTAACCTGCCAAAACTACATATAATATAAGTTATACAGGGCTTTGGCAGGTTACACGGCAATGAGATATTGCAATGTGCACCGCTTGGCATGGAAACTCTTAGAAACTACCGAGTAATCTGTAATACTACTTCTGTGCGTATTTCCCTCCATTCTGATTTGGAGCACCCAAACATCCTTTCCTGAATTTTTCAGAGTCAAATTCCATGTCATAATAAAAGGTAAAAGATAGTGCCTATTTGCTCTGTAAAATAGAATATATAATGCCCTTAGTTGAGCGAAATATGGAGGATTGTATGTCTACGGGCTCTTGAGATAATGTTTCTTTTGGGAGAAAATCCTCCATTTTTCCCTCAACCAAGGGCATTATTTATATAATGACATAAATCTATTAGAATTGAATGTGTTTCATCCACTTCAACTATACCTGGTGACATCTTGATATAAACGAAATATTCTTGATAGGAATGTAAAACCCCATTCAATCTATCAATAGTCATAAGAGCTTTATACATGTAATTTCAGTTGCTTCACATCCACTTACCTATAACTGGTGATGTATTAATATAAATGAATCATTCTTGACTCTGATGTAAAACCCCATTCAATCAAACAGTCAAGCAAGCTGTGTATATTTAATTTCATTGCTTCACATCCACTTCATTTATGCTGGTGATGTCTAAATGTAAGTGATATATTCTTGACAGGGTTTTTAAACCCTATTCAATCAATCCATCATTCAAGATGTGTACATGTCATTTCATTCGCTTGACATCACAAAACCAAGATAAGCCACACCCTGCTTGATGATTCTGGTGGTGTATCGATATAAGTGAAATATTCTGGACTCTGATGTAAAATTGATGTAAAACCCCATTCAATCAATCAATCTATCAAGCAACCAGTATATAATAACTTTCATTGCTTCACATCACTTTATTTTTACTGGCGATGTCTTAATGTAAGTGAAATTTTCTTGACAGGGATGGAAAAAACTCATTCAGTCAATTAAACAATCAATTATCATAACAGAGCTTTATACAGGTAATTTCATTTGCTTCACATCCACTAATTCTTAAACCAATATAATCTACATCCTGCTTGATGAGTCTTAACTATAGGACACTAGACAACTTTGTCATAAAAATTACAGAATAGTAAATCTAAAATTAATTTGATATATATATTTGAATGTATGATCTATGTTTACGTAATAACACTATAGTTCACAAGTTACATGTGTTAGTTTCTTGTTATTTTTAGTATCTCTTTTTATATATTTTTAGACCATCTTACCATGAGCGCAAGGAAATGGGGTTACCTGGAAAGAGATTTAATCCTAAAAGTGATAAGAAAAGGTAAATGATAAAATTGTTAATTTTGATAGATTTTTCTAGCTTGCTGGAAAGCTATTATTGCTGTCACTTTAGAAGTCTGTCCCATATGTAATGTTAAAATTTTGGGGACCATTTATTTTCTGTCATACCTTTATCCATCTGACCATGATAGTTTGTAAAGCCTAATCTCCCACACCATTGAACATATATTTACTAAACTTGTATACATGATTACTAGGATAATACATTGTGTAAATCTGTACAAAATTCTCAGAGTTGTGCCCCTTTGAAATTTTAATCAGGTTATCATGTTTTTGTTATCTTAACCAACAGTTTAATACCAAAAAATGTAAATGGCATATCTTGCCTTAATCCCCCCTCCTCTCTCTCTGTCAGAAGAGGAAGTAACTCTGCATAGTTCTCATAGTTGTGCCCCTTTGAAATTTTAATCATGTTTTATGTTATCTTTACCAACAGTTAAATGCTAAAATGTAATTTGCTTATCTTCCCACGGTCCCACCCCTACCCACCCTAACCCCACCCCCATTGCTACAGCAAAGTTTTGCTTAATTAGTGTATCTAGAAAAACACTGTAATTACCTGTCATTTTATATCATTTCTATTTCAGAAGAAAGAGATGACACAGATGAAGGCACACCTGTTTAAATTTAATTTGTAAATAATTATGTACTATTGTGCAATAAAAATCAATTTCAAAAACTTTTGTGCACTTTGTTTTCATGCAATTTAATTTATTTCATGTAATTTACTATTTTGTTACTAGTCATTAGTTGGGACTGGGGGCCCAGTTGTTGGACAGGCGATTAGTTTAATCAGCGATTTCTGGTAACACAAATCCTAAGCATCAAAATGACTAAAATAAACATCTCATTTTCAAATCAATAATTTTGAAACAACAATGTGCATTAGTTCGATATAATTCCATTCAATTTAACAACTTTTGGCAATCAATTTCTGAACCACAAATTAACATTTTAGACAAAAATTTAATCAAATCCCATAAGTTTTACCTAAAATGACCTTAAAATGATACCTTAAAACCTAAATATCTGAGAAACTATCAAAATTATCAAGATTTGCCAAATTTAACTTAAGGAAATTCTTGGTTAAAGAATGATTGTGAAGATGGAGCCTGGTTCCTTAAACCCCCAAGACCACGTCTATATAAGGGTCACCTGCTTATAAATGCCAGTAGACTTGTATCCCAATTTTTCTTTATTCATGTTATTTGAAGTTAAAGTTAAAGTCTCATCAGGCCGGAGCTTATCCCGGTTTCGGTGGAGTTAAGCGACTGAGAGTACAAGACTCTCCCTTGAATGGGACGCCGGTCCATCGCAGGGTTAACCCCCAGCATTTTGCTGGTACTCATTTATTTTTCAGCTGAGTGAACTGGAACAACGTGAAATTAAGTGTCTTGCTCAAGGACACAACACATCGCCTGGTCCAGGGATCGAACCCACGACCTTCGAATCATGTTATTTGAACCTGTGTATAAATGCCACCTGCCCATAAAGGCCACTTTTACTGGTTCCCTTTGGAAGGCTTTATAGACAGGTTTGACTGTATTTGGGAAACCTAGCGAAGTGCCAAATTTAAGTAAGAAAAGTCTTAGTTAAGGAATGATTGTGAAGATGGAGCCTGGTTCCTTAAACCCCCAAGACCACTTCTAAATAAGGGTCACTTGCGTATAAATGCCAGTAGACTTGTATTCCAATTGTTCTTTATCCATGTTATTTGAATCTGTATATAAATGCCACCTGCCCATAAAGGCCACTTTTACTGGTTACCTTTGGTGGACTTTATAGACAGGTTTGACTGTATTTGGAAAACCTAGCGAAATCTTATAAAAGTGCCAAGTTTAAGTAAGGAAAGTCTTAGTGAAGGAATGATTGTGAAACTGGGACCTGGTTCCTTAAACCCCTAAGCTCACCAAGAAACCTTTGCAGTGTGCTAACATTCCTTAGATGACATCAACAGATAAAACAACAGTCAGATAATCAAGGGTCACATGAATGCTAAAATACAGTCCCAAAAGGTCCTAAAGGCCACCTCTATATAGGGTCACCTGCTTATAAAGGCCAATTGAATTGTATCCAAATTGTTTTTTAATCATGTTATTTGAACCTGTGTATAAAGCCCACCTCTCCATAAAGGCCTTGGGTGTGACCTTTATAGACAGGTTTGACTGTAGATTCAATATTGAGTTACTTGAACAAAATTATGTCATTTAAGATGGTGTATTATGAGATGGCATTGTAATAGTACGAATTAGAAAGAGTTGTTTCCCTTTGTATTGATTTCCTTGTTACTTTGCTCATGCTTTTAGTTATAAGCATCTTCTGTAGCTGCCACAGGTGACCTACTATTTAGTGAACTCTACAGAGGTATCTTTAGCTTGCACTGAGACATGTGACCTCGGTTTTGAGTCTCATCAGAAAGACTATGCTGGTACTGAGCTTTTTACAGATTTAGTATGGGCAGGAGATGAAAATCATATGAGAAAATTTATAAGTCCCGAGTGAGGTTTGAACAATGTGTAATGATGCTTCAGTCACATCAATGTTTTCCTTTGTAAGTTTATGAAACCAAGTTAAGAAAAATCTCAAATAAATTTTGTATTGATATTCTGAGTTTAGTGGAGTGGAGTAATGTTTTTGGCCACAGTCAAGATTTTTTTTCGGAAATGATAGAGGAAACCAGAGAAAACTACTGAACGTTGACAAGCGAACGGACAAAACAACTATACTTGAACCTATAAAAGCTAAATTTAAAAAAAACAAATGTGCAAACCGAAATACAAAACTAATTTAAATTATTCCAAAAACGGACGTCTAGTGTTGTAAATATAAAACTGGTATAATATGTAATTACACCATTTTTTTTATTTTCTAAGAGCATGAGTAACGTTCTTAAATTCTTTATTTGAAATTAGAAAGTGACCTTATGTATAATGTCAGTCTCCACTCAAAATCCTATTTAGTCATTTGACCAATTAAAATAGTTTAAAGATTGAACCAATATTTTAAGCCTTGTGCTTCAGACACCAAGATCACCAATGGCACCTATGCAATTTGCTAGCACTTTCAAATGAATTTGAAATAAGACTTTGAGCAGAGACTAGCATAACTGCTGCCTGACATTATACAATATGTCACTTCCTAATAAAATGATACCACTAAAAAAATGTAAATTTTTGTAAAATGTGGCTACAAAACCTGGAAAAACAGGGTTTAAGTAATAATAAATATGGTTTAGTTGTATGATACAATATTTTAAAAAATTTGGACACATGGTAATAAAATGTTTTAAAATTGATCATGCTTATTCAATAACTTCAATTGAAATTAGTGACTTTGATCGGCCATGCTTGAAAATGCTGTTAAATTCAATATTTGAAAATGGTAATTTAACCATCATTACATAACTTTTGTAACTTTCTACATGCAATCATCAGGGTTAAATTCAATCGATTTAGTCATCAGACGTAATTAGGGCAGAAATAATGTCCTTAGTAAAAAATTAATTTCATAAATTTTTTCAGGAAAAATGGATTAAATCGGGTGTAAAAAAGCAGAAGACAAAGTTGAAGTTAATAATACCATTTTTAATGTCTAATAAACAAGATAATTGAGATTTGCAATCTTTCTGCAAATAACTTATAAACTAAAAACGGAATTTTAAAATCACAATTTTCAATTTTTGGATTTTAATTTACTTATTTATCATACCATTCAGGTGTTTAATTCAACTTTCAATTTTAGAATTTAAAATTTTCAACTTTGTTTGAACCAAATTATGTCATAAGCTTGTTAACGTCTGCTCATAAACAAAGCCACAACATGCTGAGCATTTGATGCTTCACTGAGCATAGACTTTTATTTATTGTTTTCCTTATTTAGTCATTTGACCGATTAAAATATTTAAAAGATTGAATTTTAAGATTTTTAAAATTTTAATCTTATTACAAGTAACTATTTTCAATTGGTTTCCTAACTGTTTATACTTTATTTCTTTATTGATGTGATATATTTGGTTTGCATGCATAATTATAAAAATATTCTTTCTGTTAAATCTGTCAAACAAATCTCAAAGGCAGCCTTAATAATGCATCTGTTTATGGTGAACTTGGAAGACATCCATTATCTTATATTAGAAAACTACATATTTTAAAGTATTGGTTGAAAATAATTAAAAATAAGGAAGCTTTTATATATAAGTTTTATAATATGTTGAGGATAGGAGCTGATAATGGTAACAGCAGTAAAGGTCGAAACTGGGCGTTTCAATTAAAAAAATTGTTGTGTTCTATGGGAATGTACAACACATGGCTTGAACAAGATTTTTGTATACCTGATCTTAAGATGTTAAAAGCCAGATTAAATGGGTGCAGGACATTTGAGCGAAAATTAAAAAACTCATAGTGGACATTTGAGCTCAAATGCTCAAATGTCCATTAATTCATCCCTCAAATGTTCATTTATTTTCTCTCTTTTGTCCTATGCTTTTGCTCAAATATCCAATGGTTTAGAAATGTGTGTAAATATAATAAATTGTTTTATTATTAGAAGTTTAAAAAGATTTTATATTTGAAGAATATTTCAATGTTATTACAGAAAAAAGTTTTAGAATTGAGAATGGTAGATTTTATAATATAGAACTTTGTAATTGCTGTAATATGAAAATTCAATTTAAGAAGAGTTGAGTTGAGTTGAGTAATGGTGTTTAACGTCACAGTCAAGAATATTTCACTTATATCGAGACGTCGCCAGCTATAGGCGAAGGTGCAGAAATTTTACCTGTGCGTTGCGTTGATGGCATTACACAGCATGGTTCTTTAGCGTGCCAAGCCCACCGTGACACGGGACCTCATTTATTTTAAGTTCCCATCCGAAAGAACCATGACTTTCATTTCGTAATGCTGAGTGCTTGGCGAAAGAACAGTCACTGCCCACTTTTAAGTCTTGGGTCAGATTGGGTCGGGGTTCGAACCCACGACCTCCCACTTACAGAGCAAGCACTCTACCAATTTAGCTACCGCAGTGGTCATAGAGACCACTATGGTAGCTCAGTTGGTAGAGTGCTCGCTTCGTATGTAAGAGGTTGTTGGTTCAAACCCCGACTGGGTCTGACCAAGACTAGAAAATCTGTAGTGACTGTCCTTTAATGAAGCACTCAGTATTTAGAAATGAAAGTCATGGGGTCCTTTGGAAGTGACCTTAAAAACCAACGCCATGTGTCATTTGACAGGCGTGATACAGTGAAGAAATCTCTATGCACATGCACACTGCAAAGGTAAAAATTTATGCTATTTTACCAATAGTTGGTGTTGTCTCAATATAAGTGAAATATTCTTGACTGGGGCATAAAACCCCATTCAATCAATCAATCAATCTTTTGCCTAGTGAAGCTATCAGTTTCCACTGATTATTCCGTTTTCTTCTAACAATCCAGATCTGAATACAGTCAAACCTGTCTATAAACGTCACCCAAGGAAACCAGAAAAAGCGACCTTTATGAACAGATGACCTTTATATACAGGTTAATATAACGTGAATAAAGATCAATTTGGATAAAATTCTGCTGGTCTTTATAATCAGGTGGCCCTTATATAGAGGTTGTCTTTAATGCAGGTTGGACTGTACCTCATTTAGGTGATGGATTGATAGATTGAATAGTTTTACATTTTACAAAGGTGAGCCAGGTTTAAGATTGTACCAGGGGACCTTACACAACATCCAAGGTGGTTATTTTTTATAAATAACATAGACATGGGTACAAACTGTGCACCATTGCTTGCTGATTTGTTTCTTTATTCTTACGAAGCAGAATTTATGCAGAACCTTGTTAAATCTGGAGAGAAAACTGTCGCCAAATCATTCAACTCAACATACAGATACATAGATGACGTTCTGTCTCTTAACAATCCTAAATTTGGAGACTATGTAAATGTCATCTATCCTAGCGAGCTTGAAATAAAAGACACGACTGATTCCTCAAGTTCTGCTTCATATTTAGACTTATACCTGAATTATGACGCACAAGAAAGGCTACATTTGAAACTTTATGACAAACGTGATGACTTCAATTTTTCTATTGTCAACTTTCCTTTTTTATGCAGCAATATACCTGCTTCTCCTGCTTATGGTGTATTTGTTTCCCAATTAATACGCTATGGTAGAGCTTGTTCCCACTACGGGGACTTTGTACAACGAAGTAGGCTGCTTGCAAATAAATTGTTGACTCAGGGATATTGCAAGCCTAGGCTTATCAAGGCCCTCAAAAAGTTTTATGGCCGTCATCACAGTATTGTTGATAAGTATGATGTCTCTGTGTCCAGGATTGCCTTGGATATATTTGACGTCTCATAGTTCCATGTTCCTTTCACACAATTTTTATTACACACGTGACGGGTGTAGCTAGCTAAACAGGAGGTGCTTACCCTTCCGGAGCACCCGGCCTCACTTCCCTGGTGGAAGTTCACGTGTCTAACCTAACTTGTCAGTTCCAAAGATTTTACTTTGCTTCTGGATTGTGATTCGGAAATGGATAAGTATGTTTGTTTTTGATTAATCCATAGAGATTAATAAAAAATTGTTCTCATTGCGAATAGCTAAAAACTGCTGATGCGACGTTAATCAACATTCAACGAACCAACCAGCCAGTTGAGCATCGCAGGCCAGATTGGACTTTTGTTGACTATATTGAACGTAGGCAACCTTTTCTTCCAAATGAAGGAAAATTAAGGCATATTTTAGGTATGGAGAACAAAAATGCACATTTTTAAAATGGAAATACAATCACTTTCATATATCAGTGTTATTAATAACAATAATGATGACGTAAAGTGTCCATTATATTCCTGAAATGTCTCTATTATCATGAAAATTCTGTAACACTGAAATAATAGCTGTTGTCTTGTCACAAAAGTTCAAATTTAAAACATATTTCACTGCACAACTTACATGAACATCTACCTGAACCCGGTTACATGTGTAACAAATTTGTAGCACATAATGTACATTTCACTAAATTTTGAGCTTTAATTCTGACTAAGAAAGGACTGACATGTATTTTAATGGGTTTTTTTTAGGAAAAAGAGAAAATAGAATTTTCAGAAACTATTGATACATTTGATGATCGACTGACCTTCCAAGATATGAATGTATCCAGACCACTGATGAAAGTGAGTACTATTATTCCAAGAAGGGGGTATACTGGTTTACCTCTGCCCATCTGTCCTTCTGAAACAAAAAA
Organism: Anadara kagoshimensis; assembly: GCA_021292105.1. Taxonomy (NCBI): domain Eukaryota; kingdom Metazoa; phylum Mollusca; class Bivalvia; order Arcoida; family Arcidae; genus Anadara; species Anadara kagoshimensis. Next base: position 24,447,353 of record CM037875.1, on the reverse strand, counting down.
ACTGTAACAGTTTTCTCAGCAACTACTAAACATAACCATTTGAAATTTCGTATGCCAGTTCAGTATGAGGTCTCATGCCGCAGGTACTGATTCAAGTCTGTTTCTTGTTTTCCGACTTAGTTTATTTTTCAACAGTAACAGTCAATGGTTCACGTTAAAAGAGGGAATAACTAAGTGAGCAGTAGCTCACAGATTTCTTGTTATACCAGCCTTTTAAAGACAGAAAGGGAAATTAAAGTCGAACATCCGTCTGTCTGTCCTTCCATCCTTCTGTCTATTCAGACACTTGTCTGGATTAATTCTTCAGAACTATAAAACTTGGTACAAGAAGTTAATAGTGATAGAAGTTTTGCATATCATTAACCTGAGTTTGCTGCTCATTTCTTGGGAGTTATGACCCTTTGAACATAATTGCAAATCACTGTTTTTTTTCGCGATTGATCATGATGTAGCTGTAGCAGATTTCTTAACCCGTATCGAAATTATGTTCTTCCGTTACAGAAAATCAACTCTCTCTCGTATGTAGGTCGAAGTTTGAATAAAGGGAGATAATTCAAATTTCAATAACTTTTGTATTCTATGGATTTGATGGGTAAATTGTCATGTAAATGGGGTTTATTTATTGAGTAATATTGATTTAGTAAGAAATTGATACGAGATTGAAAAGAGAACGCTGCATTTTGTTGTATTTGAGGATAGAATATGTTGATGACGTCACGCGGATCCCCCCTCCCGGTCAACAGATTTTATTATAATCTGAAATCTGATTGGTTGAGATCGTCTTCTTGACCCAGATGTTAGCTATTTTTAGCAGTTATTAACTTTTAATGGTTTTATCATACCTGCCAACCCTCCCGATCAGGGATTGAGATTAACGGGCGCCCAGTTTTTCGCTCTGGGCGATAAATGTATCATACACAGGTCGCCCAGGGCTGCCAGGTGGCGATTAGAATTTTCAGTTCGGTGTATTTGACATTCCGATCCGTTTACCGATTTCATGTTTATATTTCTGACTGGCGACAAGCTCCGAAACAGCGCCCACCTCCTAGCTCCGTATGTCGCGAGGTAGACGCTGCAGACAGCCCTCGACCAAATTTCAAGAATCTTGAAATTTCGGGAAATGTCTCGTTACCAATTTTTGCAAAAAGTTTACTATTTCTGTATCTTACGCAATTGATAATTTTTTCGACGTCTTTTAACCTTGAAATTTTAATGAACACCAAAAATTCTATTTAGTAATTTGAATTGTATGAAATTGGTTATGTTTTGAAGGGATTATTTTTTCTTCCGCAAATGCAGTGAAATAGTGAAATGCGAAACTAAACTGCAAAAGAAACTGCTATATAATGGATGCCATCAAGCAGTGCGCTGAACAAATTCGCCTTGAAATCGGAACAACTACAGACAATAAATGAAAATGGAGAAATTTAATCTTCCTGTTGGATAATGAACGAGTATGGCCTTTCAAAATTGCATGTTTTATAGTTTATACCACTGTCACGGTAATTGTTGCACTCCTTACGTAGACCGAATTATTTCTGTAGTCGACGAACCTTTTATCGTATTGATATGAGCCTGTCCGTGGGATTCGGTCTATCCTCTATATATGAGCCTGTTACATCTTGCAACCCAGTCCCATTGGACTATCAATGTGCTCCCTCCAAAAAATTGCCCTCGGTTCATGAAACTGAAGGGGATTTAATAGACTTTTCTTATTTGTAAATTAAATTTATTTTTCCTACAAAACTTGATGTTTTGTCTAATGAAGGACGGATTCATTACAGAATTAAAATAAAAAAATATCCATAGTATATATCATAGGTATTTTTTTAAATTTTATAATGAATCTGGTCCCTATGGATCATCTGCTGTATTCATACTGGCCACTCAACATCTCCATGGACTTACAATGGCTATTCAAAGATATGCTGTATTCACACTGGCCCGTCAACATCTGTGTAGACTTATAATGGCCTTCCAAAGCTATGATGTATTCATACAGGCCCGTCAACATCTGTGTAGACTTACAATGACCTTTCAAAGCTATGCTGTATTCATACTGGCCCGTCAACAGCTGTGTAGGCCAAAAATGGCCATTCAAAGTTATACTGTATTCATACTGGCCCGCCAACATCTGCATAGACTTACAATGGCTATTCAAAGCTATGCTGTATTCATACTAGCCCGTCAACATCTGTGTAGGCTAACAATGGCCTTTCAAAGCCAAATTATACACATACTTGCCAATCAACATCTGTGTAGGCTTACAGTGGCCTTTCAAAGCCAAATTATACACATACTTGCCAATCAACATCTGTGTAGGCTTACAATGGCTATTCAAAGCTATGCTGTATTCATACTAGCCCGTCAACATCTGTGTAGGCTTACAATGGCCTTTCAAAGCCAAATTATACACATACTTGCCAATCAACATCTGTGTAGGCTTACAGTGGCTTCAAAGCTATGCTGTATTCATACTGGCCCGTTAACACCTGCATAGACTAACAATGGCGATTCAAAGCTATGCTGTATTCATACAGGCCTGTCAACATCTGCATAGACTTACAATGACCTTTAAAAGCTATGCTGTATTCATACTGGCCTGTCAACATCTGCAAAGACTTAAAATGGCTATTCAAAGCTATGCTGTATTCAAACTGGCCTGTCAACATCTGCATAGACTTAAAATGGCTATTTAAAGCTATGCTGTATTCAAACTGGCCAGTCAACATCTGCAAAGACTTAAAATGGCTATTCAAAGCTATGCTGTATTCAAACTGGCCTGTCAACATCTGCATAGACTTAAAATGGCTATTAAAAGCTATGCTGTATTCATACTGTGTAGACTTACAATGGCCTTTATAAGCTATGCTGTATTCATACTGGCCTGTCAACATTTGTGTAGGCTTCCAATGGCCTTTAAAAGCTATGCTGTATTCATACTAGCCTGTTAACATCTGTGTAGGCTTACAATGGCCATTCAACGCTAAATTGTACACATACTTGTAGACTTAACTGGTCTGTCAAAGCCAAGGTATACTTGATCTGTAATGGCCATCAGGTTTTACATATGCTTGCCAGTCATTTTTATGTAGACTTATACTGGACAGTTAATATCTACATGTATTACAGACTTTTTTGGTATGTCAGTATGTACATTACATAAAATGCACCCTTATTGGTACATACATGTACTTGTGCATAAAGATGTAAACACGTGTCAACTTTTCATGGTATTTATATACTGTGTACATGTTTTACTACATGATGATGTCTGAACACTTGTGGTATTTGAACATTATATAAAATAAATAAAACTTAGCTGTGAAAGTAAAACATATATACCTGGTAATAATATTTTGCATGAAATTACCACTAGAGATAGTACAGTAATTCCTTAGGCAGAGCATTTTCTCTGTAAATTGGTTATGGGTTTGAACACAGAGTGCAAGACCAGTTACTTTTGCCTGATACATGCACTGTGCATAAATCCAGATATGAAAATCCTGAAAAAATGGTCTTGAGACTGCTGTTATAAAATCCCACACTTAGTTAAGATATACAGAATCCCCACTCAAATTAAAATTATTTGAAAAGCATGTCCATTTTAATTCAAATGGAAATAACTGGGTTCAATGGTTTGGCTATGTGAAATTTAAAATTGTTGATCATATGGGATGCAGTAACTTTCACCATAGAATTATTGATGAAATGTCATTTCATTCCCAGTCTTTTTTTTTGTGTTTAGCATAATTCAGGTGTTGAATATGTTTGTAAAGACAAACTGTCAGTGGATATGGGAACTGATAACTTCACAAATGTTTGTATGTATAACTATTGCAGTTGTAAAGTTTATTTATTTGAATGGTGTTTTACACCCCGGTCAAGAATTTTTCAGTTATATTGAGACAGCAGGTTCAGAAATTATGGAGGAAGATAGAGTGCTGAAGAAGATAACCAGCCCTGTGCAAGTGAACTGATAAACTCTCACACTAGACTGTTCTGCACACTATGGATATGTCCTGGGTTGAAACTTAGGTGGTGACACGCACCAAGGCCCCAGGGGGGCTGTAATGTATGAAGTAAGAACGTAGGTCACTGTGACCAATCTTTCATGTCTGTCTGATTTCCTTAAGCTTTAGTCATTTTGCTCATAGATTAAGACAGTTAAAATTTGGTTTGTATGTATAATTGTTGAGTTGTAACACATGAAGTATGGTAATAGGTCACAGTGACTTACTTTTTCATGGTTGAATGAGTTTTCCTTAAATGCCCTCATACATTGTATCTATATATAACTTTTAGAGCTTAAAGGTATGAAGTATTAAAGTAGGTCACTGTGATCTAAATTTCATCTTTTAATGAATGTTCCTTATAACTTCTTGACTTTTTTACAAATAGAGTTAACACTTGAAATGTGTGTAAAGGCCACAGTTTTTGTTATATCTTCACCAAACATGTCCAGAACAATGTTCAGGTCAAAAGCTAAGTCAAGTTTGTATATGGATTGTGTTGGATCAATAAGTAGGTCACTAGGTCAAATAAAAAAAAACCTTGTTAACACTCTAGAGTCCATATTTTTTGTCCAATCTTCATATAATTTGTCCAGAACGATGTTCATGACAAAAGCAAAGTCAAGTTCGTATATGGGTCATGTTGGAGCAATAAGTAGGTCACTAGGCCAAATCATAGAAAAACCTTGTTAACACTCTAGAATCCATAATTTTTGTCCAATGTTCATATAATTTGTCAAGAACGATGTTCATGACCAAAGCAAGGTCAAGTTCGTATATGGATTATGTTGGGTCAATAAGTAGGTCACTAGGTCAAATCAAAGAAAAACCTTATTAACACTCTAGAGTCCATATTTTTTGTCCAATCTTCATATAATTTTTCCAGAAGGATGTACATGACAAAAGCTAAGTCAAATTTGTATATGGGTCATGTTGGATCAATAAGTAGGTCACTAGGTCAAATCATTGAAAACCTTGCTAACACTTTAGAGTCCATATTTTCTGTCCAATCTTGGTATAATTTGTCAAGAACAATGTTCAGGACAAAAGCTAGGTCAAGTTCATATTAACTTATAATGAACTTTGTTAACCCTCTATTCATGACATTATTGGAGAAATGTGTAGAATTCAATTTATTCTCAGGTGAGCGCCAGGGCCTCATGGCCCTCTTGTTTAAAAAAAAGTATGACCCCTGTTTTTAAAGACCTTGGCCAGGATGACCCCAACAATAACATTACTGGATTGAACACTGGAGATATTAAACTTATATTTGGTATGTGAGTTTACCATCATCAGTAACAGATAAAGTTTGAGTTTCATTCCAGTTCAGTAATTCTTTTATGAAATTATGGGCTGTTGACTTAGAAAATTTCTTTAAAATAGCAGTTTTCTGGACTTCTAATCACTGCAGATATTGAATTTATATTTGGTATGCGAGTCTACCATCATGAGTTACATATAAAATTTGAGTTTCATTCTGGTTCAGTGATTTTGATGAAATTATGGGCTATGGACTTTTATTTATTTTGTTTGTGAATCTTACATCTTATAAAATATGGAATTGTAATTTGACCCTGTGCCAATGCAGCAATATTGGATCTGTAAGTGTTGTTTAAAACCTTTGTACAGCATGGATAAAAAGCTTGATGAAAGAAAATATATATATATATATATATATATAAACCATCACTTATGTTTACTACAAGCCCAACTGTTCTGTGATGTCATTTATTAATGTAACATTATGCTTACGCCAAGTTAACCTGTTAGTTGTGACTCGCCTTTAATCAACAAATAGTACAGCAAGAAGTTTTGAATTTAAAATGCCCTTGTTTCAGTCACCACAATCTATGATCACTTCAGTGGCTCAGTGGCAGTGTGTCTCGAGAAAGGGAGGTTGTGGATTTGAACCCTGGTCATGTCATACATAGGACTTTCAAAATTGTATCTGCTTTCTTAATGGTGCTCGGTATTGAGAGTACAGAGTATTGACTGGTCAACCAGTTGTCAGGATAATGTGACTGGGGGAGTGGAATGCTTGTCTGTGGTGTACTGACTGTGATCTAGCACCTTAAAGTTCCACTGAGTATTGCTAGCACAAGGCAGATCATAAAATACACTTGCAGTCTTGCACATCTCACATACATGAACTTGTTCTTAGATTAATCCTTAGACAAAAATAAACTTGCTTTGGTTGCAAATGCAGAAAAAATGCTCATGCAACTTAATACAACATCAGCAACCTGCGAGTTAAATTTATATGCAAATGTTTTAAAATGCCATATAGCATATCAGCACCAGTGTTGTTACAGTGGAGTAATAGAGTACATCCAGTCAAGATGATTTCACTTATATTGAGACAACAAGTTCTGGAACTGCAGTTCCCTTGGGAAAACCATCAATACAGGAAAATGGGATTACCAAGAGAGCAGGTGTAATCTGTATGCTAGTGTATAAGATAACGTGACTGCCTAGATCACAAAATGACTTGAAAGTGAGTAGTGACTGTTCTTTCGCCAAGCACTCGGCATTATGAAATGAAGTCACGTTTTTTTCGGATGGGAACTTAAAAGAAACGAGGGCCTGTGTCACGGTGGGTTTGGCTCGCTATTTAAAGAATCCTGCTGTATAATGCCATCAATGCAACGCCCAGGCAAAATTTCTGCACTTTCGCCTATAGCTGGCGACGTATCGATATAAGTGACACATTCTTGACTGGACATTTAACACCATTACTCAACTCACTCTTACGGTGATCCTAAGCGGATTATAACTTGAATGTCAATTTTTTTTTTTTGGCGAGTATTTATTGTCCGAGGGAAAAGGTTAAATAAACTGTTAGATCAGTTATCGGAATGTCTAAATTATTCGAAAATATAAAATTGGTTAACAGTATATGAAGTTTCGTCTCTATTTCTATTTTTTTTTTATTTCTGATAAAATTTAGATGCACCATAACTGGCACAAGACAAAATTATGTAGCGATTCTCCATTAAGTTATCTGTTGTTTCTATGTGCAACAATACATTAATATCATGTGGATTATATAATACACGGGTTGGGATAATGGCAAACTGCAGAAAAGTTAAGAAACTGTTTACTTCTCTGCAATTTGGCTCCGGATAAATTTGAAGACGACCTTACAGGGCGCCGCCATTTTGTATCGAATGTACACAGGGTATCGCGTATTGATCTGTGAAAATAGTACCGCAATCTAAACTTCAGAAATGTTCCGAAGGGCTGTCTGCAGCGGTCATAAAAGAGATACGAATGTTGGCCGCTGTTCGGAGCTTGGACTGGCGACAATAATAGTAAAATTGAAAAATGGGTATCATATAGTTAACAAGTGTAAATGGACCGGTGTTCCGACCGGAATTCAAATACGGTGCCATTTCGTTTCCTTTTCTGATATTTATGTATAAATGATACTTCCGGCTTTCTGCCATGTGGAAATTTTTAGGAGCATCGACTCCAAAGGCTAAACAAGGACCTGCGGAAAAACGAAAGTACTATCAAGAGTATGATAAGTCCAAACGCATCGGAGCATATAAAAAGCTATGGGAAGATGGCAGGCCTTGGTTGTATGATACGCAGGACGGAATGAAGTGTGCCGATTGTGTAGAGTTCGACAGGAAAAAAATCTGTATTTACCGAAGGTTGCACTAGTTATAAACTTGACAGTGTAAATAAACATGACATTTCTGAATCTCACAAACAGGCCCAAGCCTTTAGTAATGCAAAACAAGTTCCTGCTAATAATCAAAATCTGCCAAAATTATACAGTCATTGACATTGGCAGTACCTACAGTAGTATAGATCAACATTTTCTGCAAAACCATTCGAATGTATTGCAGATGTTGAATATCGAAAAGTAAAGCAAGGGATAGAATAATCCAAATGTATATGCCTGATACATTCAGATCAACCATCACTCTTGACAGTTCATCGAAAAGTTAAGCTCAATCCCTGCTGATGTGAGGAGTCTCCCCATATTAAGACAAAAATTTTGGAATTTTGTGCTATCATACTGCTTTTCCCGTTTTTCAAAGCATTCCGTGAAGTCATCCTTAAAAAATTATAAATTGATTAGAGTGAAATCTGGGATAGCGATCACTTTGTAGAGTGGTCATCTGTCAACTACATTTTTATCATGTACAGAACCTTTGTAGAGGGGTCACCTGTCAAACCCAGTCAGCGGGGATCCTAACGGCCACCCGATTGAAAAAATTGTTGTTTACAAGATTTACTAACATTATGCTGGTCTCGGGAATAAAAAGTCTTCAAAAATTATCGAATTCTTAAAACACAACTCTGGTGATATAAATAATAATAAAATAATAGTTAATTTTTTCAAGTTATTAATTTATTTAAAAAATATCTCAATTATGACATGAAAGATATCAGAAGCTTATTAGCTCACTGAGCCAAAGGCTCAGATGAACAATTGTCATCTATCTTCATCCGTCTTGTATAAACTTTTTAGCTCACCTGAGCCAAAGGCTCAGATGTGCAATTGCCATCTATCTTCGTCCGATGTGTGTCATGTATAAACTTTTCACATTTTTATCAATTCCTCCAAAACTACAGAGCCAAATTGGATGATATTTGACAGTAATGGTCAAGTAAGGGGTTTTCAGATTTGCACAAATGCAAGGATTATGTCACCTTGGGGCCCCATAAAGGGGAAATTTGTGAAAATCTTTAAAAACATCTGCTCTGAACCTACAAGAGATATAACTTAGATATTTCATGTAAAACACTATGGGCACCTAGTTTTATTTGCACATATTGTAGCTTTAGGGGCCAAAATGAGATAATGGCAAGGTACTTGAGGGGGAAATTGCAAAATTAATGTATTTGTCAATATATTTGAAAACTATAAGCTTTTTGTATGGGCATTATCATCATGTGTATTGTAATACTGTAGGCATTTGCACAACGGTCATTTTGATATATGAATAGAGGTCATAAGTTCAAAGGTCAAGGTCATAGATGTAAACGAATACTGAAATGGTTAATTATCTCAAAACTTTGAACTCTTTGTGTAGGCATGTATATTAGAATATTGTAGGCATTTGCCTTACGGTCATTTCCATATATGAATGAAGGTCATAGGTTCAAAGGTCAAGGTCATAGATGCAAACAAATACTGAAATGGTGAATTATCTCAAAAATGATAAACTTTCTCTATAGGCATGTATATCAGAATGTTATAGCATTTACACAATGTTCATTTTGATATATGAATGTAGGTCATAGGTCTAATGGTCAAGGTTATAGATGCAAATGAATATTGAAATGATTAATTGTCTTAAAAACTATAAACTTTTTGTATAGGCATGTATGTTAAAATATTGTAGGTATTGGCCTAACGATCATTTTGATATATGAATGAAGGACATGAGTTTAAAAGTCAAGGTCACTGATGCAAACAAATACTGACATGGTTAATTATCTCAAAAACTATAAACTTTTTGTATAGGCATCTAAATTGTAGGTATTGACCTAATATTCATTGCGATATTTAGATTAAGGTCATGGGTTCAAATTTTTCTTTACCTTTTTAGTTGTTTATAAATAATATATTGTAGCTAGATTTCAGATATATTATATGTAGCACTCTTATGACTAGTTATGTTATAATAAATTTTCAAAAATCCTTACATATAATTGGCCCTTACTGCTGAAAATTTATTTGGACATTCTCTTTAATTAATGTCAATGACCATTGAACCTCTGCATGAGATATGTACTCAGCTGCATGTGAGCATTAAGGCTCATGGACCTCTTGTTTAATATTAGGGTCTCCATGACGATGGAAGTAACTTTGACCATCCTTGATGGTTCCATACATGCATTTATTCGGATTGAACTATTTCCTACACGAATCCTTATATTGGTCCAATGTGTGAATTAAACAGCCCCATGCTCATAGTCTGCACATTGCACACTACATGAACCCGCTATGTTGTGTTGGGAGCAATGCAAGGTGAACATAACAACCTCCTTTCAGTTACCTGACAACTTCATATACCTGACACTACATTGATGGAGACACTGAACTCCCTGTCTTTCTAATTTTCGCGAATTTTAGTACTTTCAGTACTTTGATTGTATTTTGAGTGTCGTATTAGAGCTGATAGCTGATAACTCCTTTCTAGTCCTCTTTGAACCTGTTTTTTTTCAGGGTTTGAGTTCAATGAATTTTGAAAAGCCCACACCGATTCAGGCAGCAACCATTCCCGTAGCCTTACTTTGTAAAGATATCTGTGCTTGTGCTGTAACTGGCTCAGGTAAGTTATTAATTAAAGAACAATAGTTTACTCATGCATGTTCATAAATATAAATTCTGTACAAACACAGAGCTGCCAACCCTATTTTGTGTAATTGGGGGTCACAACTGATATTAACCGAAGGTGTGTCACACACTGCCAGGTGGAGGGGTGTCTGGGTGCATACTCTCTCCGAAAAATTTAAATTTAGAAAAAAAACAGAGTGCATTGTGGTGTGATCACAGAGAAATGGCTACAGTATGCATGCAGTGATTTTTGACCTGCTTCCAGCACAAAATTAATCCATTACACCCATAGTCCACCAATGTAATCACTTAAATTCATAGAGATTACAGGTGAATTAGAGTAGTAATGAATAAACACTGCAAATCCTCAAACTCTATGGTCAATCCCCTTTTGGCAGGTCAACAGGAATTGACTGGTAAATGTGGGTTGGATTCTGTGGGGTCCGTTGGCCCCTCTGTAAACAGTAAGAGGCATATGTATGATGTGGTAATGCTGATAGAATTACATATTATACCTTTTTTAATTTTACAGCACTTGATGGTTGTTTCAGAATACAATTCCTCATTAGTAGTGTTTAGACCAAAATTGCGAAAGAGTTGAAAAAATATCCAGTGGACTAAAATATATTAGTTAAGGAAATAATTTGCATGAGGGAATATACCTTAGTTTTTGAAGATTTTCAGGTTTTAACTAGCAGCAAATTTAGACAGTATATCTCTGATAATACAAAAGTATTGCCTTTTACATGTTTTGATATCCTTGGGGAATGCTTACTCCACCAGCAGAGATACAGGCCCAGTTATGACACTAGTGTTACTTTTACAGCACTAGGCAGCTGTTTCAAAATACAATTAAGTTGATATGTCCGGTAGAGCTGTCATTGATGAGAATTTGAATATCAATATATCAACTGAAAAACATATTGATAAATTGATCATTCAATATATGGAATTATTATATAGCAATATACACTTTGCATAGAATGTAAACGATAAATCCCAAGGTGTTAGCATGCAATAAATATCGATATTTGCATGCTAACTTTGTTCTAGTCCCAGATTTCCTGAATCATTCATACTGCATGCTTTGTCACATGAGGCTGTCATTTATGATGATATATGATTGTTGTCAACGTCATCACTGTGTTGTTGTCATATTGCACTAGTTCTTATATCCATTTACAAGAACTAGTGTGATATTTATGTATTTTACTACAAAATGGTGAAATACAATACTTGACAGAAGTAAACAGAAGTTATTTTGCTAAATAATAAAAGGGTTATTGAACTGATATTGTGAAATATTGCCCCTCATTGACTCAAAATTTGCACTTGCAAGCTCTTGCAATGTAGAGTCAACTCGAGACAATATTTCACAATATCAATTCAATAACCCTATAATATCGGAAAAGTGATTAAAAAGTGTATTTTGTTGAATATGTGGATTTTATAGACAGATTAATTTCCACAAATATTTGGCATGTCTGGTGTTATCTTAAATGTTTCTAATATTATATACACTCTGTTTTGTATGTCAGTTAATTTTGAGATACATTAAAGTGATGGATTGTAATTATAAGTTTAATCTATGTGTTATTGACTAGTCTTACCTTAGCCATGAACTGGCGGCCATTTTTGTTCATATCGATTCTCAACAAATGTATCGATATATTGTATCATTGGCTTTTATCATTGATATATTGATATATGGATCTATCAGTGACAGCCCTAACATTGTCCATATACTGTATAAGAAGAAATATTACCGGTAGTAAACTTTCACAGTTTTGCCTTTCTAAGCTATTTCACGTTAAGAAACTTTCACGGTTTTGACCTTCCAAACTATTTCACGGTAAGAATTTTTCATGGTTTCAAGTGTAGGAAAAGTGAACCAAGGAAAATAAATCATTTTCCCCTAGGAGAAGATAAATTTGTTTTACAAGTGTCACCGTGAAAATCACGAATATTTCTTCCTCGTGAATGTTTCTTTTTATACAGTACCTATTTTTCTTCACAGGTAAGACGGTTGCATTTATGTTGCCGATTTTAGAGCGTCTTCTGTACAGGCCAAAACAAGCTGCGGTCACTAGAGTTCTGGTGTTAGTTCCCACAAGAGAACTAGCGGTTCAAGTTCACACTGTATCAAGACAACTGGCACATCATACAAATATAGAAATACAATTGTCAGCTGGTAAGTTATATTATAAAAAATATTATTATTCAATAGCTTTATTCTTCTGATTATACCCACGCTTCAAAGAAGAGGATGTGTACTCGTTTTCCTCTTTTCAATCATCTGTCCGAAACAAAAATTTTCATAACAGTTTTCTCAGCAACTACTAAACACAGCCACTTGAAATTTTGTATGCGAGTTTAGTATGAGGTCCCATGTCAAAGTTAACGATGTCAAGTCTGCCAGACATTGACTTCATGTTTACTGACATAGTTAATTTTTTTACATTTACAGTTAATAGTTTAAGTTAAAAGTGGGGGTATACTACGTGAGCAGTAGCTCACAGATTTCTTGCTTTAACCTGTATTTAAAGACCACCTGCCCACAAAGGCCACTTTTACTGGTTTCCTAGGTTGGCTTTTATGGACAGGTTTGACAACTTTTTAATGAATCAACACATATTAACACTACTGTAGCTTTGATGGTAGAGTGCTTGCTCAGTATGTGGAAGGTTGGGTTTCATTCCTGGTCGAGTCTAACCATGGTTTGAAAATGCCAAAAACTCTGCATTTAGAAATGAAAGTCACACAGATTCTTTAGAAAAGACCATAAAAACATTAAAGAATCACTCCTGCACTGTAAAGGTAAACATTTCTGCCACTTCACCTGTAGCTGGTGATGTCTCAATCTAAGTGAAACATTCTTGACTGGTACATAAATTAAAATCCCAATCATTCAATCAATCAATTAATCAATCACTTGATTGATGTATTTTTATATTTTATTTTAAAATAGGTGGACTTGATTTAAAGGCCCAAGAAGCTGCTCTTAGACGAGGCCCTGATGTTGTCATAGCAACGCCTGGTCGCCTGATAGATCATTTACACAATTCACCAAACTTCAACCTCAATAATGTAGAAATATTGGTTCTTGATGAAGCTGACAGGTAAAGAAATATGTATAAAAACTAACACTACAGGGCTCAAAGTTTCGCCATGGCAACCAAAATTCTGATTTTGCCACCATTTTTGGCAACCAGAATTTCTGCCATCAAATTCCGACATGGACCATTTTCGGTTGGAGCTTAAAGTGTTCTACATTTTAAAAGCATTTTAATAACTGAATAAATAAATTATTTGTCACATGTTTTTCAAACATCCCAAATTTAGACTGTTTATGAAAATGAAACGAAGTATGCATAGCTTATCAACCACAAATGGTCAGTCATTGCAAGAAACAGTCAGAAATAAAAACAAGTTTTTTTTATTTTATTTCATTGTCTTAATATTTTATTTTTGCATCTATAATATTTGATTGGCAGATAACTTGAGATAAGGAGCCACAGTGGCTCCTAGTCCTACATTTAAAACGTCACTTTGAGCCCTGTATATCAAAGTATAACCTACTTCTTAGATTAGCATAGATGTGATACAGAAGATTGAATGGGGTTTTATGACCCATTTAAAAATATTTCACTGATATTAAGATGTCACTAGCTAAATTTTGAAAATTTGGTAAAATGGCTCTTAATTGTTATAATTTGAATACTTATTTTGAACGGCTAAATCATAAAGTAAGTTTTTAAGTTTTGACATTTTCTTGACTGTTAAATGTGGTAAAAGGTCAAGGTCATGACCTAACTTTTGACCTTTGTACTTTTACTTTGATTTTAGCTATTTTTGATTATATTTCAGTGTAGATTGTCAAAGTTTGTGACCTAAACTTTTGACCTGTGTGCTTTCAGAACTATTTCATTATTTTTTTTATCATATTTCAATGAAGATTTCAATTTTTGATGTTTTTGTAGCAGCTTAAACATGTTAATGTCAATTTCATATTTACCACTGCATTGGCTCAGTTGGTAGAGTACTTGCTCAGTAGTGGGTTCAAACCCCGACCGAGTCTGACCAAAGACTTGTAATTGGGTAGTGATTGTTCTATTGCCAAGCACTCAGCATTATAAAATGATAGTCACGGTTCTTTCATATGGGAACTTAAAATAAATTAGGTCCTGTGTCCCGGTATGGGTGGCACGATCAAGAACCCTGCTGTATATTGCCATAAGCGCAAACCACAGGCAAAATTTCTGCACCTTCAACTACAGCTGGCAACCTCTTGATATAAGTGGAATATTCTTGACTGAGAGGTTAAACACCATTAATCAACTCAACTCAATTTGGTATCCATTTTTAATTTTAAGTTGGTTATAAGTTCATTACTCCATTGATATCCAAATAAACTTGGAATCCAGGGCTGTCGCTGGGCCATATTTGGGGTCGTTATTAGGGCTCATTCACTAATAAAGTTCTGACTGTTTTTTCACAAGTACCAAGCTAAACTGATGTCTCTGTGTCTAGGATTGCCCTGGATATATTTGACGTCCCACAGTCCTTTCGCACAATTTTGATTACACATGTGGTGGTTGTAGCTACCTGAATAGGAGATGCTTATGATTCCAGAGCACCTGGCCTCACTTCCCTGGTGGAACATGTGGAAGTTAAACTGACTAACCTAATTTGTCAGTTCCAAAGTTTTTTTTCTTTGCTTCTGGATTGTGATTCGGACATGGATTAGTATCATTAAACATGTCTTTACCTGTCTGTTTAGAGTTTTGTTTGGTATATTTAATTTTCACAATTTTGGCTATTTGACCGCTAATTTTTTAAAAATACAAAAATACAAGAAACTGTACCCATTCACAAAACATTTTAGAGATAGCCCTGGAATCGCAGTGTTTGCATTGATAGCAATAATATTCATAAAAGGAAAAGTTTTGATAAGTCATAGATATACAATGGAGTTCGCCAGTGTATGGCGTGATACCCATAACATTTCTGCAAAGCAATTATTTCCATAAGATGATTGGAGATGGAATTGCTTCAGTTCCCGTATAGTAAATGATGTTACTCTGGCAATTTGGACATAAACGTTCTGCACAAATGTCATAGGGTATTGATCATGTCATAAGCTGGAAATTTGGACATAAACACTTTCCAAACTTTAAGGGTATTGATCACGTGGTACGCTGGCATTGATTTTGAAAAAATATATATATATGAAACAAAATAGACCAATGAATATACGTGTATACTATATGTTATCAATTTTAATTGATGATGTCATTCGATGCAGTCAATATGGCTGACTTTGGACCTATAATAAGATCAATATGAAAATTATTAATTAAAAAGTGTATTTATTAATTAACTATATACATTGTATTTTTCAAGACATATTAATATAAAAACAATATTCAATTTTAACATACATTTCTAATTACAGTAGAACTTCGATGGCTTGAAGTCCATGGGACTTTGGCCAAATATTCGAGCCATCGAGGGTTTGAGCCACCAAACATCGAGAGGCGATCTTCATTAGATCTAGGGTTCAGATTCCTGTTTAAATCAACAGTCATAACATCGTAAAAATTGAAAAGCGTCATAGAAAATTAAAGAATTAAAAAATGCTAAATTCACAACGATATCTCGAAGTTTACAAACTTCATTTGAAAATAAAATGAACTTTGAACTGCAAATCTATGGATATTGACAGCTCATTTCAATTAAATAGTTTTGGTGAAAAGTAAAAGTAAATAGCAACAGCTGATGACATACAGCAAACTTACTTTATTAATGTTATAATACAGAACACATGTATTGCTGGTTAATAATAATCACCGGAACTATGGGTAATACACATTGCCATGCGCATTTCAATGAAATGTAAATAACAGAATCTGAAAGTCTCTGATGAGGTAAAAAGTCAATCATATGATGTGGACTCAGGTGTTTTTCTGGTGTTTTTCAAATCAAGCATCCGCGGGTCGTAATCGGATTAAGTGATTACTGAACCGATCGAATTTCTACCGTATACAAAAAAAACCCAGTAATAATGTGTCAAATAATGTGTCAAATACCTTAAAAACTTAAAATTTTAGCAAAATGTTTAGTTATAACATTATTAAATAATTCAATTTTCCTTTGTTTCGCGCATTTTGATCGGTCATATTTTTCTGTTACGTTTGCATGAATGGGTGGGCTCTCAGTGACGTCATTTTATTATGGATGAGGCACAGAGGCATTTGAAATCCTACCCCATTGCGATGCTATTTTTTACTTGCTACAGCAATATTGTTATTTAAATTATTGAATTGTTGTTGAAAAATTTCTATAAATTGAATTATAAGAAATGAAGTTAATTTTTCAGTTTGTTACGGAAGTATGAAAGAGTTAGACATTGCACACGTAACATAATTCCCTACGCGAAATATTCAGTGTGCAAAATGTCCAATTCTTTCATACTTCCATAACAAAAAGAAAAATTAACTTCATTCCTATATCAACAAAATGTGTTCATGATACAATACGACTGGTTTCGGACCTATAACAAGGCCAATACGAAAATCACTAATTAATAATGCATTTTTTAATTTACTTTAAACTTTTCAAGCCATATTGGTATAAAAACAAAATTCAGGTTTAACATACATTTATAATTCAATTACAATATGCATTAAAAACAACAATAATGTGACATTTACCTTTTAAAAAAACTTGAAATTTTAGCAAAATTTTTAGTACCGGTAACTAACATTATTAATTTACAATGTGTGTTATTTGATAAAATACATAAAAATCTGTCTCACCATTTAATTCACAAAACTAGGCCAATATGTATTGAATAATGGCTCTTGCATAAAATATTTGAAATTTTCACTTTTTGTTATATGTTTGAAGCATTAGATTTTACAAAAATAGTTATACATGTACAAGTGAAATCATCTAAAAACTTGTGGAGAAATTGTTTAAAACTCATCACAAAAATAGGTTTTCGTAACCGAGTAATTTTAATTGCATTCAGAATCTGTTTTCTGACTTACTGTTGGGTTGTTCTAAGGACCCTTTTTGACTTACGGATTGTACCATCAGCATACTTGCCTACCCTAACCATTTTGGCATAAGCAGTATGATTTTAAAGCTTAAATGACAACTTTAAATTTGTCATTTAAAACTTATTATGATTTTTTAAAAAAAATCTGCTAATTTCTGGAAACTGGAGTTGAAACTGTTCTCTAGTCCATGTATATAGCAATATATTAGCTACCTCCAATTCAATTATTTGAGTAAAGTGCAATGTTTTAATACTGTCTAAGAGTTCTAAACATTGATCCAATGTTATACATTTATTTAAAAAATGGCTTCTTAACATCCTGGGTCCTAGACGCTGATCCAATGTTATACATTTATTTAAAAATGGCTTCTTAACATCCTGGGTCCTAGACGCTGATTCAATGTTATACATTTATTTTCAAATGGCTTCTTAACATCCTGGGTCCTAGACGCTGATCCAATGTTATACATTTATTTAAAAATGGCTTCTTAACATCCTGGGTCCAGTGGTCAAAGCCTGATTAGTTTAATCAATTAATTAGTCAAAATTAAAACTTTTTCGAATTTCAGATATATTGTGAATTTAATGTTCAAATGAAAAACAAATGAATAAAATATCACCAAAGTAAAAAACATTGTTATAAAGCTATCAATTTTTATACTGATTTGTTGATTTTTATTGATGTTTTTAATTTTTGTTAATCGCTGATAAAACTAATCAAGCTCCGAACAACTGGGTCCTGATTGATAATTAAAGTGACAATGATTAGGATCTTCTGCTGCCCAGAAAAGTGAGGTAAAAACAATGGGATAAAAAATTCAAACCCGAGTACCATGCATGTTTTGTAAAGTAAAATACAGAAATGAATTCTTACGATTTATTTTGTAAAACTTGCAATCAAAATTTACCCAAACTTAGTCCTAGTCTCAAAAATCATGGGACTATGCATCAGATATATTTGGTGACTAAAGAAGAAACAAAACCCTGCTGTTCTTGTTATGGTTAAAATTGTATTGCAATATATTGCCAACTTTGTTCTTATATTGCAACATATATTGAATACGTATTTCCAACATAATTTTGAATGTATAGTGATGTAAAAATAAAACTGGTAATACCGATATGTAACAAAAAGTTATAACAGTGAAATGAATTATGCAAAAAATGTTGTTATCAACCTTAAGTTTTCAGCAACTAGAAAAAAAACCTTATGACTTAACAAAATAAAACAAATCAGTTGTGTAAAAAATATTGAAAAACATGACTTGAACAAAGGAGAAAATGACTTAATAACACTTACGTTAGTACATAAAGTAATTGGACAATGACACAAAATTTTGTACTGCCGTCAACTTAATACAGGCAACCCATATCACGGTATCAACGGTACAGTATTTCATACCAGGTATATCATTATGTTTTTACAGCCCTAGTTCTTGGTACAGGCCAGTTGAGTTACTCTGTATTCAGGGATTTTTCTGACCTTTTTGGGAAAAGGACTTTGGGATGAAATGGGGAAAATGCTCAACAAAAATGTAATTTTGGGAAAAATCATAACAACATACCGGTATTAGAAATTCTAGACCACTAGAATACTGGTAATTGAACAAATTATATCAGTTTCACAGCAAAATAGTGCTGTCTCTTTTGTCTCTATATAAATCATCCAGCAAAATGTGGGTTAATATAGAGCAAAATCATTATCAGAAAGATATATCTTCCAATTTTGATGGTGATGATCTTGTGATTTTTTTTTCTCAAAAAAATTGATAAACATAGCTAATTGGGAAATTTTTTACTACAGAATTAGGAAAAAATGTATGATTGTACAGCGTGAACAAAGTGAACGCGTACATTGCTATCGCTTTCTTCAAAGATATCGAGCTTCTTTGCTATGAAATTATAAGATATGAGTACACCTGGAAATAGTGCGCCTGGTAAATGAGCGTGAACGAAGTATATCTGTTTTATCGTGAGATATGTATTCTGAGACGGGTAATGCATTTGGTTACATATGCACATTTGGAATAAATTTTCGGAATACTTTTCGGAATCTAGTAAAATATTGCGACGGGATGCATCTAATAATTTCTGCAATGTGGCGAACTGATCTCATGTTTACAATAAAAAGTAGTTCGAGAAGTTTGCATCCTACGATGTAAAATCATAACTTTTTATGAAATAAACAGCAACGGCAGGTTGTTTAATTATTTCTTGGTGAAATCTACGGAAATTTAAATTTATTTTGAAGGTAATGATAACGTAGTTTGATGTTGAGGCAATTGTGTCATATTTTAAAATGTTTATCGATTAGATTTTACTTTCGTGAAAGGGGGATAATTCGAACAGTGTTGTGTGTAAATTTTAAATACAGTCGTTTTACCAGTTCCGAACAGGGTTTCATATAAGCGCTGCTGCAGACGTCATCCACAAGCAGAGGAAATAAAATTTATGTGGTGTAATAATACAAATGTTTACTGATTCCAAAATATCGACACCTGTCCTCAAAAACACGTGGTGGTATGTTTTCTTGAAAAAAGCATTTCCGTGATCACGATTTGTTTACATCGTTAAACTAGGTCACCAACAATCTGTTGACCTGTCCTGCACATACATTTAGGAAGCGGTTGAAGTTTATATTATTTAAACAATTAATGCCCATACATTCAAGTAGAAGCAAATTGAGAAAGTTATTTTGCGATTCCTTTAATTGAACGGGATTGAAATTTTAGATTATTCGGTATTAAAAATTCGAAACTGGTAAAACAACTAAATGATCCAGTTACATACAACCGCTAGAATGTACCCCCTCATAGCGACGGAAGGATCTGCAAAACTCTACTTTCTCTCTATCCGAAATGACAAAACGATCGGGTACAACTTTTTTAAATTTTAATTACCGATTGTCTTTTTCATATATTTATGAAATTATTATTTCCTACCATTTATTCAGCAATACATGGTTTGGTACATTGTTTCTTTTTCCAAAAAAAAAAAAACCATCCGTCGGACTATGCATAGATCGACCCCTCCCCCTCCCCGGTTATATTCTGTCTTGCCACAACACAATTTTCCCAACTACGCTGTACAACAGCACGACAGTGCTATGTTTTTGCATTGGGAATGGGTCCCTTTACAGGACCCTGTGGATACCCAGAAAAGTCCCTGGCATTTCCATGATGTCTAGATTGGAAATAGAATTGCTTGTTTCTGATACATTCAAAGTATTGATTTTTTAAAAATTTATCTTAATGCTAGATACTAGATTCTACATTTTCACGTATTCAAAAGTAACAGTTTCAGTACATTTTTAAATTTAGAATTTAGAATTTTTTAATGTCACTCAGCACTGTGCCTTGTTTGAGAGAAAAAAAAATAAAACCTTGGCACTGAGCAAATTAACTTGGCACATTCACAATAGTTTTATTTAAGGAGGCTTCAGAGAGACCCATGGAAAATAATTCAACTATGGATTTTTATAATTTTTTTGCATACATTTAGATAATATCCTGTATCATATATCAAAAATTTAAGTCTACTCTGTGAGTTAAAAAAAAGAGTTATTCCCCTTGAAAGTTGTCTCCCGTCTTGTTTTAACCGCTGTGCAGCAACTTGATATAAACACTTATAACTTTATGCAAATAGTTGATAAAATATGTAAGTTTTGCTTAAATAACGTCTGATGAAGGGGGTTTTAAATAAACTCATCAATTATAAGTACAAAACGCCGCAAAATGTTCATTAAAATTGTTGCCACCAAAATATATACAAACAACCTAGTAGTTGCAAGCCCTGTTGTAATCAACATATTGTTTATAAATCACGTGACGGCTGTCCGTCGCTACCTTAAGATAATATTGTAATATCTGTATTTTAATTAATAAATAATTAATCATTTTTGGGGGATTTTTACGAAATTTAGATTTTGTCTTTTGGTTTTGGAGTGGCAGGTTTAGAAATACTAGGAAACACTTCCACCTTCAATGGATTTATTGTCATGTAAAAGTCTGCTTTGATTTGATTTTCTACCTGTTGCTTCTTCCTTGTCTGGTTTTAAAAAGTCAAACAGCACAGTTAAATGTTCTTAGACATGCTTATCTATCGGAGGACCTATGTCACCATGAAAGCACTTGGAACATCACTTGTAGTTAACCCTTCTCTTAGTGAAAATCTGAATGTAATACAACATGTTTGCACATGTCAGGGTTCAAAATTATGTTTTGTAAAGGAAGGGACAGGACCTTTTGCCTTTATTTTTGGCAGATCCGACATAAAAATTAGAAAGACCAATATCAACATTAAAACTAATCCATGTTGACAGTTAGATACATTTTCCCACCCTCCAAACTTAGCAACTTCGGTAGGATGCACTTTTGAATGAATAAGGGTTGACAAAAAAGTTTTACAAACAGAATACAGTTAAACCTGTCTTAAAGGCCATCTCTATAAAAGGGCCATCTGCATTTAAAAGCTTGTAGTTTTTTTCACAACTGCTCTTTAATCAAGCGATTTGAACCTGTTTATAATGGCCCCTGTCCCAAAAGGTAACTTTTATTGGTTCCCTTGGGTGGCTTTTCTAGACAGGTTAGACTGTAATCTACTTTTCTGCCTTTCCTTTATTAACTGTATCTTTAATCTTCTGTCCCAGTTTGTCGTTGCTCTGTGGCTGATGAGAGTACCAAATCTGTGATTTTGGATTGTCCAAGGTGTGTAGATTAAACTTACAAAAAATAGAAAGAATATATTGGGTTAAAAACAGAACTAATTGCTTAATGATCATTATTACAAATGCATGGGTTGTAAAACTAAAACTTGATAAAGTGATCAGAAATTGAAAACAAACGTAATAATCCTTGTCCAAATCAAAATCCTAATGTAAAGTAAAAACCGATCCTTGTTCAAATCACAAACCCAAAGGGAAGTAAAACTTTGAAAACTGGCAAATTAAGTTAAACATGTGAATTTCCACCTGTAGCTAGCTAAACAGGAAGTGTTTACTCTTCTGGAACACCCAGCCTCATTTCCGTGGTAGAAGCTCAAATGTTAAACTTAAATTGCCTGTTTTCAAAGTTTTAACTTTCCTTTAGGATTGTCATTTGAACAAGAATGGGTATATTTTGTTTTTGATTAACCCTTTTGTACTTGGTACAATTGGGCTTAAACTGACATTTTCACACCACAAATCTCAACTGTAAAGTTGTTTTACTCTAGGGGGTATTTATGAAATATACCTCAATGAATCTGTGAGCCAATCTGGTTGTCTGTAGAGTTTAAACATATTGGACATTTGCTGTTTCCTGGTACTGCAAAATCTAAGATTGACTGGCCTAGTGTCACCAATCTGACAGTTGCAAATTCTTGGTCCTGCAAAAGGGTTTGGTGTAACTGGCCTGGTGTTGCCAATGGGACAGTTGCCATTTCTTGGTACTGCATATGTTTTTTGGGTAACTGGCCTGCTGTTTCCTGGTACTGCAAAATCTCATGGATTGACTGGCCTAGTGTCGCCAATCTGACAGTTGCCATTTCCTGGTTCTGCAAAATGTTTTGGTGTAACTGGCCTGGTGTCACCAATTGGACAGTTGCCATTTATTGTTACTGCAAAAGCTTTTGGGGTAACTGACCTGTTGTTTCCTGGTACTGCAAAATCTTTTAGTATGACTGGCCTGATGTCACTAATCGGACAGCTGCCATTTCTCGGTATTTCAGAGGGTTTTGGTGTAACTGGCCATGTGTTGCCAAATTGGTCAGTTGCCATTTCCTGGTACTGCAAAACCTTTTAGTGTAACTGGCATGGTATTGCCTCTCTTGCTGTCAGAGTGTGGTTTTGTCTGCCTTTGTATTAAAAAGTAAATTAAACTTGAAAATAAAAATTTAAACATTGAAAAATCTCAAAATCAAACATTCACCTAAAATATAATTTAATATACCGTAAACTATCTTTAATTCGCGCAAATTAACGTTCACGATTCTTTTAACAAAATCCTTTCACTACAATAATTGCTTTTTACGATATGGACTTTAGGTGAATATTTGGTATAAATATAACCATTTTTGGGAAACAAGTTCGCAACGTTTAGCATTTGAGATTACTGTAAACATATTTATTTTCGTGGTGTACTAATTTTCGCTTATTTATTAATACAAAACGAAAATTATATTTTACTTATTATGTAATAGAGCATATTTAAAAAATGCGAAAATTTAACTATGTGGATATATCTAAATATCCTATACCGCAAAAATAAATACACGCGAAATTAAATACATTTACAGTATTTTGTTCTTACGAAAGTTAATTGCACGCGAATAAAAATTGGTTTACAGTACAACATATTACTGAAACAATAGAATGGTAAATTAAAATTACAAAACTATGATGAATTGATGAGATCATACTAAGGGGGAGATAACTCTATTGTTTTGGAAACTACCTATTATACTTCATTCAGTACTAAAATTTTCATTGATAATTGAAGAAATAATACTCAATTTGGAAGTGGCAATTCTATTGCAATTTTATGGGAATTTCTGCTTCTAAAATTTTGTTTATACCCAGAAAACCACAACAAATTGAAAGTTATTTCTTATTACTATATTAAACATTTCTCTCTAGAATTTGCAAAATGGCCTTCCAAAGAGACCTTAAAAAGTTTTAAACTGGCATGTGAAGTTAAACCCTGGACTTCTTTCAGGAAAGTGGGGCCCAGTGCTCCTGAAGGTTAATCATGTTTAGCTAGCTATACCCGCCTTGTGTGAAATCTAAATTGGGAATGAAAGGAACACGGAACTATTGGACATCAAAACACACCCAGGGTACTTTTGGATATAGGGACATAATGGTCATCAACAGTAGTGTGCTGACAGCCACAAAACTTTTTGGGGACCTTGATAAGTTTAGGCTTACATACTTTTTAGCTTACCTGGCCTAAAAGGCCATGTAAGCTTTTGCCATCACTTGGTGTCCGTCGTCGTCGTCTGTCCGTCGTTAAAGATCAACTCCTCAGAAACCGCTGGGCCATTTGCAACCAAACTTTGTCACAACAGTCCTTGGGTGGTGTACTTAAAAAATTGTGTCTGACATGTCTGCACCTAATCCAAGATGGCCGCCAGCGGGGACCATAGATTAACATTGGACCCTATGGGAAAATATGTTCAAAGATATTTTTCTCTGAAACTACTGAGCCAATTGGAACCAAACTTGGTCACAGTAGTCTTTAGATGGTACCTTCTGCAACCGGTGGTTTTTTAAGTCGCCACT
Organism: Anadara kagoshimensis; assembly: GCA_021292105.1. Taxonomy (NCBI): domain Eukaryota; kingdom Metazoa; phylum Mollusca; class Bivalvia; order Arcoida; family Arcidae; genus Anadara; species Anadara kagoshimensis. The sequence continues at coordinate 24,422,721 of CM037875.1, read as the reverse complement.
AATCCAATATGGTGGCCAACGGGAAACATAGGTTAACATTGGATCCTATGGGAACAATTTCAAAGAGCTTTTTCTCTAAAACCCCTAAGCCAATTGGAACAAAACTTGGCCACAATAGTCTTTAGGTGGCCCCCTACAACATTGATGTTTTTGAGGGCTACACAAAATCCAAGATGGTCGTCAGTGGAGAACATATTTTAACATTGGACACTATGGGAAAATATGTTCAAACATATTTTTCTCTGAAACTTCTGAGTCAATTGGAACCAAACTCGGCCACCATAGTCATTGGGTCTTTACATTTGGTATTTTAAAATAACATCTGCATTTAAAAATCAACTCCTGTGAAACCACTTGGCCAATTGCAATGCTATTTGGTATGTATCTTAGTCTTGGAGAGTACATGTCAGTCTGCCATATGACTTTTGTCTTTGACCTAAACTTAACCCTCCAGTGACTATGTTGAACTTTTTGGATTAGGTCAGTTTCTCTGAATCTCGAATACTCTCAAATACTACACATGGTAGATCAACGATATTTGGTATATAGCTTGATCTTGGATAGTACATCAGTCAGACTGCCTTATGGCTTTTGTCCTTGACCTTAATTTAATTGTCCATTGACCAGTTTTTGAATAAGGAATATTTCTCAGGTATTATACATGAAAAGTCGATGATACTTGGTATGTATTGTCTCAAATTTTGAAATATGGTTTAGTTTTGAAAGGAAATAATATTGAAATTTTGTGATAGAAATAAATATTGTGTAATAAATTTCAAGCATTTATTTAAACATTAGACAATCTGTTGATTTTCATTCTGCAACAACTCTACCTAGGTGAGCTATACAGGCTCCTGGGAGCCTCTAGTTTTGAATATAGCTTGCTTCGTTGTAAGTTTCCATATTGGAAACAAGCCCAACCATTGTGTATAAATTGGGAAACAAAAACACCGTAAGAAGGAGAGGCAGGTATATAGCTGCATAGAAAAAGAAAGTTGACAATAGAAAAACTCTGATATCATCATGTTTGTCATATAGTTTCATATGTAGCCTTTCGTGGGTATCATAATCGAGGTCATAATTTAGCAATATATACATATTATATACACAGTGTGTATGTACAACCCTTCGTATCAGGTCGAGTCCTTTTTTTGTAGACGTATCACTACGAGTCGCGCTTGCACTGTATACATGATATTTTTATCTAACATTTTCTATTAGGTCATTAAAATAATAAAAAAAAACCAATACTTTATGTGAAAATGTACATTTTACCACAGAAAACCACTGAACTATGTTATGACATGTTTTGTAGTAATGACGTCGTTGTTTACATTTGACAAATCGGAGATTCCCCAATGACATCACAATGAGAAGTGCACGTGTACTTTACCGCCAATGTTGTATCACCACACACTGTGGTGATACAAGATTCTGTATCACGCGTGTACGATAAAAATTGTATTTCATCAAATACAGACAGAAAAACTAGTCTAATGTTTGATAAGTTCAGATGTAGCCTTTTATGGGCATCATAATTAAGGTCATAATTTAACAATATAAATTACCTGAATTCAATTTTGTAATCCCTCAAATATCTGCCAATGCTGTTATGCCTGGATGGTAAGGTATCTGGTTCAAACTCCTTTTATGTTTTATGAAAAGGTTCTGGTCTGGTAATCAAAATATATCTGTCTCTCAAAATAAACCTGGCTATATAGTTATCAGGCTCTTTCAGTGGAAAAATGTATCTGGCTCACAAAATAAACCTGGCTATATAGTTATCAGGCTTTTTGGTTGAAAAAATGTATCTGGCTCACAAAATAAATCTGGCTGTGTAGTTATCAGGCTCTTTCAGTGGAAAATGTATCTGGCTCACAAAATAAATCTGGCTATGTAATTATTATGCTCTTTCAGTGGAAAAATGTATCTGGCTCACAAAATAAACCTGGCTATGTAGTTTTCAGGCACTTTCGGTGTGAAAATGTATCTGGCTCACAAAATAAACCTGGCTATGTAGTTATCAGGCTCTTTCATTTGAAAAATTTATCTGGCTCACAAATAAATCTGGCTATATAGTTTTCAGGCTCTTTCGTTGGAAAATTTATCTGGCTCTAAAAATAAACCTGGCTATGTAGTTTTCATGCTTGCTCTGTGGAATAGCTTTTGATTCTCTCTTAGGTCTCTTAGTTCATTAATGTGGTGACTGAGTTGATCTGTATTGACAGAGGTTGTTTTCAGTAGTGGCTAGTTGATCTGTATTGGCAGAGTTGTATTCAGTAGTGGCTGAGTTGATCTGTATTGGCAGAGTTGTATTCAGTAGTGGCTAAGTTGATCTGTATTGGCAGAGTTGTTTTCAGTAGTGGCTGAGTTGATCTGTATTGGCAGAGTTGTTTTCAGTAGTGGCTGAGTTGATCTGTATTGGCAGAGTTGTATTCAGTAGTGACTGAGTTGATCTGTATTGGCAGAGTTGTTTTCAGTAGTGGCTGAGTTGATCTGTATTGTCAGAATTGTTTTCAGTAGTGACTAATTGATCTGTATTGGCAGAGTTTTTTCAGTAGTGGCTGTGTTCATCTGTATTGGCAGAGTTGTTTTCAATAGTGGCTGAGTTGATCTGTATTGTCAGAGTTGTTTTCAGTAGTGACTAAGTTGATCTGTATTGGCAGAGTTTTTTCAGTAGTGGCTGTGTTCATCTGTATTGGCAGAGTTGTTTTCAATAGTGGCTGAGTTGATCTGTATTGGCAGAGTTTTTTCAGTAGTGGCTGTGTTCATCTGTATTGGCAGAGTTGTTTTCAATAGTGGCTGAGTTGATCTGTATTGTCAGAGTTGTTTTCAGTAGTGACTAAGTTGATCTGTATTGGCAGGTTTTTTCAGTAGTGGCTGTGTTCATCTGTATTGGCAGAGTTGTTTTCAATAGTGGCTGAGTTGATCTGTATTGGCAGAGGTTTTTTCAGTAGTGGCTGAGTTGATCTGTATTGGCAGAGTTGTTTTCAATAGTGGCTGAGTTGATCTGTATTGTCAGATTTGTTTTCAGTAGTGGCTGAGTTGATCTGTATTGGCAGAGGTTTTTTTCAGTAGTGGCTGAGTTGATCTGTATTGGCAGAGTTGTTTTCAGTAGTGGCTGAGTTGATCTGTATTGGCAGAGTTGTATTCAGTAGTGACTGAGTTGATCTGTATTGGCAGAGTTGTTTTCAGTAGTGGCTGAGTTGATCTGTATTGTCAGAGTTGTTTTCAGTAGTGACTAAGTTGATCTGTATTGGCAGAGTTTTTTCAGTAGTGGCTGTGTTCATCTGTATTGGCAGAGTTGTTTTCAATAGTGGCTGAGTTGATCTGTATTGTCAGAGTTGTTTTCAGTAGTGACTGAGTTGATCTGTATTGGCAGAGTTTTTTTCAGTAGTGGCTGTGTTCATCTGTATTGGCAGAGTTGTTTTCAATAGTGGCTGAGTTGATCTGTATTGGCAGAGGTTTTTTCAGTAGTGGCTGAGTTGATCTGTATTGGCAGAGTTGTTTTCAATAGTGGCTGAGTTGATCTGTATTGTCAGATTTGTTTTCAATAGTGGCTGAGTTGATCTGTACTGGCAGAGTTGTATTCAGTAGTGGCTGAGTTGATCTGTATTGTCAGAGTTGTTTTCAGTAGTGGCTAAGTTGATCTGTATTGGCAGAGTTGTTTTCAGTAGTGGCTGAGTTAATCTGAATTTGGCAGAATTGTATTCAGTAGTGGCTGAGTTGATCTGTATTGTCAGAGATTTTTTCAGTAGTGCATGAGTTGATCTGTATTGGCAGAGATTTTTTCAGTAGTGGCTAAGTTGATCTGTATTGGCAGCGTTTTTTCCAGTAGTGGCTGAGTTGATCTGTATTCACAGAGGTTTTTTTTCAGTAGTGGCTAAGATAATCTGTATTGGCAGAGCTGTATTCAGTAGTATCTGAGTTGATCTGTGTTGGCAGAGTTGTTTTCAGTAGTGGCTGAGTTGATCTGTATTGTCAGAGTTGTTTTCAGTAGTGACTAAGTTGATCTGTATTGGCAGAGTTTTTTCAGTAGTGGCTGTGTTCATCTGTATTGGCGAGTTGTTTTCAATAGTGGCTGAGTTGATCTGTATTGGCAGAGGTTTTTTCAGTAGTGGCTGAGTTGATCTGTATTGGCAGAGTTGTTTTCAATAGTGGCTGAGTTGATCTGTATTGTCAGATTTGTTTTCAGTAGTGGCTGAGTTGATCTGTATTGGCAGAGGTTTTCTTCAGTAGTGGCTGAGTTGATCTGTATTGGCAGAGTTGTTTTCAGTAGTGGCTGAGTTGATCTGTATTGGCAGAGTTGTATTCAGTAATGACTGAGTTGATCTGTATTGGCAGAGTTGTTTTCAGTAGTGGCTGAGTTGATCTGTATTGTCAGAATTGTTTTCAGTAGTGACTAAGTTGATCTGTATTGGCAGAGTTTTTTCAGTAGTGGCTGTGTTCATCTGTATTGGCAGAGTTGTTTTCAATAGTGGCTGAGTTGATCTGTATTGTCAGAGTTGTTTTTAGTAGTGACTAAGTTGATCTGTATTGGCAGAGTTTTTTCAGTAGTGGCTGTGTTCATCTGTATTGGCAGAGTTGTTTTCAATAGTGGCTGAGTTGATCTGTATTGGCAGAGGTTTTTTCAGTAGTGGCTGAGTTGATCTGTATTGGCAGAGTTGTTTTCAATAGTGGCTGAGTTGATCTGTATTGTCAGATTTGTTTTCAATAGTGGCTGAGTTGATCTGTACTGGCAGAGTTGTATTCAGTAGTGGCTGAGTTGATCTGTATTGTCAGAGTTGTTTTCAGTAGTGGCTAAGTTGATCTGTATTGGCAGAGTTGTTTTCAGTAGTGGCTGAGTTAATCTGATTTGGCAGAATTGTATTCAGTAGTGGCTGAGTTGATCTGTATTGTCAGAGATTTTTTCAGTAGTGCCTGAGTTGATCTGTATTGGCAGAGATTTTTTCAGTAGTGGCTAAGTTGATCTGTATTGGCAGCGTTTTTTCCAGTAGTGGCTGAGTTGATCTGTATTCACAGAGGTTTTTTTCAGTAGTGGCTAAGATAATCTGTATTGGCAGAGCTGTATTCAGTAGTATCTGAGTTGAATTGTGTTGGCAGAGTTGTTTTCAGTAGTGGCTGAGTTGATCTGTATTGTCAGAGTTGTTTTCAGTAGTGACTAATTGATCTGTATTGGCAGAGTTTTTTCAGTAGTGGCTGTGTTCATCTGTATTGGCAGAGTTGTTTTCAATAGTGGCTGAGTTGATCTGTATTGTCAGAGGTTTTCTGTAGTGACTAAGTTGATCTGTATTGGCAGAGTTTTTTCAGTAGTGGCTGTGTTCATCTGTATTGGCAGAGTTGTTTTCAATAGTGGCTGAGTTGATCTGTATTGGCAGAGGTTTTTTCAGTAGTGGCTGAGTTGATCTGTATTGGCAGAGTTGTATTCAGTAGTGGCTGAGTTGATCTGTATTGGCAGAGTTGTATTCAGTAGTGGCTGAGTTGATCTGTATTGGCAGAGTTTTTTCAGTAGTGGCTGTGTTCATCTGTATTGGCAGAGTTGTTTTCAATAGTGGCTGAGTTGATCTGTATTGTCAGAGTTGTTTTCAGTAGTGACTAAGTTGATCTGTATTGGCAGAGTTTTTATCAGTAGTGGCTGTGTTCATCTGTATCGGCAGAGTTGTTTTCAATAGTGGCTGAGTTGATCTGTACTGGCAGAGTTGTATTCAGTAGTGGCTGAGTTGATCTGTATTGTCAGAGTTGTTTTCAGTAGTGGCTATGTTGGTCTGTATTGTCAGAGTTGTTTTCAGTAGTGACTAAGTTGATCTGTATTGGCAGAGTTTTTTTCAGTAGTAGCTGTGTTCATCTGTATTGGCAGAGTTGTTTTCAATAGTGGCTGAGTTGATCTGTATTGGCAGAGGTTTTTTCAGTAGTGGCTGAGTTGATCTGTATTGGCAGAGTTGTTTTCAGTAGTGGCTGAGTTGATCTGTATTGTCAGATTTGTTTTCAGTAGTGGCTTAGTTGATCTGTATTGGCAGAGGTTTTTTTCAGTAGTGGCTGAGTTGATCTGTATTGGCAGAGTTGTTTTCAGTAGTGGCTGAGTTGATCTGTACTGGCAGAGTTGTATTCAGTAGTGGCTGAGTTTATCTGTATTGTCAGAGTTGTTTTCAGTAGTGGCTAAGTTGGTCTGTATTGGCAGAGTTGTTTTCAGTAGTGGCTGAGTTAATCTGAATTTGGCAGAATTGTATTCAGTAGTGGCTGATTTGATCTGTATTGTCATAGATTTTTTCAGTAGTGCCTGAGTTGATCTGTATTGGCAGAGATTTTTTCAGTAGTGGCTAAGTTGATCTGTATTGGCAGCGTTGTTTTCAGTAGTGGCTGAGTTGATCTGTATTGGCAGAGTTGTATTCAGTAATGACTGAGTTGATCTGTATTGGCAGAGTTGTTTTCAGTAGTGGCTGAGTTGATCTGTATTGTCAGAATTGTTTTCAGTAGTGACTAAGTTGATCTGTATTGGCAGAGTTTTTTCAGTAGTGGCTGTGTTCATCTGTATTGGCAGAGTTGTTTTCAATAGCGGCTGAGTTGATCTGTATTGTCAGAGTTGTTTTTAGTAGTGACTAAGTTGATCTGTATTGGCAGAGTTTTTTTCAGTAGTGGCTGTGTTCATCTGTATTGGCAGAGTTGTTTTCAATAGTGGCTGAGTTGATCTGTATTGGCAGAGGTTTTTTCAGTAGTGGCTGAGTTGATCTGTATTGGCAGAGTTGTTTTCAATAGTGGCTGAGTTGATCTGTATTGTCAGATTTGTTTTCAATAGTGGCTGAGTTGATCTGTACTGGCAGAGTTGTATTCAGTAGTGGCTGAGTTGATCTGTATTGTCAGAGTTGTTTTCAGTAGTGGCTAAGTTGATCTGTATTGGCAGAGTTGTTTTCAGTAGTGGCTGAGTTAATCTGAATTTGGCAGAATTGTATTCAGTAGTGGCTGAGTTGATCTGTATTGTCAGATATTTTTTCAGTAGTGCCTGAGTTGATCTGTATTGGCAGAGATTTTTTCAGTAGTGGCTAAGTTGATCTGTATTGGCAGCGTTTTTTCCAGTAGTGGCTGAGTTGATCTGTATTCACAGAGGTTTTTTTTCAGTAGTGGCTAAGATAATCTGTATTGGCAGAGCTGTATTCAGTAGTATCTGAGTTGAATTGTGTTGGCAGAGTTGTTTTCAGTAGTGGCTGAGTTGATCTGTATTGTCAGAGTTGTTTTCAGTAGTGACTAATTGATCTGTATTGGCAGAGTTTTTTCAGTAGTGGCTGTGTTCATCTGTATTGGCAGAGTTGTTTTCAATAGTGGCTGAGTTGATCTGTATTGTCAGAGTTGTTTTCTGTAGTGACTAAGTTGATCTGTATTGGCAGAGTTTTTTCAGTAGTGGCTGTGTTCATCTGTATTGGCAGAGTTGTTTTCAATAGTGGCTGAGTTGATCTGTATTGGCAGAGGTTTTTTCAGTAGTGGCTGAGTTGATCTGTATTGGCAGAGTTGTATTCAGTAGTGGCTGAGTTGATCTGTATTGGCAGAGTTGTATTCAGTAGTGGCTGAGTTGATCTGTATTGGCAGAGTTTTTTCAGTAGTGGCTGTGTTCATCTGTATTGGCAGAGTTGTTTTTCAATAGTGGCTGAGTTGATCTGTATTGTCAGAGTTGTTTTCAGTAGTGACTAAGTTGATCTGTATTGGCAGAGTTTTTTTCAGTAGTGGCTGTGTTCATCTGTATCGGCAGAGTTGTTTTCAATAGTGGCTGAGTTGATCTGTACTGGCAGAGTTGTATTCAGTAGTGGCTGAGTTGATCTGTATTGTCAGAGTTGTTTTCAGTAGTGGCTAAGTTGGTCTGTATTGTCAGAGTTGTTTTCAGTAGTGACTAAGTTGATCTGTATTGGCAGAGTTTTTTTCAGTAGTAGCTGTGTTCATCTGTATTGGCAGAGTTGTTTTCAATAGTGGCTGAGTTGATCTGTATTGGAAGAGGTTTTTTCAGTAGTGGCTGAGTTGATCTGTATTGGCAGAGTTGTTTTCAGTAGTGGCTGAGTTGATCTGTATTGTCAGATTTGTTTTCAGTAGTGGCTTAGTTGATCTGTATTGGCAGAGGTTTTTTTCAGTAGTGGCTGAGTTGATCTGTATTGGCAGAGTTGTTTTCAGTAGTGGCTGAGTTGATCTGTACTGGCAGAGTTGTATTCAGTAGTGGCTGAGTTTATCTGTATTGTCAGAGTTGTTTTCAGTAGTGGCTAAGTTGGTCTGTATTGGCAGAGTTGTTTTCAGTAGTGGCTGAGTTAATCTGAATTTGGCAGAATTGTATTCAGTAGTGGCTGATTTGATCTGTATTGTCATAGATTTTTTCAGTAGTGCCTGAGTTGATCTGTATTGGCAGAGATTTTTTCAGTAGTGGCTAAGTTGATCTGTATTGGCAGCGTTTTTTCCAGTAGTGGCTGAGTTGATCTGTATTGGCAGCGTTTTTTCCAGTAGTGGCTGAGTTGATCTGTATTGGCAGCGTTTTTTCCAGTAGTGGCTGAGTTGATCTGTATTCACAGAGGTTTTTTTCAGTAGTGGCTAAGATAATCTGTATTGGCAGAGCTGTATTCAGTAGTATCTGAGTTGATCTGTGTAGGCAGAGTTGTTTTCAGTAGTGGCTGAGTCGATCTGTATTGGCAGAGTTGTTTTTAGTAGTGGCTGAGTCGATCTGTATTGGCAGAGTTGTATTTAGTAGTGGCTGAGTTGATCTGTATTGTCAGAGTTGTTTTCAGTAATAGCTGAGTTGATCTGTATTGTCAGAGTTGTTTTCAGTAGTGACTGAGTTGATCTGTATTGGCAGAGTTTTTTCAGTAGTGGCTGTGTTCATCTGTATTGGCAGAGTTGTTTTCAATAGTGGCTGAGTTGATCTGTATTGTCAGAGTTGTTTTCTGTAGTGACTAAGTTGATCTGTATTGGCAGAGTTTTTTCAGTAGTGGCTGTGTTCATCTGTATTGGCAGAGTTGTTTTCAATAGTGGCTGAGTTGATCTGTATTGGCAGAGGTTTTTTCAGTAGTGGCTGAGTTGATCTGTATTGGCAGAGTTGTATTCAGTAGTGGCTGAGTTGATCTGTATTGGCAGAGTTGTATTCAGTAGTGGCTGAGTTGATCTGTATTGGCAGAGTTTTTTCAGTAGTGGCTGTGTTCATCTGTATTGGCAGAGTTGTTTTCAATAGTGGCTGAGTTGATCTGTATTGTCAGAGTTGTTTTCAGTAGTGACTAAGTTGATCTGTATTGGCAGAGTTTTTTCAGTAGTGGCTGTGTTCATCTGTATTGGCAGAGTTGTTTTCAATAGTGGCTGAGTTGATCTGTATGTCAGAGTTGTTTTCAGTAGTGGTAGTTGATCTGTATTGGCAGAGTTTTTTCAGTAGTGGCTGTTGTCTGTATTGGCAGAGTTGTTTTCAGTAGTGGCTGAGTTGATCTGTATGGCAGAGTTTTTTCAGTAGTGGCTGTGTTCATCTGTATTGTCAGAGTTGTTTTCAGTAGTGGCTAAGTTGATCTGTATTGGCAGAGGTTTTTCAGTAGTGGCTAAGTTGATCTGTATTGGCAGAGTTGTTTTCAATAGTGGCTGAGTTGATCTGTATTGGCAGAGTTTGTTTTCAGTAGTGGCTGAGTTGATCTGTATTGGCAGAGGTTTTTTTCAGTAGTGGCTGAGTTGATCTGTATCAGAGTTGTTTTCAGTAGTGGCTGAGTTGATCTGTATTGGCAGAGTTGTTTTCAGTAGTGGCTGAGTTGATCTGTATTGGCAGAGTTGTTTTCAGTAGTGGCTAGTTGATCTGTATGGCAGAGTTGTTTTCAGTAGTGGCTGAGTTGATCTGTATTGGCAGATTGTATTCAGTAGTGGCTGAGTTATCTGTATTGTCAGAGTTTTTTCAGTAGTGGCTGAGTTGGTCTGTATTGGCAGAGTTTTTTCAGTAGTGGCTGAGTTGATCTGTATTGGCAGATTTTTTCAGTAGTGGCTGAGTTGATCTGTATTGGCAAGATTTTTTCAGTAGTGGCTGAGTTGATCTGTATTGGCAGCGTTTTTTCCAGTAGTGGCTGAGTTGATCTGTATTCAGCGTTTTTTTCAGTAGTGGCTGAGTAATCTGTGTTGGCAGAGCTGTTTCAGTAGTATCTGAGTTGATCTGTGTTGGCAGAGTGTTTTAGTAGTGGCTCGAGTCGATCTGTATTGGCAGAGTTGTTTTAGTAGTGGCTGAGTTGATCTGTATTGGCAGAGTTGTTTTCAGTAGTAGGCTGAGTTGATCTGTATTGTCAGAGTTGTGTTTCAGTAAGTGACTGAGTTGGTCTGTATTGGCAGAGTTTTTTCAGTAGTGGCTGTTTCATCTGTATTGGCAGAGTTGTTTTCAATAGTGGCTCAGTTGATCTGTATTGGCAGAGTTGTTTTCAGTAGTGGCTGAGTTATTCTGTATTGGCAGAGGTTTTTTCAGTAGTGGCTGAGTTGATCTGTATTGGCAGAGGTTTTTTCAGTAGTGGCTGAGTTGATCTATATTGGCAGAGTTGTATTCAGTAGTGGCTGAGTTGATCTGTATTGGCAGAGTTGTATTCAGTAGTGGATGAGTTGATCTGTATAGACAGAGTTGTATTCAGTAGTGGCTGAGTTAATCTGTATTGGCAGAGTTGTATTCAGTAGTGGCTAAGATTGATCTGTATTGGCAGAGTTGTTTTCAGTAGTGGCTGAGTTGATCTATATTGGCAGAGTTGTATTCAGTAGTGACTGAGTTGATCTGTATTTGCCGAGTTGTTTTCAGTAGTGGCTGAGTTGATCTGTATAGGTAGAGTTGTATTCAGTAGTGGCTGAGTTGATCTGTGTTGGCAGAGTTGTTTTCAGTAGTGGCTGAGTTCATCTGTTTTGGCAGAGTTGTTTTCAGTAGTAACTGAGTTCATCTATATTGGCAGAGTTGTATTCAGTAGTGGCTGAGTTGATCTGTATTGTCAGATTTGTTTTCAGTAGTGGCTGAGTTGATCTGTATTGTCAGAGTTGTTTTCAATAGTGGCTGAGTTGATCTGTATTGTCAGAGTTGTTTTCAGTAGTGACTGAGTTGATCTGTATTGGCAGAGTTGTTTTCAGTAGTGACTAAGTTGATCTGTATTGGCAGAGTTGTTTTCAGCAGTGGCTGTGTTCATCTGTATTGGCAGAGTTGTTTTCAATAGTGGCTGAGTTGATCTGTATTGTCAGAGTTGTTTTCAGTAGTGACTAAGTTGATCTGTATTGGCAGAGTTTTTTTCAGTAGTGGCTGTGTTCATCTGTATTGGCAGAGTTGTTTTCAATAGTGGCTGAGTTGATCTGTATTGTCAGAGTTGTTTTCAGTAGTGACTGAGTTGATCTGTATTGGCAGAGTTGTTTTCAGTAGTGGCTGAGTTGATCTGTATTGTCAGAATTGTTTTCAGTAGTGACTAAGTTGATCTGTATTGGCAGAGTTTTTTCAGTAGTGGCTGTGTTCATCTGTATTGGCAGAGTTGTTTTCAATAGTGGCTGAGTTGATCTGTATTGTCAGAGTTGTTTTCAGTAGTGACTAAGTTGATCTGTATTGGCAGAGTTTTTTTCAGTAGTGGCTGTGTTCATCTGTATTGGCAGAGTTGTTTTCAATAGTGGCTGAGTTGATCTATATTGGAAAAGTTGTTTTCAATAGTGGCTGAGTTGATCTGTATTGGCAGAGTTGTTTTCAATAGTGGCTGAGTTGATCTGTATTGACAGTGGTTTTTCAGTAGTGGCTGAGTTTATCTGTATTGGCAGAGTTGTTTTCAGGAATAGCTGAGTTGATCTGTATTGTCAGAGTTGTTTTCAGTAGTGACTAAGTTGATCTGTATTGGCAGAGTTTTTTCAGTAGTGGCTGTGTTCATCTGTATTGGCAGAGTTGTTTTCAATAGTGGCTGAGTTGATCTGTATTGGCAGAGTTGTTTTCAGGAGTGGCTGAGTTGATCTGTATTGGCAGAGGTTTTTTCAGTAGTGGGTGAGTTGATCTGCATTGGCAGAGTTGTTTTCAATAGTGGCTGAGTTGATCTGTATTGTCAGAGTTGTTTTCAGTAGTGGCTGAGTTGATCTGTATTGGCAGAGTTGTTTTCAGTAGTGGCTGAGTTAATCTGAATTTGGCAGAGTTGTATTCAGTAGTGGCTGAGTTGATCTGTATTGGCATAGTTTTTTTCAGTAGTGGCTGAATTGATCTGTATTGTCAGAGATTTTTTCAGTAGTGCCTGAGTTGATCTGTATTGGCAGAGTTGTTTTCAGGAATAGCTGAGTTGATCTGTATTGGCAGAGATTTTTTTAGTAGTGGCTGAGTTGATCTGTATTGGCAGCGTTTTTTCCAGTAGTGGCTGAGTTGATCTGTATTGGCAGCGTTTTTTCCAGTAGTGGCTGAGTTGATCTGTATTCACAGAGGTTTTTTTCAGTAGTGGCTGAGGTAATCTGTATTGGCAGAGCTGTATTCAGTAGTATCTGAGTTGATCTGTGTTGGCAGAGTTGTTTTCAGTAGTGGCTGAGTCGATCTGTATTGGCAGAGTTGTTTTTAGTAGTGGCTGAGTCGATCTGTATTGGCAGAGTTGTATTTAGTAGTGGCTGAGTTGATCTGTATTGTCAGAGTTGTTTTCAGTAATAGCTGAGTTGATCTGTATAGCAGAGTTGTTTTCAGTAAGTGACTGAGTTGGTCTTTATTGGCAGAGTTTTTTCAGTATTTGCTGTGTTCATCTGTATTGGCAGAGTTGTTTTCAATAGTGGCTCAGTTGATCTGTATTGGCAGAGTTGTTTTCAGTAGTGGCTGAGTTGATCTGTATTGGCAGAGGTTTTTTCAGTAGTGGCTGAGTTGATCTGTATTGTCAGAGTTGTTTTCAGTAGTGGCTGAGTTGATCTGTATTGGCAGAGTTGTTTTCAGTAGTGGCTGAGTTGATCTGTATTGGCAGAGTTGTTTTCAGTAGTGGCTGAGTTGATCTGTATTGGAAGAGTTGTTATCAGTATTGGCCTAGTTGATCTGTATTGGCAGAGTTGTATTCAGTAGTGGCTGAGTTTATTTGTATTTGAATAGGTTTTTTTCAGTAACGACCGAGTTGATCTGAAATTTTCCAGTAGTTTATAGGTGTGGTATAAGGTGACTTGATGTGAAATTATCTATTAAACATAGTACTGTTCTGTAGTTTGGTATCAGTGGTTTGGATTAAATATAGTACTGTTACATAGTTTGGTATCAATGGTTTCTATTAAACAAAGTACTGTCAGGTAGTTTGATATCCGTGGTTTTGATAAAATAATGCTCTGTTAGGTAGTTTGGTATCAGTGGTTTCCATTAAACATAGTACTGTCAGGTAGTTTGGTATCCGTGGTTTTTATAAAATAATGCTCTGTTAGGTAGTTTGGTATCAGTGGTTTCCATTTAACATAGTACTGTTACATAGTTTGGTATCAGTGGTTTCCATTAAACATAGTACTGTTACATAGTTTGGTATCAGTGTTTTCCATTAAACATAGTACTGTTACATAGTTTTGGTATCAGTGGTTTCCATTAAACATAGTACTGTTACATAGTTTGGTATCAGTGGTTTCCATTAAACATAGTACTGTTACATAGTTTGGTATCAGTGGTTTCCATTAAACATAGTACTGTTAGGCAGTTTGGTATCAGTGGGCTTAGTTTGGTATCAGTGGTTTAAGTTTGGTATCAGTGGTTTGGATTAAACATAGTATCATTATGTATTTTGGTATCAGTGGTTTCTATGAAACCTAATACTATTAGGTAGTTTGGTATCAGTGATTTCCATTAAACATAGTACTGTTATGTAGTTTGGTATTAGTGGTTTCCATTAAACATAGTACTATTAGGCAGTTTGGTATCAGTGATTTTAATAAAGGCAGCAAGGTGACAGTGTTGTCTGCTATAATTATTGGAGTTGGGTGAATTTTATTTCCTTATTCTGCTTTGAAGATTTACTGAAAGGGCTGGGCATAAATATTGTTGCTGTAACTGTATGTGATTAAATGAAGTCATGATTTGTACTTAAAAGTAATTACTTCTTCTTCATTCTTATTACTCAGCCAGAGCTGACCTTTGTTGTCAATACTCAGTCCCTTTGGCAATTGTATTCCATGTTGTTCAGTGAGTATGAACTGTAAACATCTGCCATTGATGTCTAACTGATGTATTTTGTGGTTAAAATAATCACTGACCAGTATACATCCAGTGTTATCACATGCTATACCAAAACAGAAGTCAATAGTGTGATATGACTGTGAGGAGTCTGGGTATCTGTATCTCTGTTCTCCTTCCTTGTTAACTACAACAATAGAAGTAGGATAATAACTATCCGCTACAACTACATCTCCATTTATATTCTCTGTTACAAAATGTGGATCTGTAAACAATGGCTGATGTTGTTTGTCGTTCTGTATGGTTTGTTTTATGTGACCTGTGGTAGTCATCCTTTCTACTTTACTATCACTATCATCATTATAGAGACATACCAGTAAGTCATCCTGTGCTGTAACACATAGACCTCGTGGCTGGTATGGTTGTGTATCTGATATGTTAATACACTTTCCATCTGTTAAACATTTCTTTATGTTTGTATCATCAAGCTTAGTAATAAACACCTCTTTCTTTGATGATACAGCTACACTCCAGAGATTTTTATTCAAATTTATTTTTCTTTTTACTTTGCCACGTATATCCACCAATACTAGACCACTTTCACCACCACACCAGGCCTCTCTATCATTGACGGCAGACACAAGCTCACTATTTACACCAGGATTAAATTTGGAAACTACCTCTGTACTAATTGTTGTTGCTGAGGCCCGGTCCACACTGTTATCGGATTTTGATTTCTTCCTCTGATCTTTTCCTTGTATAGGCATCTGTTGTTTTGATTTTGTTTCCAAGGAATCTACAAGTTGACCAAACATTTCCTGTAAATTTAGAGCTTCACCACTGACAAATGTTAGTGGTTTGATACACGTAATTGAAGGCATATTTAACTTTGGCTGTTTTATTTGATGTTGGATGCTGGTTAAATTGTTCATGGAATTTACTTTTTCTTCACATTTCTGAAGATGCTCCCTTTTTTCTCTAAGTGTTTTTTGTCTGTCTTTCTTTTCCTTCTCTGCGAGTTGTAGATCCTGCTCTTTTCGTTTCTGGACTTTATCTACCAGACCGTCAGCTATTTTGTTGATTTCATTTCTTTGTTTGTTTATCCCATTAATGGTTTTATCTGAGTCTTTTATGTAATCTTTGATATTCACATCTATATCTTGTAATGACTTCTCTAGTTCTGCTATTTGCTGTTTGGTTTCGGCCATGCTTTGTGATACCTCTTCCTGGTGCCTGTGTAATGTTGTCTCAATTTCCTCAAAGGTGTGATTTTTGTGTTTTACACTAGTGGCACATTTTACACAGATGGCCTCATCACAGTTAGTACAGTACATCCGCACGATTTCTTTGGAATGTGCTATACATTTGATTGGTTTTCTTTCTTTCTTGATACTTTTTCCCAGGCTACTACCTACAACGTTATGGCTGCGGCTTGCCTTGCTCCGTAAGTGTACCGTTTTGCAGCCACTACACATCTCCTCTTGGCAGTCTTTACAGTAAAACTTTGCCTCCTCCTCCTGACATAGCTCACACTTCTCAATGGCAGCTTGGAAGTCCGCTCCTGGTATGTATTCAGCCATTTTGAAGTCAGAATTTATAACGGGACTATCACTGTCTGTTCAATGTTTGGCTTCCTGTTCTGTATTCAATCACAAACTGAAAAATAAACAAAGATAAAGGTACAATAATGTAATGTGAATTTTACTTATTGTAAAGGGGGAAATTTTTGAGTGGGTAAAATTTACCTTATTTCGCGCTAAAGAAATAACCATGAAAATTTTACCCATGTGAGAATGTCTACCATACAGGTTAATATTTCACATATATAGAATATACATCCACTTATAATGTTTACACAAAAATTACACGCACACGAAATGCCAGATTTTTTCAGAAATTGCGAAATTTTCACCCTGCAAAAATAATCCCCTTTACAGTACAGTAGGAACCATTGTGACTGTGACAGTGGAATACTCTTTATATCCATAGAAAATCAAATAAATTTGAATAAAGTTTGATATTTTTCACTTACTTGTACCTAGTGGAATCTGTATGCGCATCCGCGATTGTCGTAAAGTTTATTTGTAAAAAGGAAAATGTTGGCGGTATGGGGATTTTACACATGCAAAAATGACGATGTTTACACCGGAAGTGATGTCCTTGGTGACATATTACGTCATATGCGCAACAGAATCTACCATTTGTCTGTTTTTTTAACATGTTAAATCCCCATAGCACCAACATTTTACCCTTTGCAAATATATTTTGGGCTAATCGCGGATGGGCATACAAATTTCCTGTTACGACTAGTTACAAGTAAATGAAAAATACTGTTATTTTTTCAAATTTACTTGGTTTTCTATGGATATAAAGAGTAATTCACTGTCACAGTCACAGTGGTTCCTACAGTAATTACAAGAGGCCCTTGGGCCTGATACACTTACATGATAAATAATGGCTAGCCGATTCATTTCAAAAAAACATAAGTACTGAAACCCCAATGTCAAAATCTTTTATAATAGTAAGGATTTGAGGCTAAAATAGTGAAAACAACAGAACAGAAGTAAAAAAAAATAGGCCATTTTGGGATTTGTTGGCATCTGTTACATTTGAATGTATCAATAATTAATATATGAAAATAATTGTGAGGCCAATACCTAATCTTCTAATATACATGCCTGTACAAAAAGTTTATAATTTTTGAGATAATTAACGATTTTGGTATTGTTTTGCTACTGTGACCTTGACCTTTGAACCGATTACCTTTTTCTATACATCAAAATGATCAATGTATTATTACCTACAACATTCTAATATACATTATTGTAGAATAAGTTAATAGTTTTCAAGATAATTAATCATTTTAGTATTCATTTGCATCTGACCTTGACCTTTGAACCCATGTTTAAAGTTTCACAGATAATAAATAAAATCAGAGAAGTCTAAATTAGGTCATGACCTTCACATTTGACCTTGACCCCTATTTTGAATGTACAATTTTGTAATTACAAGCATATGTCAAAAGTGAAAACCCCATGTCATTATCTGATCAAATGGTTAAGTTATAACTATTTGAAGCTATTTTACGACTTTTTCAAAATTAAACACAAAAATTCATAAGCTATTTTTTGTAGAATAAGTTAATAGTTTTCAAGATAATTAATCATTTTAGTATTCATTTGCATCTGACCTTGACCTTTGAACCCATGTTTAAAGTTTCACAGATAATAAATAAAAGCAGAGAAGTCTAAATTAGGTCATGATCTTCACATTTGACCTTGACCCCTATTTTGAATGTACAATTTTGTAATTACAAGCATATGTCAAAAGTGAAAACCCCATGTCATTATCTGATCAAATGGTTAAGTTATAACTATTTGAAGCTATTTTACGACTTTTTCAAAATTAAACACAAAAATTCATAAGCTATTTTTTGTAGAATAAGTTAATAGTTTTCAAGATAATTAATCATTTTAGTATTCATTTGCATCTGACCTTGACCTTTGAACCCATGTTTAAAGTTTCACAGATAATAAATAAAAGCAGAGAAGTCTAAATTAGGTCATGATCTTCACATTTGACCTTGACCCCTATTTTGAATGTACAATTTTGTAATTACAAGCATATGTCAAAAGTGAAAACCCCATGTCATTATCTGATCAAATGGTCAAGTTATAACAATTTGAAACTATTTTACGACTTTTTCAAAATTAAACACAAAAATTCATACGCTATTTTTTGTCGGAATTCCAAGAAATGAACAAATTATACATACATAACATATCGCATGCTGTGAGACAAAACCTCATGGATTTTTGTTTATTTTTTAAACTCCTGGTTGATTTTGGAGAAGATTTTTAGCTCACCTGACCGAAAGGTCATTAAAAAGATCATTATTTATCAGGTGAGCGTATTAGGCCCAATTGGCCCCTTGTTAAAGATTTTGGCACCCCTAGGTCACCTTGACCTATTTATGGCAATGCCACAATCTGAATTGCACCAGCCAATATATTCTTCTGGTTAAGTTTCATTGAAATCTGTATGGTAGTTTCAGAGAAGAAGTCGAAAATGACGCACGCACCACGACACACACTGATACATGCACTTACACACATACCCACATACAAATGCTGCACAATGGATAAGCTCACATAACCTTTGTTCAGGTGAGCTAATAACATAGTGAGAATTAGGCATTTTCCTTGTTACCTACCCATTTTGCTCAATACCTTGGTGAAATATTGTTGCATCAGCAATTTTTCAGCTATTTGCAATGAGAGCAAGTTTATACTGACACAGGGTGAACCAGTTGATACTCTGTCCTCTTCTGGCCGAGCACCCTACGAGTTGACTTGAGTAATGGTGTTTAATGTCCAAGTCAAGAATATTTCACTTATATTGAGACGTGGCCAGCTATAGGCAAAGGTGCCACAATTTTGCCTGCACTGCATCATACAGCAAATATCTTTATCGTGCCAAGCCCACCTTGACACAGGACCTCGTTTATTGTAAGTTCCCATCCAAAAGAACCGTGACTTTCGTAATGCTTTGTGCTTGGAGAAAGCACAGTCACTACTAACTTTCAAGTCTTGGGTCAGAGTATTAAATGGACATAATCATGATAGTGACAGAAAGTAAACAAAGCACATGGCTGTAGTCTTTCCCGACTTTGTGGTGTGGTGACTGTTTGGATAAATAAAGTTTTTAATGAACAAAATGAAGAAAGGAAGCACCTGAAAGTAGATTTTTCCAGACGAAATGTAAGCTCCACCAAAAAGCTCTATAAACCAATAAAGAAGGGGGGGTTATGAATGAGTTTTATTTATTTTTTTTTTTGTTTTAGCCGTGATTTTTACCGCCGAATGACCTTATCGGCGTTTGTGGGGCCCTGGGTCAGACCCAGTCTAGGTTCGAACCCACGACCTCCCACTTATGGAGCCAGCACTCTACCAACTGAGCTACCCCAGTGGTTGCAAACACCCGACCAGGAAGTATCACACATGTTGTGATTATTTTATGAGAAACCAAATGATAATATAGCATTTTTAGTTAAGTAGTGTCCCCAAGTATAAAAGGCGAACAGTAGTTATTTCTATAATGAATAAATGAATATGCTGAATCTGTATAATATAATGTATAAAGGTAATTACAGTTGTAAAATCCAGAACACAATAATATACAATTCTGGACTTTCAATGAGGTAGACAGAAGGATTTATCAACATCAAACATATTCTATTTATCGAGGCCGTATGCCGAGATGAATATAATGTTTTTGAGGTTGATTAATATGACCAATGATTTTTATCACCATATACTTTTTAGCTCACCTGGCCTAAAGGCCATGTGAGCTTTTGCCATCACTCGGCGTCCGTCGTCCATCAGTCCGTCCGTCAGTCCGTCAGTCTGTCAGTCTGTCAGTCTGTCAGTCCGTCTGTAAACTTTTCACATTTTGGCTATCTCCTCTGAAACCCCTGAACCAATTTTAACCAAACTTTACAGGAATGATGTTTGGAATGTCCTTTACTTAGATTGCCGAAATTGTTTTGATCCGCCAAAAAACATGGCTGCCAGCGCAGAAGATAGTTTAACATTGGACCCTATGGGAAAAATGCATTTTTGACTATTTCCTCAGAAATGACTGAAGCAAATTGAACCATACTTTACAGGAATGGTGTAAGGAAGGTCCTTTACTTAGATTGCCAAAATTTTTTTGATCCGTTTAAAAAACATGGCCGCCAGCGCAGAAGATAGTTTTACATTGGACCCTATGGGAAAAGCATATATTTGCTATCTTCTTTGAAACCGCTGAGCCAATTTGAACCAAACTTTACAGGAATAATGTATGCAAGGTCATTTACTAAGATTGCCCAAATTTTTCTGATCCGCTAAACAAAATGGCCGCCAGGGCCAAACAAAGTTTAACATTGGACCCTATGGGAAAACGCACATTTTGGCTATCTCCTGTGAAACGACTGATGCGAATTCAATTAAACTTTACAGAAATGATGTATAGAAGGTCCTTTACATAGATTGCCAAAATATTTCTGATCCACCAAAAAACATGGCCGCCAGGGCAGAAGATAGTTTAACATTGGACCCTATGGGAAAAGCATATATATGCTATTTCCTCTGAAGCTTGGAAAGCAAATTGAACCAAACTTTACAGGAATGATGTATAGAAGGTCCTTTACATAGATTGCCAAAATTTTCCTGATTGGCCAAAAAACATGACTGTCAGCGCAAAAGGTACCGTAGTTTAACATTGGACCCTATGGGAAAACGCATTTTTGACTATGTCCTCAGAAATGACTGAAGCAAATTGAACCAAACTTTACAAGAATGATGTATAGAAGGTCCTTTACATAGATTGCCAAAATTTTCCTGATCTGCCATAAAACATGGCTGCCAGTGGAGAACATTGTTTCACATCGGACCCTATGGGAAAAGCATATATTTGCTATTTCCTTTGAAGCTACTAAAGCAAATTGAATCAAACTTTACAGAAATGATGTATGGATGGTTCTTTACTTAGATTGTGGACATTTTTTTGATCCGCCAAAAAAGATGGCTGCCAGCACAGAACATAGTTTAACCCTATGGGAATAGCATATATTTGCTATCTCCTCTAAAGCTACTGAAGCAAATTGAACCAAACTTTATGGGATTGATGTATGGAAGGTCCTTTACTTAGATTGACAAATTCATATTGCCCGTTTCATTTACAATAAAGGCAAAACACTTTCAAAATCTCGGAATCTGAAATTTCATTGGACAATAAATGCTACAACAATGGCTCATTCACATATGCCCCTAAACGGTGTTTCCTCAGATCTCCCACTCCGCGCCTATATCAAAAATGGGGGAGCAAGTGAGAGATGTGATTTTAATCAGATTGAAAAAACTGTGAATGGTACCAGTACATATAGTTCTACAGTGGTTTCCTTAGCCATTCTGTCTGATATAAACAGTGCATTTTTTCATCACTGGAATACAAATTTGCTTTAAAAGCATTTTAGTCAGGTGAGCTGAGCCTCTGGTTTGTATAGGCATGTATATTGGAATGTTGTTGGTATTGATGTAACGATCATTTTGATATATAGATTAAGGTAATATTTATGTTTTATAGTACAAAACTAAAAAAAATGTCCTTTTCTTTTTTCAATGTTACATCATATAACGTTGCGTGCCTTTTTGCGCGTGAACATTATCCTTGTTACGTTACACAACGTCGCTTGCGGTTTTGCGCGTGAACATTGCCCATTGTTACGTCATAAAAACGTCTCGTGCGTTATTGCGCTGTGAATATAACGATTTATCAGGCTCGCCAAACGCCTTTTCAACCAATCAGAAAAGGGCAAAATCATTGTCCATATAATAAAATAAGTTGAAGTTGAGTAATGGTGTTTTACGCCTCAGTCAAGGTTTTTAGGTTTTACGAAGTTAAAAGGTATAAAAGTTCTGTTTGGTAAACAACATTTTTTTAAACAGAATTGGTCAATTTTGATGACATAAATTTTGGTAGCCAAATTTGTTATTAAATCTAATGTCCTGGTTTTCCATTTTTAGCTCACCTGGCCAAAGGCCATGTGAGCTTATGGCATGGCGAGGCATGCGTGCGTGCGTGCGTGCGTGCGTGCGTCAGTAAACTTTAATCTTCTCCTCCGAAACTACTAGGCCAACTGAAACCAAATTTGCCTGGAAGGTCCTTGACAGAGTCTTACTATAGTTTGTTCAAATCATGGCGATCGAATATCCAAGATGGCGCTGTTACTAAAAATAGACAAAACCTAAAAAATCTTCTTCTGTTGAACCACTCATGGAGGCAAAAACTGATGTGATATTTGGATTCTACATAGTCTTAACCTTTAAGTTTGTTCCTTTCATAAAATTTGGTTTAAAAATAGGTTACGCGTTTTTGCGTTTAATTTTGAAAAAATCATAAATATTTTAAAATTGCTATAACTTGACTATATGACCAGATAATGACATGGGGTTTTCAGTTTTGACATATTCTTGTAATTACCTTCAAAATGGTGTCAGGTCAATTATGAAGGTCATGACCTATTTTTTACTTTTCTAATATTATTTATTATCTCGAAACTATAAACTTTTTGTATAGGCATGTATAATGGAATATTGTTGGTATTGATGCAACAATCATTTTGATATATAGATTAAGGTCATTGGTTCAAAGGTCAAGGTCACAGATGCGAGCATACTGAAATGGTTCATTATCTTGAAAACTATGAACTTTTTGTATAGGCATGTATATTGGAATGTTGTTGGTATTGATGTAACGATCATTTTGATATATAGATTAAGGTCATTGGTTCAAAGGTCAAGGTCACAGATGCAAAAGAAAACTTAAATGGTTCATTATCTTGAAAACTATGAACTTTTTGTATAAGAATATATATGAGAATATTGTAGGTATTGATACAACGATCATTATGATGTATAGAAAAAGGTCATGGGTCCAAAGGTCAAGGTCACAGATGCGAAAGAATACTGAAATGTTTCATTATCTTGAAAACTATGAACTTTTTGTATAGGCATGTATATTAGAATATTGTAGGTATTGATACAATGATAATTTTCATGTATAGAAAAAGGTCATGGGTCTAAAGGTCAAGGTCACAGTAGCAAGTCAATACCAAAATGGTTCATTATCTTGAAAACTATAAACTTTTTGTATAGGCATATATATTGGAATTTTAAGTATTGATGTAACGATCATTTTGAATATAGATTAAGGTCATTGGTTCAAAGGTCAAGGTCACAGATGTAAAGGAATACTGAAACAGTTCATTATCTTGAAAACTATGAACTTTTTGTATAGGCATGTATATTGAAATATTGAAGTATTGATGTAACGATCATTTTGATATTAGATTAAGGTCATTGGTTCAAAGGTCAAGGTCACAGATGCGAAGAATACTGAAATGGTTCATTATCTTGAAAACTATAACTTTTGTATAGGCATGTATATTAGAATGTTGTAGGTATTGAGACAACGATCATTTTGATGTGTAGAAAAAGGTCATGTGTCAAAAGGTCAAGGTCACATTTGCAAATCAATACC
This sequence comes from Anadara kagoshimensis, assembly GCA_021292105.1. Classification (NCBI taxonomy): domain Eukaryota; kingdom Metazoa; phylum Mollusca; class Bivalvia; order Arcoida; family Arcidae; genus Anadara; species Anadara kagoshimensis. Next base: position 24,399,548 of record CM037875.1, on the reverse strand, counting down.
AAAAAGGTTCTCGAAAACTATGAACTTTTGTATAGGCATGTATAATAGAATATTTTTAGAATTGGTGCAATGATCATTTTAATATATAGATTATGGTCATTGGTTCGAAGGTCAAGGTCACAGATGCAAGTAGCAAGTTTCATAAATATCTAAATATCCACATCAAAGTTATTGCTCCTTAAATGTAGTATTTATTGTGTTTTTTGCTGTAAACGGCCCAGGTGAGCGGTACAGGCCCTATTGGGCCTTTTGTTGAGTTATGGCATTTATGTTTTTATAGCAAAGAAATGGTTGCATCATCACAAATGTGTTGCTATGACTCCTATTTTATACACAACTTTTAGGCTGTGCCCTGATTGTTATTGTTCCATTGATAGATTAACATAATAATAATAATAAATAAATAAATAAATAAATAAAAATAATAATAACTTTACTTACAATTACTTCTTCTATCCAGATTTGGTAAATTTTGATCAAATATGGATGTGGATCTCAAAGTTTTAAGTTTTAACGTCGGTAAAATGTCTTTCTGTGTTTACAGTGAAGATCTGTCTACCTGTGTTGTCAAGGAAGTTAAATATGTGAAGCGCCCTCTACTGATGCTTCACATATCTGTGTAATATATATATGTTTTAAAAATATATCAAATTACTCTACACAGGCATCCAACATTGACCTGTCTGCTTGACCTTTCATTTAAATATCTATTATTGAATAGAGAGCACAGGTGTTTATCTTGTCAACATAATTTCAAAGAGTAAGCACATGTGAAGTGTGTATGTATTTACTGCGAATCTTAACACTACCCATGGATTGAGTAGATCCTCCTATATGAATATTCTTCATGACAGGTCAAGCGGACAGGTCAATGTTGTTTGCCAATGGCTCTAATTATATACATAATACCTGTATTATTTACTAACTTAACTTGACGTAAATCAATAATAATTATAATTAAAAAAAAGGTTAAAAGTTCTAAAGTATGGTGTGACTAGTTTGATTAGACCGTTTGACCTTTGATTTGAATATTCAAACAGTCAAATTTATTGTGCAAATTAGAGGCTGTATAAAGTTAATATATAAGTAAAGATGAAAAGGGCACTGGGTGTTTATGGTAATGAAACAAGCCGTTTTACCTAAAGCACGCAGTCTATGAGCCCAATCTAATATTCAAATTAAAGGTCAAATGGCCAGGTCAAACTTGACACACTATACTTTGGATTCTTATTGGTTTATTTGGGTTTTTTTTGTTATTGATTTATATCATGTTAGATAATAAAAGATTTGTATGTAGTTTTTGAAAAAAAACAGATAAAGGAATAAAGGTTCTTTAAACACAGAGAATATACTGTTACCTGTGTGCATTGGACCATGGTTAAGAAATTTAAATGATACAAATAACGTCAATATATTATATGCAAAATTTAAATAATAATTTCAATAAATTTACAAATAACTTTAATATATTATATGCATGTCATTGGAATTTACCAGGTATAGTGCGTCAAATTTGACCTTGCTGTTTGACCTTTATTTTGAATATTAGATTGGGCTAATAGATTGAATGAGTTAAGTACGACAGCATGTTTCATTACCATAAACACTCAGTACCCAGTATTACTATCATCTATCCTTTTTTTATCTGACTTTAAATAGCCCCTAACTTACACAGTAATATGTCTTTTTGAATATTCAAATGAAAGGTCAAACAGCCAGGTCAAACTTGACACATTAAAGTTTGCAATATGACTGAATTTATGTACAGTAAGCATCCTTTTCACGATTTCAGCTCATCAGGGAAAAGTCAAACGATTTAAAAAAAATGCCTTTAATTGCAGGTGGCCCTTATAAAGGGTTATGTTAACATGAATAAAAATTGAGATAAAATTTGATGGCCTTTAAAATCAGATGACCCTTATATAGAGGTGGCCTTAAAGGTAGGTTCAACTGCACATGGAGATTCAATAATATAAAGAAAACAACAAAGTTGAAACAAGTTAAATTGAATAATGGTGTTTAATGATCTAGTCAAGAATATTTCACTTATATTAATTGAGACATCGCCAGTTGTAGGCAAAGATGCAGAAATTTTTCCTATGCGTTGTGCTGATGGCATCACACAGCAGGACTCTTTATCGTGCCAGGCCTACCGTGACACAGGACCTTTTTTAGCTCACCTGAGCCAAAGGCTCAGATGAGCTATTGCAATCTATCGTCGTTCGCCGTGCGTCGTGCATCGTGTGTAAACTTTACATTTTAATCTTCTCCTCCAAAACTACTGGGCCAAATTTGATGAAAATTGGTGATTATTCTGCCTGGGTAACAGCCTTTCAAAATTGTGTTCGGGGTTTGGCCACGCCCAGAATCTGGCCGCCATTACTAAAAATAGCAAAAAGACAAAAAAATCTTCTCTGAAACCAAAAGGTGCAGACAATTTTGATTGGATATTTAAATTCAGCATACCTTGGAACATTAAAATTATGTTTTTCATGAAAATTGAACGAAAAATAGGTTACGCCTTTTTTGCGCGAAATTATGTAATTTTGAAAATGAGACATTTATTGTTATAACTCAATAACGGCTGAAGATAATTGTATGGAGTTTTCACTGTTGATCTTGTCTTGCTATTTTCTTCCAAAAGATGTCAAGGTCAAAGGTCAAGGTCGTGTCCCTTTTTTTGACCTTTGATAAAAAATCCTATTTTTTTAAACATTTCAGGTGATAATGGCATGGGAGTTTCAGTTATTTGTAGGTATTGACATGACGATCATTTTGATACATAGATCAAGGTCATGGGTTCAAAGGTCAAGGTCAAAGATGCACAACTATTACCATTTTAGTTGATTATCTGCGAAACTATTAACTTTTTGTATAGGCATACATATTAGAATATTGTAGGTAATGGCACAATGGTCATTTTGATATATTAATAAAGGTCATGGGTTCAAAAGGCCAAGGTCACCGATGCAAACAAGTACTGAAATGGTAAATTATAAATAGAAACTGTACATATTGGAATATTGTAGGTATTGGCCTAACAGTCATTTTAATATATGAATGAAGGTCATGGGTTCAAAGGTCAAGGTCACAAATGCAAGCAAGTTCTGTTATTTTTTTTATCTCAAAAACTATAAACTCCTTGTATAGTCATATATATTGGAATATTGTACGTATTGGTCTAATGATAATTTGGTTTATGAATAAAGGTCATAAGTTCAAAGGTCAATGTCACAGATGCAAATAAATACCGAAATGGTTAATTATCTCGAAAACTATAAACTTTTTGTATAGACATGTATATTACAATATTGAAGGAATTGATTTAACGATCATTTAGATATATAGACTAAGGTCATGGGTTCAAAGGTCAAGGTCACAGATGCAAAAGAATACTGAAATGGTTCTAAAAAACTATAAGCTTTTTGTATAGACATGTACATTACAATATCTAAGGAATTGATTTAACCATCATTTTGATATATAGAAAAAGGTCATGGGTTCAAAGGTCAAGGTCACAGATGCGAAAAAATACCGAAATGGTTAATTATCTAGAAAACTATAATCTTTTTGTAGAAACATGTATATTACAATATTGTAGGAATTGATTTAACAATCATTTTGATATGTAGATTAAGGTCATGGGTTCAAAGGTCAAGGTCACAGATGCAAATCAATACATAAATGGTTAATTATCTCGAAAACTTTTAACTTTTTGTATAGACATGTATATTTAAATATTGTAGGTTTTGATTTAACGATCATTTTGATATATAGATTAATGTCATGGGTTCAAAGGTCAAGGTCACAGATGCAAATCAATACATAAATGGTTAATTATCTCGAAAACTTTTAACTTTTTGTATAGACATGTATATTTAAATATTGTAGGTTTTGATTTAACGATCATTTTTATATATAGATTAAGGTCATGGGTTCAAAGGTCAAGGTCACATGCGAAAGTGTACCAAAATGGTTAATTATCTCGAAAACTATTAACTTTTTGTATAGACATGTATATTTGAATATAGTAGGTTTTGATTTAACGATCATTTTGATATATAGTTTAATGTCATGGGTTCAAAGGTCAAGGTCACAAATGCGAAAGAATGCTGAAATGGTGATTTATCTCAAAAACTGTAAACTTTTTGTATAAACATGTATGTTAGAATATTGTAAGTTTTGATTTAACGATTATTTTGATATATAGAATAATGTCATGCTTTCAAAGGTCAAGGTCACAGATGCCAAAGAATACTGAAATGGTTAATTATCTTAAAACCTATAAGCTTTTTGTATAGACATGTACAGTCAAACCTCTCTACAAAGGCCATCCAAGGGAACCAGTATAAGTGGCCTTTATGGGCAGGTGGCTTTTATATACAGGTTCAAATAATATAAAATAAAGAACAATTGGGATACAATTCTACTGGCCTTTATAAGCAGGTGGCCCTTATATAGAGGTGGCCTTTAAGGCAGGTTTGACTGTATAATACAATGTTGTAGGAATTGATATAACAATCATTTTGATATATAGATTAAGGTCATGGATTCAAAGGTCAAGGTCACAGATGGGAAAGGATACTGAAATGGTTAATTATCTCGAAAACTATTAACTTTTTGTATAGGCATGTATATTAGAATATTGTAAGCAATGGCTTAACAATCATTTTGATATATAGATGAAGGGCATAGTTTCATACTTTTGTTTTTACCTTTTTAGCTGTTTATAAATAATGTATTGTGGCTAGACTATATATATTTTATATGTAGCATTCTCGGGACAAGGTATGATTAATTTGCAAAAATCCTTGCATTTAATTCTGCCTTACTGCTGAAAATTAGGAGTTCTCTTTAATAAATGTTATTGAACATTGAACCTCTGTATGAGATATGTACTTTGCCTCAGGTGAGCGTTAAGGCCCATGGGCCTCTTGTTGCCAATTTGGCAACCAAAATTCTGCCATAAAATTCTGACATGGACCATTTCCGGTTGGAGCTTTTAGTGTTCTACACTTTAAAAACATTTTAATGACTGATTAAATAAATTATTTGTTGCATGTTTTTTAAAAATCGAAACTAAGACTGTTTGTGAAAATGGCATGAAGTATGCATAGCTTATCAACCGCAAATGGTCAGTCATTGCAAGAAACAGTCAGAAATAAAAACAAGTTTTTTTATTTTATTTTGTTGTCTTAATATTTTATTTTTGCATATATAAAATTTGATTGGCAGATAACTTGAGATAAGGAGCCACAATGGTTCCTAGTCATACATTTAAAATGTCACTTTGAGCCCTGTAGTATATCAAAATATAACCTACTTCTAAGATTAGCATAGATGTAATACAGAAGATTGAATGGGGATTTATGACATATTTAAGAATATTTCACTAATATTAAGATATCACCAGCTAAATTTTGAAAAGTTGGTAAAATGGCTCTTAATTGTTATAATTTGACTATTTGAACAGCTAAAATCATAGGTTTTTCAGTTTTGACATTTTCTTTACTGTTAAAATGTGGTAAAAGGTCAAGGTCATGACCTAACTTTTGACCTTTGTACTTTTACTTTGAATTTAGCTATTTTTGATTATATTTCAGTGTAGATTGTGAAAGGTCGTGACCTAAAGTTTTGACCTGTGTGCTTTCAGAACTATATCATTAATTTTTTTTATCGTATTTCAATGAAGATTTCAATTTTTGATGTTTTTGTAACAGCTTAAACATGTTAATGTCAATTTGATATTTATCACTGCGTTAGCTCAGTTGGTAGAGTGCTTGCTTGGTAAGTGGGAGGAAGTGGGTTTGAACCTAGACCGGGTCTGACCAAAGACTTGTAATTGGGTAGTGATTGCTCTATTGCCAAGCACTCGGCATTATAAAATTATAGTCATGGTTCTTTCGTATGGGAACTTAAAATAAATTAGGTCCTGTGTCCCGGTATGGGTGGCATGTGACAACCCACTTTGAAAAAATTACGCACTTTGAAAAAATTTTTCAAATCGCGTTAAATTCGGGACAAGCTCAACGCACTTTGAAAATTTTTTTCAAAGTGCGTTAAAAAATTGTTCAGCTCAACGCACTTTGAAAAAAATATTTTTTTTATTTCAAACAGCGTCAAAAAACACATGTGACAACCCACTTTGAAAAATTACGCACTTTGAAGAATTTTCTTCTCAACCATGAAACATCCTTGATTTCAACAATTTTCTTGGAGCTCTTCTTTACGGGAGACCCGATAATAACCAACAGGAATAAACGTGCACCAGGCAGTTTGATAGACTGTACGTTCAAAATGGCAAAGCACACACACACACGCACATAGAGAGAGAGAAGGATTTTATTAAAAGAAAACGAATTGCCAACTTGTCGATCTGTCTAGTTGCCTATTTGTCAATTTGTGTGTGTGTGTGTGTGTGTGTGTGTGTGTGTGTGTGTGTGTGCTAGCATATTCTAGTAATATAAACAGGTCTGGAATACAACTATAAATGACATGAGAAGAGTTTAGACCCTTGATAGTTAAGTAGTCAGGACGTCGGAACAATGGCAATTATAGCTGATATAATTGCAATCGATGTAGCAGGCAAAATTAATAATGCGCTTTACTACATGAAAAGTGGGAGGTTTGGCACGTGTGGGATCCCTATATGTAGTAACTACCACAAATGTAGTAACTTTTACAAATCTGAAATGTAATAAAAAAGTGTCACATATGTAGTATCGAACCACAAATGTAGTAAGTTTGGTCACAAATGTAGTAAATATTTTTCACAAATGCAGCAAAATTTTTACCACAAATGCAACAACTAAAAAAATGATAAAGTGTATTTTTTCACAATTGGTAATATCTCGGCTAGTCATGGTTCATATATATGTGAACAGTCATTTTCAGCTGTGACAAGGCTACTACAAAGGAGTTCCGAGATGAATTTCACGTCTCCAGGATATTTATTAGTCGCCGCTTCGAAGATATAATTTTTAGCTCACCTGAGGGTAACAGCCTTTCAAAATTGTGTTCAGGGTTTGGCCACGCCCAACAAGATGGCCGCTGTTACTAAAAATAGCAAAAAGACAAAAAAAATCTTCTTCTCTGAAACCAAAAGGTGCAGGCAAATTTTGATTGGATATTTGGATTCAGCATACCTGGGAACATTAAAATTGTGTTTTTCATGAAAATTAGACGAAAAATAGGTTACGCCTTTTTTGCGTAAAATTACATAATTTTTAAAATGAGACATTTATTGTTATAACTTCATAACGGCTGAAGATAATTGTATGGAGTTTTCACTGTTGATCTTGTCTTGCAATTTTCTTCCAATTGATGTCAAGGTCGAAGGTCAAGGTCATGTCCCAGTATTTGACCTTTGATAAAAAATGCTATTTTTTAAACATTTCTTGTGATAATGGCATAGGATTTTCAGTTATTTGTAGGTATTGACATGACGGTCATTTTGATACATAGATCAGGGTCGTAGGTTCAAAGGTCAAGGTCACAGTTGTCCAAGAATACCAAAATAGTTAATTATCTGCAAAACTATGAATTTTTTGTATAGGCATGTATATCAGAATATTGTAGGTAATGGCACAATGGTCATTTTCATATATGAATAAAGGTCATGGGTTCAAAGGTCAAGGTCACACATGTAAACAAGTACTGAAATGGTTAATTATCTCAAAAACTATAAACTTTTTGTATAGGCATGTATATTGGAATATTGTAGGTATTAGCCTAACGATCATTTTGATATATGAATGAAGGTCATAGGGTAAAAGGTCAAGGTCATAGACGCAAACGAATACTTAAATGGTTAACTATCTCAAAAACTATAAACTATAAATTGTATAGACATGTATATTGGAATATTGTAGGCATTTGCACAACAATCATTTTGATATATGACTGAAGGTCATAGGTTCAAAGGTCAAGGTCATAGTTGTGAATAAATACTTAAATGGTTATCTCAAAAACTATAAACTTTTTGTATTGTCATGAATATTGGAATATTGTAGGTATTTGCCTAACGATCATTTTGATATATGAATGAAGGTCATAGGTTCAAAGGTCAAGGTCATAGACTCGAACGAATACTTAAATGGTTAATGATCTCAAAACCTATAAACTTTTTGTATAGGCATGTATATTGGAATATTGTAGGCATTTGCACAACAATCATTTTGATATATGAAGGAAGGTCATAGGTTCAAAGGTCAAGGTCATTGATGCAAATGAATACTAAAATGGTTAATTATCTCAGAAACTATAAACTTTTTGTATAGGCATGTATATTAGAATATTGTAGGTATTGGCCTATCGATCATTTTGATATATGAATGAAGGTCATATGTTCAAAGGTCAAGGTCATTGATGCAAATGAATACTTAAATGGTTAATTATCTCAAAAACTATAAACTTTTTGTATAGGCATGTATATTGGAATATTGTAGGCATTTGCACAACAATCATTTTGATATATGAATGAAGTTCATAGGTTCAAAGGTCAAGGTCATAGTTGCAAACTAATACTTAAATGGTTAATTATCTCAGAAACTAAAAACTTTTTGTATAGGCATGTATATTAGAATATTGTAGGTATTGGCCTATCGATCATTTTGATATATGAATGAATGTCATATGTTCAAAGGTCAAGGTCATTGATGCAAATGAATACTTAAATGGTTAATTATCTCAAAAACTATAAACTTTTTGTATAGGCATGTATATTGGAATAAGGTACGTATTGGCCTAACGATCATTTTGATATATGAATGAAGGTCATAGGTTCAAAGGTCAAGGTCATAGACGTGAACGTATACTTAAATGGTTAATTATCTCAAAAACTATAAACTTTTTGTATAGGCATGTATATTGGAATATTGTAGGCATTTGCACAACAATCATTTTGATATATGAATGAAGGTCATAGGTTCAAAGGTCAAGGTCATAGATGTAAACGAATACTTAAATGGTTAATTATCTCAAAAACTATAAACTCTTTGTATAGGCATGTATATTGGAATATTGTAGGTATTGGCCTAATGCACATTTTAATATACAGGTGTTTTAGCTGTTTATAAATAATATATTGTAGCTAGACTTTAAATATGTTATATATAGCATACTTATATAATTATTATAATTAATTTGCAAAAATACTTGCATATTATTGGCCCTTACTGCTGAAAATTTTGATGTTCTCTTTTATTAATGTCATTGACCATTGAACCTCTGCATAAGATATGTACTCTTCCTCAGGTGAGCGTTAAGGCCCATGGGCCTCTTGTTTGATTTGTTATTGGTCACCCCCACCCCATCTTCGATGGGTTGAATTTTATTTATTTGTTATAGTATGTTTAATAATCTACTTTCTGTCACGGAAGGTAATTTCCGTGTGTGAGAGATCACTGGTTCGAACCCCGGCAGGATCTGACCAAGACTTCAAATGATATCGTGAAATGAAAGCCATTGATGCCCAATGTTGACGCAGATGTTACACGATAAAGTGAACTCCATGGGTCAAACTTTCTGTCACTTCGCATATAGCTGGGGAAGTCTTGATATAAGTGGAACATTCAACAAATTACCGGATCGATACTCTCATAAGTAAAACATGACGTGGGATCGACATAAGGCTTTGTTTGTTTATCAAAAGTCTTAAAAACGTATAATCTTTGTACAAATCAAAATGGACAGTTGGTAGTGCAAACATAGAGTGATCAGATGAAACCGTGTATGTGTGGTGGGTGGGTGGATGCGTATATAACTAGACAATGACAAAATAAAATATTCTGTCTAAATGAGAACCGCAACTAAAAAATCGGAAAATACCAAATATAATATCTTTATTTTTGATCAACTGGTCGGTCAAATTGCAATCTTCAATAGAAACCGATAAGTGCATTTCTGCAATAGGCAACTGGACACCTATAGCTATGCAAGTTAATTATATTAACAAGCTAAACATTTAGAACATGATAAAACTGTCTTGAGTCGTTTTGAACACTTTTGTATAATAAACTGCAGACAAAAAGAGATAACCTAAACACCTAATTACGGTATGATCTGTTCCTAGCGGATTGGGTACGTATTTATGCTATGAGAAATGCCTCTAGACTACTAAATAGCTAGGGTATATATATCATATATGATCACCGAGGTTCCATATTATAGACTGAAGAAAATAACAAATTTTATAAAATGCAGCACATTGACTTTAAACCACTGCGGTAGCTCAGTTGGTAGAGTGCTTATTCCGGAAGTGGGAGGTTGTGGGTTGGATCCCCCTGCCGGGTCTGACCCAAGACTTGAAAGTTTGTAGTGACTACTCTTTCGCCAAACACTAGGTATTACGAAAATAAAGTCACGGTTCTTTCGGATGAGAACTTAAAATAAACGAGGTCCCGTGTAACAGTAGGCTTGGCACAATTAAGAACCCTGCTATAGAATGCCATCAGCACAGCGCAACGCAAAGGCAAAATTTCTGGCAAAATTTTTTCACCTTCACCTAGAGCCGTTATGTTTAAAAAAAATTTAAAACAGATTAAAAAAAATCTCTGTGAGCAACCTCATATACCTAATGCTTTCATATTGGACTAAGTCAAATGCTGTCATAACCGTAAACACGTAAATTTCAGCAGAGCAGAGTGAAACGTGAACTAGATCTGTAGCACATAGTGGTAGAGTACTAGACCAACTTGCAAAAAATCAGTTCAATACCTGCAAGTATTTTGGAAAGAAGTACGAAAACTGTTCTTGCAGACTTCCCAAATTTCCCTAAAAGCAACAGAGAACTCGTTCTGTAACTCATTGTACCAAATATAAGTGAAATATCTACAAGCGTTTCGAATAAAAGACTGCGGTAAACGGTTATTTGAATCAAATTTTCAAACACAAAGGTTCGGAATTGTAAAACTATGCGGTTTGGAACAAAATGTTAACTTGATCTGCAACTCGTTATGGTTGACTCGCATTAAAAAACCGCCCTAATATATTTATCTGCAAGCGTTTTGGAAAAATGCGGAAAACTTATGACGGACTGATGGAGCATTATACCTCCTGCAAATTGAGTTGCGTGGAGTATAATAATAAATATCCTACTTGAATCTGCCAAAATACAGAGTGCCAATCAAAACTAAACTAAATGCACTTTACAACCCAAAGCATATTGAAAACAAGAGACCGATGAGTATTAATTATCACTCATCGCATAATACATTACAAAATTATATAGTTTTATATTACATATAAAACTGACATCACGATTAGATGTTATGTTGATTATTTCGTAATGTATTGCTTTATTTGACACTAATAAAAAACAATGAAATTAGTAATATGTACACATATTTTTGTTTGGTAGTTTGGTTTAATGAAAGTCACTTCTATTGGAACCAGAGCCACTTCTAACGGGATAAAATTCCCTTCTATCGTCTAACGCGTATTTCGTGTTAAAAGTCACTTCTGTTGGGTTTGAATGTACCTTAAATGTTGATTTCTAACGCCGATAATTCAATAATTTTATTACTAAATATAGCGGTTTTCATTTACTACATTTGCGGTAAAAAATTGTTACTACATTTTTGGTTCATTACTACATTTGAGGTAGTTACTACATATAGACATATAGGGTTTCACAGCCCGCCATAAACCGGTTTACCACACCACCCTTTATATCGAATGTAGGTCCAAGTCGTGCCATGATGGCAACGGGCCTTAAATTTTTATTGTATTGTCTATTGTTGTTGGTGGGGTTTTTCCGGAGGGGGGAAGCTTTTGGTTACTGGCATTTGTCCAGTTCCACAATTTTTAGACATCTTTAACACCAATTAAATATTTGTGTTTCCTCTCTTGAACATACAACTACTACCATAATGAATGTGTGGCGATTGTTGCATTGGAGCAGGAGATACTACTCCCGGAGCACCTGATCTAACTTCCATGTCTGTCTGGAGATCCGCGCTTCTTTTCTTACACATATTTGCAAGCTATTTAGTTTCACGAGAAAGGAATACACACTGGTATTGTTTGTGTAGATATATGTGTTCAATGGCCAAACATATATATATTCCATGTTTCAAATTTGAACTAAATCGAACAAATAAGACTAAAACAGCCGATTATGCGTTTATAGTAACGGCGGGTATCTTGGATATGGCGCGGGAACGCCAAACACAACTTTTAATCTTTACAAACCATGGGCCTTCCACACCAAATTTGGTTCAAATTGGCCCAGTGGTTTTATTGTAAATATACATGGTTTACGGTCAGGATATATATGGTATAGGTGCTACATATCACAAAGACAGGTGTTTTCCCAAAATGTCCCTCCTTGTAACCCCCTCCTCCTCACCCCGACACCCTAGGCTGCGAACCACATATGTTGGTTAAAACTTGTGTTGGCTGTTGTAGATCGTTCAATCACAAATGAAAATATGCGTTGAACGAAGTGAATAAATTTAAATGTACCTCATTAACGCAGTTTAATTTTTTTTCAATTCGCTTTGAACTTGTCCCGCATTTAACACAATTTGAAAAACAATTCAAAGTGCGTAATTTTTTCAAAGTGGGTCAAATTTTATAGTACCTCATTAACACACTTTGAAGTATTTTTCAAAGTACGTTGAGCTGAACCATTTTTAACGCACTTTGAAAAAAATTTTCAAAATGCGTTGAGCTTGTCCCGAATTTAACGTGATTTGAAAATCTTTTTCAAAGTGCGTAATTTTATCAAAGTGGGTTGCTACAGTGGCACGATCAAGAACCCTGCTGTATATTGCCATAAGTGCAAAGCACAGGCAAAATTTCTGCACCTTCGACTACAGCTGGCAACCTCTTGATATAACTGGAATATTCTTGACTGGGAGGTTAAACACCATTAATCAACTCAACTCAATTTGGTATCCATTTTTAGCTCACCTGACCGAAGGTCATGTGAGCTTATGGCATAGCGCAGCGTGTGTATGTGCGTGTGTGCGTGCGTGCGTGTGTGCGTGCGTGCGTGCGTGCGTCGTTAACACCTATTTTCGACTTCTCCTCTGAAACTACTGGACAGTTTTTAATGAAACTTTGTCAGAAGTATATATGGGCCGGTGCAATTCAGATTTGTTCGTGGCGTTGCCATGGCTACCATAACTAGGTCAAGGTGACCTAGGGGTGCAAAAATCTTAAAAAATCTTCTTCTCTGAAAGTACTGATTGGAGAAAAAATCTGATGTGATATTTGGCTTCTCTAGGGTCTTAAGCTTATAGTTTGTTCATTTTGTGAAATTCGGATAAAAAATAGGTTACGCGTTTTTGCGTTTAATTTTGAAAAAATCGTAAAATAGCTTCAAATTATTATAACTTGACTATTTGACCAGATATGACATGGGTTTTCAGTTTTAACATCTTCTTGTTATTATCTTCAAAATGAGTCAAGGTCAATTGTGAAGGTCGTGACCAAATTTTTTTTACCTCTGATTATAATTATTATCTCGAAAACTATAAACTTTTTGTATAGGCATGTATATTAGAATGTTGTAGGTATTGATACAACTATCATTTTGATGTATAGAAAAAGGTCATGGATTCAAAGGTCAAGGTCACAGATGCGAAACAATACCGAAATGGTTAATTATCTCGAAAACTATAAACATTTTGTGTAGGCATGTATATTAGAATGTTTAGGTATTGATACAATGATCATTTTGATGTATAGAAAAAGGTCATGGGTTCAAAGGTCAAGGTCACAGATGAAAAACAATACCAAAATGGTTAATTATCTTGAAAACTATAAACATTTTGTATAGGCATGTATATTAGAATGTTGTAGGTATTGATACAACGATCATTTTGGTGTATAGAAAAAGGTCATGGGTTCAAAGGTCAAGATCACAGATGTGAATCAATACTGAAATGGTTAATTATCTCGAAAACTATAAACTTTTTGTATAGGCATGTATATTAGAATGTTGTAGGTATTGATACAACGATCATTTTGATGTATAGAAAAAGGTCATGGGTTCAAAGGTCAAGGTCACAAGATGCGAAATAATACCGAAATGATTAATTATCTCGAAAACTATCAACTTTTTGTATAGGCATGTATACTAGAATGTTGTCTATATTGATACAACAATCATTTTGATGTACAGAAAAAGGTTATGGGTTTAAAAGTCAAGGTCACATATGCGAAACAATACCGAAATGTTTAATTATCTCGAAAACTATAAACTTTTTGTATAGGCATGAAAATTAGAATGTTGTAGGTATCGATACAACGATCATTTTGATGTATAGAAAAAGGTCATGGGTTCAAAGGTCAAGGTCACAGATGTGAAACAATACTGAAATGGTTAATTATCTTGAAAACTATTAACTTTTTGTATAGGCATGTATACTAGAATGTTGTAGGTATTGATACAATGGTTATCATGATGTAAAGAAAAAAGTCATTGGGGTTTAGTATTTATGTTTTCTTTAAATCTATCAGCTAGCCATTAGTTATCAGGTGAGCGTTTCAGGCCCATGGGCCTCTTGTTAATTTTAAGTTGGTTATAAGTTCATTACTCCATTGAAATCCAAATAAACTTGGAATCCAGGGCTCTCGCTGGGCCATATTTGGGGCCCTTATTAGTGCGCATTCACTAATAAAGTTCTGACTGTTTTTTTTCACAAGTACCAAGCTAAGCTGATGTTTCTGTGTCTAGGATTGCCCTTGATATATTTGACGTCCCATAGTCCTTTCACACAATTTTGATTACACATGTGGCGGGTATAGCTACCTGAATAGGAGGTGCTTATGATTCCAAAGCACCGGGCATCACTTCCATGGTGGAAAATCACCTGTCTAACCTAACTTGTCAGTTCCAAAGTTTTTACTTTGCTTCTGGATTGTGATTCGGACATGGATTAGTATCATTAAACATGTATTTACATGTCTGTTTAGAGTTTTGTAACAATAATCGTATATTTAATTTTCACAATTTTGGCTTTTTGACCGCTTATTTTTAAAAAAAAAAACAAAAATTCAAGAAACTTTACCCATTCACAAAACATTTTAGAGATAGCCCTGGAATCGCAGTGTTGGCATTGATAGCAATAATATTCATAAAAGGAAAAGTTTTGATAAGTCATAGATATACAATGGGGTTCGCCATGTACCGCGTGATTCCCCATAACATTTTTGCAAAGCAGTTATTTCCATTGGTTGATTGGAGATAGAATTGCTTCAGTTTCGGTATAGTAAATGATGTTACTCTGGCAATTTGGACATAAACGTTCTGCACAAATGTCATAGGGTATTGATCATGTGATATGCTGGAAATTTGGACATAAACACTTTCCAAACTTTAAGGGTATTGATCACGTGGTACGCTGGCATTGATTTTGAAAAATATATATTATATGAAACAAAATAGACCAATGAATATACGTGAATACTATATGGTATCAATTTTAATTGATGATGTCATTCGATGCGGTCAATATGGCTGACTATGGACCTATAATAAGATCAATATGAAAATTATTAATTAAAAAGTGTATTTATTAATTAACTATATACATTGTATTTTTCAAGAAATATTAATATAAAAACAATATTCAATTTTAACATACATTTCTAATTACAGTAGAACTTCGATGACTCGAAGTCCATGGGACTTAGCCAAATTTTCGAGCCATCGAGGGTTCGAGCCACTGAACATCGAGAGGTGATCTTCATTAGATCTAGGGTTCAGGCTCCTGTTTTAATCAACAGTCATAAGATCGTAAAAATTGAAAAGCGTAATAGAAAATTAAAAAAATTAAAAAATACTAAATTCACGATAATATCTCGAAGTTTTCAAACTTCATTGAAAATAAAATGAACTTTGAACTGCAAATATATTGATATGGACAGTTCATTTTAATTAAATAGTTTTGGTGAAAAGTAAAAGTAAATAACAACAGCTGATGACATACAGCAAACTTACTTTATTATCGTTATAATACAGAACACATGTATTGCCGGTTAATAATAATGACTGGAAATACCAGAAATACACATTGCCATGCGCATTTCAATGAAATGTAAATAACAGAATCTGAAATTCTCTGATGAGGTGAAAAGTCAATCATATGGTGTGGACTCTGGTGTTTTTCCAATCAAGCATCCGCGGGTCGTAATCGGATTAAGTGATTACTGAACTGATCGAATTTCTACCGTATACAAAAAAAACCCAGTAATAATGTGTCAAATAATGTGTCAAATACCTTAAAAACTTAAAATTTTAGCAAAATGTTTAGTTATAACATTATTAAATAATTCAATTTTCCTTTGTTTCGCGCATTTTGATCGGTCATATTTTTCTGTTACGTTTGCATGAATGGGTGGGCTCTCAGTCACGTCAGTTTATTATGGATGAGGCACAGAGGCATTTGAAATCCTACCCCATTGCGATGCTATTTTTTACTTGCTACAGCAATATTGATATTTAAATTATTGAATTGTTGTTGAAAAAATTTCTATAAATTGAATTATAAGAAATGAAGTTAATTTTTCAGTTTGTTACAGAAGTATGAAAGAGTTAGACATTGCACACGTAACATTATTCGCTACGCGAAATATTCAGTGTGCAAAATGTCCAATTCTTTCATACTTCCATAACAAAAAGAAAAATTAACTTCATTCCTATATCAACAAAATGTGTTCATTATACAATACGACTGGTTTCGGACCTATAACAAGGCCAATACGAAAATCACTAATTAATAATGCATTTTTTAATTTACTTTATATTTTTCAAGCCATATTGATAAAAAAACAGAATTCAATTTTAACATACATTTATAATTCAATTACAATATGCATTAAAAACAATAATAATGTGAGAGGGCACGGTGGCCTAATGGATAAGACGTCAGTCTTCAAATCCAGGGTCTCTCACCGCTGTGAGTTCGAGTCCCGCTCGGACCACATGTGGGAAAGTGAATTTTCCTTACCGTTGGCCTTTACTGATTCACCTGGTATCAGTATAATGGACTGGGGGAGTGGTACGCTTGTCTGCGGCGTACTGACTCTGTGAGCTAGCACGGTAAAGTCGCCCTGAGTGCGCGCTAGTACAAGGCAGACCATACAACACAGTCGCACTTCACATGCATACACAAAAATTGTTCATAGATTAATCCATAGAGATTAATTAAATAGTTCTCATCGCGAATAGCTGAATAATTGCTGATGCGACGTTAAGCAACATTCAACCAACCAACCAACCAATAATAATGTGACATTTACCTTAAAAAAAATTCAAATTTTAGCAAAATTTTTAATAACTAACATTATTAATTTACAATGTGTGTTATTTGATGAAATACATAAAAATCTGCCTCACCAATCATTTCACAAAACTAGGCCAATATGTGTTGAATAATGGTGTTTAACATCCCAGTCAAGAATATTTCAACTATAATGAAATGTTTTCAGCTATAAGCAAAAATTTTGCCTTACAATTGCCCTGATGGCATTATACAGAGGGTTGTTTATCGTGCCACGCCTATTGCCACACAGGATCTCATTTATCTTAAGTTTCCATCCAAACGAACCATGACTTTCATTTCATAATGCTGAGTGCTTGGAGAAAGAACAGTCACTTCACATTTTAAGTCTTGGGTCAAATCCAGTCTAAGTTTGAACCCACGACCTCCAATTTATGGAGCAAACACTACCAACTTAGCTACCATAATGTGGGGGTCATTATGAGATAAACTGAGCCAGTATGAAAAAACCTTGGCCAATATATTAAAACTAAGCTAATATGAGAGCATACATAAATTCTAAATAAAATTTCACCAAAATCAAAATGGCTGACCAAATTTTGCATTGAAAAATCCAGTAGGGGTAACCCATAACACTTTATGCAACAAATTTATATTTTTCCACAGAAAAAGACTGAACTATGTTATGACATATGCTCTGTAGTAATGACATCATTATTTACATTTGACAAATCTGTGATTCCCTTATGACGTCACAATCAGGCCTTAGATAGAATTTTTAATTCCACTTGGCATGGTGCCTAGTTGAATAAGAAAAACTTGGAAATTTTACTCGGCACAGTCACCACAAGTGTAAAAGATAATATTGTGATATATGTACAAGATTTAATTTATTGTAAATTGATTATATACAAGTATTAAAAATATAAAATAACAAAAATATATTTCTTAAACAAAACAGTTGTTTACGTTTCTTTGACATACTGTACTGTTACGGACGACTGACAAATTATATAAACACTCGGAACATCGGTTGGATTTTTATTTTATACTAAGTGACTTCCGAATGCGATGATATATATATGATTCAAACGTTCAAATGATTTTGTTGAGATTTTTACAAAGGGGCCTGAATCGTTACAATTGATCTCCTTATACACGATTTTCCAGACTTACACTAAATTGTCTGTTGTTTATTATTTGTAACAAGCCCCATGATGTATATGTCTGATTAATTTAACTCGGCACAGTGACGAGTGCAATGACGAGTGCAATAACAACATCACTCGTCCCAGTACACATTTAACTCATCAGGACGAGTGGACGAGTGAAAAATCAAAGCCCTGCACAATGAGAAATCTGACTAAAAGTGCGTGTGTACTTAGCCGCCAATGTTGTATCACCACACTGTGGTATTCTGTATCATACATGTCCGAGGAAACTTGTATTTCATCACATCAGATAGAAAAACTAGTCTAATGTTAGATAAAATGTTATGCATTTGTTAACAATGGCTTTTTAACATACTGGTCATTAAAGTGACAATGATGAGGTTCTTCTGCTGGCCAAAAAAGTGAGGAAGAAACAGTAAAATAAAAAATTCCAACCCGAGTAACGGGGTATTGTACAGCATACTGGATATTCATGCATGTTTTGTCTGCAGGGTTCGTACAGGCCTAGAAAAGTCCTTAAATTTTGAGGTTTGCCCCTAAAAGACCCTAAAACAAATCTGACCCTAAAAGGTCTTTAAATTTATCCTGATGGCCCTAAAACGCCCTTGAATTTGGCCAGTTGGGTTTCTGTATTTAGATGCGAACAGACTAATGAAAATAAATAAAAAAAATTAATTAATAAGTTTTCTGAGGTTTAAAATGAGTGATTTAAAGGTACCAGGCCCTCCCGAATGCCCAAATTCAACCTCAAATTTCAAGTGTCGTTACTATTATTTTTACTAAAATTATCCCTCTGATTAGGCCTTCGATTTGCAAAAAAGACCCTGAAAAGACCCTAAAAAGTCCTTAAATTTGGACTCCAAATATCTGTACGAACCATGGTCTAGTAAAGTGCAGAAATGAATTGTTACGATTAAGTTTGTAAAACTTGCAATCAAAATTTACCCAAACTTAGTCCTAGTCTCAAAAATCATGGAAGTATGCATCAGATATATTTGGTGACTAAAGAAGATACAAAACCCTGCTGTTCTTGTTATGGTTAAAATTGTACTGCAATATATTGCCAACGTTGTTCTTATATTGCAACATATATTGAATATGTATTGTCAACATAATTTTGAATGTATAGTGCTGTAAAATTAAAACTGGTAATACCAATATGTAACAAAAAGTTGTAACAGTGAAATGAAATATGCAAAAATTCTGTTATCAACCTTAAATTTTTTAGCAACTAGAAAAAAACAAACTTTAAAGACTTAACAAAACAAAACAAATCAGTTGTGTAAAGAATATTGAAAAACATGACTTGAATAAAGTTAGAAAATAACTTAATTATACTTAAGTTAGTACATATAGTAATTTGACTATGACACAACATTCTGTACTGTTGTCAACTTAATACATGTAACCCATATCACGGTATCAACGGTACGGTATTTCATACCAGTTTTACCAGTATATCATTAAGTTGTTACAGCCCTAGTTCTTGGTACAGGTGAGTTGAGTTACTCTGCATTTCCATGATGTCTAGATTGGAAATAGAATGGCTTGTTTCTAGTACATTCAAAGTATTGATTTTTTAAAAGTTATCTTAATACTAGATTCTACATTTTCACATAATCAAAAGTAACAGTTTAAGTACATTGGTTGCCATGACATTCCTTGGATAGAATTTTTTAATGTCACTCGGTACTGTGTCTTGCTTGAGAAAAAAAAAAACCTTGGCACTGAGCAAATTAACCCAGCACATTCACAATAGTTTTATATAAGGAGGCTACAGAGAGAGCCATGGAAAATAATTCAACTATAGATTTTTATAATTTTTTGCATACATTTAGATAATATTATTCTGTATCATATACAAATATTCAAGTCTACTTTGTGAGTTAAAAAAGTTATTCCCCTTGAAAGTTGTCTCCCCTGTCTTGTTCTAACCGCTGTGCAGCCACTTGATATAAACACTTATAACCTTATGCAATTAGTTGATAAAATATGTAAGTTTTGCTTAAATTAAATCTGATGAAGGGTTGGTTGGTTGGTTGAATGTTGCTTAACGTCGCATCAGCAATTTGTCAGCTATTCGTGATGAGAACTATTTTAATAATCTCTATGGATTAATCTATGAACAATTTTGTGTATGCATGTGAAGTGCGAGTGTGTTGTATGGTCTGCCTTGTACTAGCCCACACTCAGGGCGACTTTAACGTGCTAGGTCACAGAGTCAGTACGCCGCAGACAAGCGTACCACTCCCTCAGTCAATCATACTGATACCAGGTGAATCATTAAAGGCCAAGGGCAAGGAAAATGCACTTTTACAAGGAAAATTCACTTTCCCACATGTGGTTCGAGCAGGACTCAAACTCACAGCAGTGAGAGACCCTGGATTTGAAGACTGACGTCTTATTCATTAGGCCACCGCGGCCTGTAAGTCTGATGAAGGGGGTTTTAAATAAACTCATCAATTATAAGTACAAAACGCCACAAAATGTTCATTAAAAATGTTGCCACCAAAATATATACAAACAACCTAGTAGTTGCGAGCCCTGTTGTAATCAACATATTGATTATAAATCACGTGACGACTGTCCGTTGCTACCTTAAGATAATATTGTAATATCTGTATTTTAATTAATAGATAATTAATCATTTTTTGGGATTTTTACGAAATTTAGATTTTGAAAGTTTTGGAGTAGCAGGTTTAGAAATACTATAAAACACTTCCACTTTCAATAGATTCATTGTCATGCTATGCAATAGTCTGCTTTGATTTGATTTTCTATCTGTTGCTTCTTCCTTGTCTGATACCACTGCTGTAGCTCAGTTGGTAGAGTGCTCGCTTCGTAAGTGGGAGGTCGTGGGTTCGAACCCCGGCCGGGTCTGACCCAAGACTTGAAAGTGGGTAGTGACTGTTCTTTCGCCAAGCACTCGGCATTACTTAATGAAAGTCACGGTTCTTTCGGATGGGAACTTAAAATAAACGAGGTCCAGTGTCACGGTGGGCTTGGCACGCTAACGAACCCTGCTGTATAATGCCATAAGCGAACACAGCAAAATTTTTGCACTTTCGCCTATAGCTGGCGACATCTCGATATAAGTGAAATATTCTTGACTGGGACGTTAAACACCATTACTCACTCACTCTTCCTTGTCTGGCTTTAGAAAGTCAAACAGCACAGTTAAATGTTCTTAGACATGCTTATCTATCGGAGGACCTATGTCACCATCAAAGCACAGGGAACATCACTTGTAGTTAACCCTTCTCTTAGTGAAATTCTGAATGTAATACAACATGTTTGCAGTGAATTTCTGAATGTAATACAACATGTTTGCACATGTCAGGGTTCAAAATTATGTTTTGTAAAGGAAGGAACAGGACCTTTTGTCTTTATTTTTGGCAGATCCGACATAAATTTAGAAAGTCCAATATCAACATTAAAATTAATCCATGTCGACACTTAGCTACATTTTTCCACCCTCCCAACTGAGCAACTTCTGTAGGATGCACTTTTGAATGAATAAGGGTTGACAAAAAAGTTTTACAAACAGAATACAGTTAAACCTGTCTTAAAGGCCACCTCTATATAAGGGCCACCTGCATTTAACAGCCAGTAAAAAAAATTTCACAACTTCTCTTTAATCAAGCGATTTAAACCTGTTTAGAATGGCCTCTGTCCCAAAAAGTCACTTTTATTTTCTTTCCTTGGTTGGCTTCTATAGACAGGTTAGACTGTAGTTTACTTTTCTGCCTTCCCTTTATTAACTATATCTTTAATCTTCGGTCCCAGTTTGTCCTTGCTCTGTGGTGTGTAGGTGTGTAGATTAAACCTACAAAAATTAGAAAGAATATATTGGGTTAAAAACAGAATTAATTGCTTATATTAGTTATTACAAATGCATGGGTTGTAAAACTAAAACTTGATAAAGTGATCAGAAATTGAAAACAAACATATTAATCCTTGTCCAAATCAAAATCCTAAAGTAAAGCAAATACCAATCCTTGTTCAAATCACAATCCCAAAGGGAAGTAAAACCAATCCTTGTTCAAATCACAAACCCAAAGGGAAGTAAAACTTTGAAAACTGGCAAATTAAGTTAAACATGTGAATTTCCACCTGTAGCTAGCTAAACAGGAAATTTTCTCTTCTGGAGCACCCAGCCTCATTTGCATAGTACAAGTTCAAATGTTAAACTAAATTGCCTGTTTTCAAAGTTTTAACTTCCCTTTAGGATTGTGATTTGGACAAGAATGGGTATATTTATTTTTGATTAACCCTTTTGTACTTGGTACAATTGGGCTTAAAAGGACATTTTCACACCACCCATCTCAACTGTGAAGTTTTTTATACTCTAGGGGGATTTATGAAATATACCTCAATGAATCTGTGAGCCAATCTGGCCGTCTGTGTTGTTTGTTAAGTTTAAACATATTGGACATTTGCTGTTTCCTGGTACTGCAAAATATCTTAGATTGACTGTCTTGGTGTCGCCAATCTGACAGTTGCCAATTCTTTGTTCTGCAAAAGGGTTTGGTGTAACTGGCCTGGTGTTGCCAATGGGACAGTTGCCATTTCTTGGTACTGCAAATGTTTTTTAGGTAACTAGCCTGCAGTTTCCTGGTACTGCAAAATCTCATAGATTGACTGGCCTAGTGTTGCCAATCTGACAGTTGCCATTGCCTGGTTCTGCAAAAGGGTTTGGTGTAACTGGCCTGGTGTTGCCAATGGGACAGTTGCCATTTCCTGGTTCTGCAAAAGGGTTTGGTTAACTGGCCTGGTGTTGCCAATGGGACAGTTGCCATTTCCTTGTTCTGCAAAAGGGTTTGGTGTAACTGGCCTGGTGTTGCCAATGGGACAGTTACCATTTTCTGGTTCTGCAAAAGGGTTTGGTGTAACTGGCCTGGTGTTGCCAAATCAGTCAGTTGCCATTTCCTGGTACTGCAAAATCTTTTAGTGTAACTGGCATCGTATCGCCTCTCTTGCTGTCATAGTGTGGTTTTGTCTGCCTTTGTGTTAAAAAGTAAATTAAACTTGAAAATTAAAATTTAAACATTAAAAAAATCAAAAAAAAAAACCTTTCGCGCAAATTAAAGTTCACGGTTCTTTTAACAAAATCCTTTCACTACAATAATTGCTTTTTGCGATATGGACTTTAGGTGAATATTTGGTATAAATATAACCATTTTTTGGAAACAAGTTCGCGATGTTTAGTTTTTGAGATTACTGTAAACGTATTTATTTTCGTGGTGTACTAATTTTGGCTTATTTTGCGGTCGTTTGTTTTGCGCGAAAATTATTACAAAACGAAAATTATATTTTACTTATTATGTTATAGAGCATATTTAAAAAACGCGAAAATTATTACAAAACGAAAATTATATTTTACTTATTATGTTATAGAGCATATTTAAAAAACGCGAAAATTTAACTATGCAGATATATCTAAATATCCTATATCGCAAAAATAAATACACGCGAAATTAAATACATTTACAGTATTTTGTTCTTACGGAAGTCAATTGCACGTGAATCAAAAATGGTTTACAGTACAACATATTACTGAAACAATAGAATGGCAAATTAAAATTATGATGCATTGATGAGATCATACTAAGGGGGAGATAACTCTACTTTTTTGGAAACTACCTATTATACTTCCTTCAGTACTAAAATTTTCATTGATAATGGAAGAAATAATACTCAATTTGGAAGTGGCAATTCTATTGCAATTTTATGAGAATTTCTGCTTCCAAAATCTTGTTTATACCCAGAAAACCACAACAAATTGAAAGTTATTTTTTGTTACAATATTAATCGTTCACATTTCTCTTTAGAATTTGCAAAATGGCCTTCCAAAGAGACCTTAAAAAATTTGAAACTAGCATGTTAAGTTAAACCCTGGACTTCAGTGCTCCTGAAGGTTAAGCATGTTTGGGCTAGCCAGACCCACCTCGTGGGAAATCTAAATTGAGAATGACAGGAACATGAAACTATTGGACATCAAAACATACCCAGGGTACTTTTGAATATTTGGATATAGTGGTCATCAACAGAAGTGTGCTGACAGCCACAAACCATTTTGAGGACCTTGATACGGTTGGGCTTACATTGACCCTAGGTCAATACGTTTTTTGTAAATAGCTTGCTTCGTTGTAAGTTTCCATATTGGGAACAAGCCCAACCATGGTGTATTGTGAAACAAAAATGCCATAAGAAGGAGAAGCATACAAAAAGAAAGTTGACAATAGAAAAATTAAAGTCATCATGTTTGTCATATAGGTTCAAATGTAGTTATGGCTAATTAGCATTATAAATTACCTGAATCCAATTTTTGTAATCCCTCAAATATCTGCCAATGTTGTTATGCCTGGATGTTAAGGTTTCATTAAAAGGTTCTGGTCTGGTACTTAAAATATATCGAGCTCTCAAAATAAACCTGGTTATGTTGTTTTCAGGCTCTTTCGGTGGAAAAATGTATCTGGCTTACAAAATAATCTAGCTATGTTGTTTTCAGGCTCTTTTGGTGAAATGTATCTGGCTCACAAAATAAACCAGGCTATGTAGTTATCAGGCTCTTTCAGTGGAATAATGTATCTGGCTCTCAAAATAAATCGGTCTTTGTAGTCATAAGGCTCTTTCCGTGGAAAAATGTATCTAGCTCACAAAATAAACATGGCTATGTAGTTATCAGGCTTTTTGGTTGGAAAAATGTATCTGGCTCACAAAATAAATCTGTCTATGTAGTTATCAGGCTCTTTGGTTGGAAAAATGTATCTGGCTCACAAAATAAACCTGGCTATAGTTATCAAGCTCTTTTAGTGGAAAAATGTATCTAGCTCACTAAATAAACCTGGCTATGTAATTATCAGGCTCTTTGGTTAGAAAAATGTATCTAGCTCACAAAATAAACCTGGCTATGTAGTTATCAAGCTCTTTGGCTGGAAAAATGTATCTGGCTCACCAAATGAACTGGCTATGTAGTTATCAGGCTCTTTTGGTGGAAAAATGTATCTGGCTCACCAAATGAACTGGCTATGTAGTTATCAGGCTCTTTTGGTGGAAAAATGTATCTGGCTCACCAAATGAACCTGGCTATGTAGTTATCAAGCTCTTTGGTTGGAAAAATGTATCTGGCTCACCAAATGAACTGGCTATGTAGTTATCAGGCTCTTTTGGTGGAAAAATGTATCTGGCTCACAAAATAAATCTATGTAGTTATCAGGCTCTTTCAGTGGAAAAATGTATCTGCCTCACAAAATAAACCTGGCTATGTAGTTATCAAGCTCTTTGGTTGGAAAAATGTATCTGGCTCACCAAATGAACTGGCTATGTAGTTATCAGGCTCTTTTGGTGGAAAAATATATCTGGCTCACAAAATAAATCTATGTAGTTATCAGGCTCTTTTGGTGGAAAAATGTATCTGGCTCACCAAATGAACCTGGCTATGTAGTTATCAGGCTCTTTTGGTGGAAAAATGTATCTGGCTCACAAAATAAACCTGTCTATGTAGTTAACAGGCTCTTTTGGTGGAAAAATGTATCTGGCTCACCAAATAAACCTGGCTATTTAGTTATTAGGCTCTTTTGGTGGAAAAATGTATCTGGGTCACAAAAAAACCTGGCTATGTAGTTATCAGGCTCTTTCTGGGAAAAATGTATCTAGCTCACAAAATAAACCTGGCTATGTAGTTATCAAGCTCTTTCTGGGAAAATGTATCTGGCTCACTAAATAAACCTGGCTATGTTGTTTTCAGGCTCTTTCAGTGGAAAAATGTATCTGGCTCACAAAATAAACCTGTCTATGTAGTTATCAGGCTCTTTCAGTGGAAAAATGTATCTGGCTCACAAAATAAACCTGTCTATGTAGTTATCAGGCTCTTTCAGTGGAAAAATTTATCTGGCTCACAAAATAAACCTGGCTATGTAGTTATCAGTTTTTTCGGTAGAATAATCTGGCTCACAACATAAACCTGGCTATATAGTTATCAGGCTCTTTCTGTGGAATAGCTTCTGATTCTTTCTTAGGTATCTTAGTTCATTTATGTGGTGATAGTTGATCTGTAATGCCTGAGTTGATCTGTATTTGCAGAATTTTTCAGTAGTGGCTGAGTTGATCTGTATTGGCAAATTGTATTCAGTAGTGGCTAAGTTGATCTGTATTGTCAGAGTTGTTTTCAGTAGTGGCTGAGTTGATCTATATTGGAAGAGTTGTTTTCAATAGTGGCTGAGTTGATCTGTATTGACAGTGGTTTTTTCAGTAGTGGCTGAGTTTATCTGTATTGGCAGAGTTGTTTTCAGGAATAGCTGAGTTGATCTGTATTGTCAAGAGTTGTTTCAGTAGTGGCTGAGTTGATCTGTATTGGCAGAGGTTTTTTCAGTAGTGGCTGAGTTGATCTGTATTGTCAGAGTTGTTTTCAGTAGTGGCTGAGTTGATCTATATTGGAAAAGTTGTTTTCAATAGTGGCTGAGTTGATCTGTATTGGCAGAGGTTTTTTCAGTAGTGGCTGAGTTGATCTGTATTGTCAGAGTTGTTTTCAGTAGTGGCTGAGTTGATCTATATTGGAAAAGTTGTTTTCAATAGTGGCTGAGTTGATCTGTATTGTCAAGAGTTGTTTCAGTAGTGGCTGAGTTGATCTGTATTGGCAGAGGTTTTTTCAGTAGTGGCTGAGTTGATCTGTATTGTCAGAGTTGTTTTCAGTAGTGGCTGAGTTGATCTATATTGGAAAAGTTGTTTTCAATAGTGGCTGAGTTTATCTGAATTGGCAGAGTTGTTTTCAGGAATAGCTGAGTTGATCTGTATTGTCAGAGTTGTTTTTAGTAGTGACTGAGTTGATCTGTATTGGCAGAGTTTTTTCAGTAGTGGCTGTGTTCATCTGTATTGGCAGAGTTGTTTTCAATAGTGGCTGAGTTGATCTGTATTGGCAGAGTTGTTTTCAGTAGTGGCTGAGTTGATCTGTATTGGCAGAGGTTTTTTCAGTAGTGGGTGAGTTGATCTGCATTGGCAGAGTTGTTTTCAATAGTGGCTGAGTTGATCTGTATTGTCAGAGTTGTTTTCAGTAGTGGCTGAGTTGATCTGTATTGGCAGAGTTGTTTTCAGTAGTGGCTGAGTTAATCTGAATTTGGCAGAGTTGTATTCAGTAGTGGCTGAGTTGATCTGTATTGGCATAGTTTTTTTTCAGTAGTGGCTGAATTGATCTGTATTGTCAGAGATTTTTTCAGTAGTGGCTGAGTTGATCTGTATTCACAGAGGTTTTTTTTCAGTAGTGGCTGAGGTAATCTGTATTGGCAGAGCTGTATTCAGTAGTATCTGAGTTGATCTGTGTTGGCAGAGTTGTTTTCAGTAGTGGCTGAGTCGATCTGTATTGGCAGAGTTGTTTTTAGTAGTGGCTGAGTCGATCTGTATTGGCAGAGTTGTATTTAGTAGTGGCTGAGTTGGTCTGTATTGGCAGAGTTTTTTCAGTAGTGGCTGTGTTCATCTGTATTGGCAGAGTTGTTTTCAATAGTGGCCTGTTCAAGTTTGATCTGTATTGGCAGAGTTGTTTTCAGTAGTGGCTGAGTTGATCTGTATTGGCAGAGTTGTTTTCAGTAGTGGCTGAGTTGATCTGTATTGGCAGAGTTGTTTTCAGTAGTGGCTGAGTTGATCTGTATTGGCAGAGTTGTTTTCAGTAGTGGCTGAGTTGATCTGTATTGGAAGAGTTGTTATCAGTATTGGCCTAGTTGATCTGTATTGGCAGAGTTGTATTCAGTAGTGGCTGAGTTAATTTGTATTTGAATAGGTTTTTTTCAGTAACGACCGAGTTGATCTGAAATTTTCCAATAGTTTATAGGTGTGGTATAAGGTGACTTGATGTGAAATTATCTATTAAACATAGTACTGTTCTGTAGTTTGGTATCAGTGGTTTGGATTAAATATAGTACTGTTACATAGTTTGGTATCAATGGTTTCTATTAAACAAAGTACTGTCAGGTACTTTGATATCCGTGGTTTTGATAAAATAATGCTCTGTTAGGTTTTTTGGTATCAGTGGTTTCCATTAAACACAGTACTGTCAAGTAGTTTTGGTATCAGTGGTTTCCATTAAACATAGTACTGTTAGGTAGTTTGGTATCAGTGGTTTCCATTAAACATAGTACTGTTACATAGTTTGGTATCATTGGTTTTCATTAAACATAGTACTGTTACATAGTTTGGTATCAGTGGTTTCCATTAAACATAGTACTGTTATGCAGTTTGGTATCAGTTGTTTCCATTAAACATAGTAGTGTTACATAGTTTGGTATCAGTGGTTTCCATTAAACATAGTACTGTTAGGTAGTTTGGTATCAGTGGTTTTAGTTTGGTATCAGTGGTTTAAGTTTGGTATTAGTAGTTTGGATTTAACATAGTATCACTATGTATTTTGGTATCAGTGGTTTCCATTAAACATAGTACTGTTACATAGTTTGGTATCATTGGTTTGGATTAAACATAGTACTGTTATGTAGTTTGGTATCAGTGGTTTTCATTAAATATAGTAAGTTTATGTAGTTTGGTATCAGTGGTTTCCATTAAACATAGAACTGTTAGGTAGTTTGGTATCAGTGGTTTCCATTAAATATAGTAAGTTTATGTAGTTTGGTATCAGTGGTTTCCATTAAACATAGAACTGTTAGGTAGTTTGGTATCAGTGGTTTCCATTAAACATAGTACTGTTAGGTAGTTTGGTATCAGTGGGCTTAGTTTGGTATCAGTGGTTTAAGTTTGGTATCAGTGGTTTGGATTAAACATAGTATTGTTATGTATTTTGGTATCAATGGTTTCTATGAAACATAATACTATGAGGTAGTTTGGTATCAGTGGTTTCCATTAAACATAGTACTGTTACATAGTTTAGTATCAGTGGTTTCCATTAAACAAAGTACTGTTAGGTAGTTTGGTGTCAGTGATTTGTATTAAAGATAGTACTGTTACAAAGTTTGTTATCAGTGGTTTCCATTAAACATAGTACTGTTAGGTAGTTTGGTATCAGTGGGCTTAGTTTGGTATCAGTGGTTTTAGTTTGGTATCAGTGGTTTGGATTAAACATAGTATTGTTATGTATTTTGGTATCAGTGGTTTCCATGAAACATAATACTATTAGGTAGTTTGGTATCAGTGGTTTCCATTAAACATAGAATTGTTACATAGTTTGGTATCAGTGGTTTCCATTAAACATAGTAGTGTTACATAGTTTGGTATCAGTGGTTTCCATTAAACATAGTACTGTTAGGTAGTTTGGTATCAGTGGTTTTAGTTTGGTATCAGTGGTTTAAGTTTGGTATTAGTGGTTTAGATTTAACATAGTATCACTATGTATTTTGGTATCAGTGGTTTCCATTAAACATAGTACTGTTACATAGTTTGGTATCATTGGTTTGGATTAAACATATTACTGTTATGTAGTTTGGTATCAGTGGTTTTTATTAAATATAGTAAGTTTATGTAGTTTGGTATCAGTGGTTTCCATTAAACATAGAACTGTTAGGTAGTTTGGTATCAGTGGTTTCCATTAAACATAGTACTGTTAGGTAGTTTGGTATCAGTGGTTTGGATTAAACATAGTATTGTTATGTATTTTGGTATCAGTGGTTTCCATGAAACATAATACTATTAGGTAGTTTGGTATCAGTGGTTTCCATTAAACATAGTACTGTTACATAGTTTAGTATCAGTGGTTTCCATTAAACATAGTACTGTTAGGTAGTTTGGTGTCAGTGGTTTGTATTAAAGATAGTACTGTTACAAAGTTTGTTATCAGTGGTTTCCATGAAACATAGTACTGTTAGGTAGTTTGGTATCAGTGGGCTTAGTTTGGTATCAGTGGTTTTAGTTTGGTATCAGTGGTTTGGATTAAACATAGTATTGTTATGTATTTTGGTATCAGTGGTTTCCATGAAACATAATACTATTAGGTAGTTTGGTATCAGTGGTTTCCATTAAACATAGAATTGTTACACAGTTTGGTATCAGTGGCTTCCATTTAACATAGTACTATTAGGTAGTTTGGTATCGGTGATTTTAATAAAGACAGCAAGGTGACAATGTTGTCTGCTATTATTATTGGAGTTAGGTGAATTTTATTGCCTTTTTCTGCTTGGAAGATTTACTGAAACGGCTGGACATAAATATTTTTGCTGTAACTGTTCGTGAGTGAATGAGGTCATGATTTGTACTTAAAAATAATAACTTCTTTACCATCCTTATTACTCAGCCAGAGCTGACCTTTGTTGTCAATACTCAGTCCAACTGGCGATTCTATTCCATGTTGTTCAATGAGTATGAACTGTAAACAACTGCCATTGATGTCTAACTGATGTATTTTGTGGTTATTATAATCACTGACCAGTATACATCCAGTGTTATCACAGGCTGTACCAAAACACAAGTTAATAGTGTGAGATGACTGTGAGGATTCTGGGTACCTGTATCTCTGTTCTCCTTCCTTGTTAACTACAACAATAGTCATAGGATAAGTACGATCCACTACAACTACATCACCATTTATATTCTCTGTAACATACTCTGGATTTGTAAACAATGGCTGATGTTGTTTGTCGTTCTGTATGGTTTGTTTTACGTGACCTGTGGTAGTCATCCTTACTACTTTACTATCACTAGACTTATAATTATGGAGACATACCAGTATGTCATCCTGTGCTGTAACACATAGACCTTTTGGTCGGTATGGTTGTGTATCTGATATGTTAATACACTTTCCGTCTGTTAAATATTTCTTTATGTTTGTATCATGAAGCTCAGTTACAAACACCTCTTTCTTTGATGATACAGCTACACCCAAGAGAGCTTCATTCAGATTTATTATTCTTTTTACTTTGCCACGTATATCCACCAATACCAGATCCCTAATACCACCACACCATGCCTCTGAATCATTGACAGCAGACACAGACAAACAATTTACATCAAGATTGATTTTGGAAACTACGTCTGTACTAATTGTGGTTGCTGAGGCCCGGTCCACACTGTTATCGGATTTTGATTTCTTCTTCTGATCTTTTCCTTGTATAGGCATCTGTTGTTTTGATTTTGTTTCCGAGGAATCTACAAGTTGACCAAACATTTCCTGTAAATTTAGAGCTTCACCACTAACAAATGCTAGCGGCTTGATACTCGTAATTGAAGGCACATTTAACTTTGGCTGTTTTATTTGATGTTGAATGCTGGTTAAATTGTTCATAGAGTTTACTTTTTCTTCACATTTCTGAAGATGCTCCCTTTTTTCTCTAAGTAGTTTTTGTCTGTCTTTCTTCTCCTTCTCTGCGAGTTGTAGATCCTGCTCTTTTCGTTTCTGGACTTTATTTACCAGATCATCTGCTATTTTGTTGATTTCATTTCTTTGCTTGTTTATCCCATTAATGGTTTTATCCGATTCTTTTATATAATCTTTGATATTGACATCTATGTCTTGTAATGACTTCTCTAGTTCTGATATTTGCTGTTTGGTTTTGGCCATGCTTTGTGATATCTCTTCCTGGTACCTGTGTAAAGTTGTCTCTATTTCCTCAAAGTTGTGCTTTTTGTGTTTTTCGCTAGTGACACATTTCACACAGACGGCCTCATCACAGTTAGTACAGTACATCCGTTCGATTTCTTTGGTATGTGCTATACATTTGATTGGTTTTCTTTCTTTCTTGATACTTTTTCCAAGGCTACTAATTATAACTTTGTGGCTGCGGCTTGCCTTGCTCCGTAAATGTGCTGTTTTGCAGCCACTACACATCTCCTCTTGGCAGTCTTTACAGTAAAACTTTGCCTCCTCCTCCTGACATAGCTCACACTTCTCAATGGCAGCTTGGAAGTCCGCTCCTGGTATGTATTCAGCCATTTTGAAGTCAGAATTTATAACGGGACTATCACTGTCTGGTCAATGTTTGGCTTCCTGTTCTGTATTCAATCACAAACTTAAAAAAAAGATAAAGGTACAATAATGTAATGTCAATTTTACTTATTGCAAAGGGGGAAATTTTTGAGTGGGTAAAATTTGGCTTATTTCGTGCTAAAATAACTATCGTGAAAATTTTACCCACGCCAAAATGTCCACAATACAGGTTAATATATCTCAATATAAAGAATATACATCAACTTATATTGGTTACACAAAAATTTCACCCACACGAAATGCCAGATTTCAGAAATTGTGAAATTTTCACCCTGCAAAAATAATCCCCTTTACAGTACTGTAGGAACAATTGTGACTGTGACAGTGAAATACACTTAATATCCATAGAAAATCAAATAAATTTGAATAAAGTTTGATATTTTTCACTTACTTGTACCTAGTCGTAATAGGAAATCTGTATGCTCACCTGATAAATAGCTCGAATATCAAATGCCAAAATCTTTCATAATAGTAACGATTTGAGGCTAAATTGTAAAAACAAAAGTACAAAAGTAAAAAAGACTAGGCCATTTTTGTATATTTTGATACCTGTGACCTGGACCCTTGAACATATGGTCTTTATTAATATGTCAAAATCTTTGTGAGGCCAATACCTAATCTTCTAAGATACATGCCTATACAAAGAGTGTATAGTTTTTGAGAAAATTAACAATTTCAATATTGTTTTGCATCTGTAACCTTGACCTTTGAACCCATGACCTTTTTCTATACATCAAAATGATCGTTGTATCAATACCTACAACATTCTAATATACATGCCTATAAAATGTCCACAATACAGGTTAATATATCTCAATATAAAGAATATACATCAACTTATATTGGTTACACAAAAATTTCACCCACACGAAATGCCAGATTTCAGAAATTGTGAAATTTTCACCCTGCAAAAATAATCCCCTTTACAGTACTGTAGGAACAATTGTGACTGTGACAGTGAAATACACTTAATATCCATAGAAAATCAAATAAATTTGAATAAAGTTTGATATTTTTCACTTACTTGTACCTAGTCGTAATAGGAAATCTGTATGCTCACCTGATAAATAGCTCGAATATCAAATGCCAAAATCTTTCATAATAGTAACGATTTGAGGCTAAATTGTAAAAACAAAAGTACAAAAGTAAAAAAGACTAGGCCATTTTTGTATATTTTGATACCTGTGACCTGGACCCTTGAACATATGGTCTTTATTAATATGTCAAAATCTTTGTGAGGCCAATACCTAATCTTCTAAGATACATGCCTATACAAAGAGTGTATAGTTTTTGAGAAAATTAACAATTTCAATATTGTTTTGCATCTGTAACCTTGACCTTTGAACCCATGACCTTTTTCTATACATCAAAATGATCGTTGTATCAATACCTACAACATTCTAATATACATGCCTATACAAAAAGTTTATAGTTTTCAAGATAATAATTAAAATCAGAGGTCTCAAAAATTAGGTCATGGCCTTCAGAATTGACCTTGTCTCCATTTTGAAGATAATTACAAGAATATGTCAAAACTGAAAACCCCATGTAATTATTTGGTCAAATAGTCAAATTATAACAATTTGAAGCTATTTTACAATTTTTTCAAAATTAAATGCAAAAACGAGTAACCTATTTTTTGTCAGAATTTCACAAAATGTACGAACTATAGGCTTTAGACCCTTAAGAAGCCAAGTATCACATCAGATTTTTTCTCCAATCATTGGTTTCGGAGAAGATTTTTTAAAGATTTTTACACCCCTAGGTCACCTTGACCTAGTTATGGTAGCCATGGCAATGCCACGAACAAATCTGAATTGCACCGGTCCATATATACTTCTGACCAAGTTTCATTGAAATCTGTCTTGTAGTTTGAAATGTTAAAAATAGGTGTTAACGACGCACACACACACAAACACGCATGCATGCATGCAAGCACATACACACACTGCGCTATGCCATAAGCTCACATGACCTTTCGGTCAGGTGAGCTATCTAGACCATTTTCGGATTTGTTGGCATCTGTGACATTTCAATGTATCATTAATTAATATAATAATATATCAAAATGATTGTGAGGCAAATACCTAATCTTCTAATATACATGTCTATGCAAAAAGTTTATAGTTTTCCAGATAATTTGCCATTTCAGTATTGTTTTGCATCTGTGATTTTGACCTTTAAACCAATGACCTTTTTCTATACATGAAAATGATCAATGTATCATTACCTACAGTATTCTAATATACATGCTTGTACAATAAGTTAATAGTTTTCAAGACAATTAATCATTTTAGTTGTGACCCTTGAACCTATGACCTTAATCTATATATCGAAATGATCCTTACATCAATACCAACAATATTTTAATATACATGTCTATACAAAAAGTTTATAGTTTTCAAGAGAATTAACAATTTCGGTATTGTTCTGCATCTGTGACCTTGACCTTTGAACCCATGTTTAAAGTTTCCCAGATAATGAATAAAATCAGAGGTAAAAATCTGGTCATGACCTTCTCATTTGACCTTAAGCTTGACCCCATTTTGAATGTAATTGCAAGCATATGTCAAAACTGAAAACCCCATGTCATTATCTGATCAAATAACAATGAGTAATCAATAGAACAACCATTGAAATCATGGTAATTAATCTACCATTAGCTATTGGCTTCTGTATAATCCAATTAATGAAAGAATTAGTTTTATAGATCAAAGGTTCTGCTATGTATTAATAAGTATCAATTAAAGGATTAGTACTCTGGTACTCCGTGGTGTCGTGGGCGATGAAGTGTAATCATTTACTCTCTTAGTAAAAGCTGGGTGTTGTGCACGTGGTAAGCACACTAATTTTATAATTTCTATAAAATGTGTGTCTTGCCATGTGTATGTATTATTATAATAATTACATACAATGTACATGAATATGTTTATCTGATTCATTTCTTTGAATGCATTGTGATAATGTATTGGTAATGCACATTTTTTTAAATTTAACATATGCATTTGTCGTGGACACCAGTCCTGATAAAAACATTATTAATGAATTGGTTTTAATTCATTTATTATTTTATGCAATACATACTACACTAGTGTATCGGTAAACTGTTTACCACCATCCAACATATCTCCCATGGAAATGAAAATCTACATTGTGAGGTCATCCTTCTTGAAGTCATCATCATAGTCCCGTGCACTTCGAGTTTTCGAAGTTTTACTGTACTTAAATGATAAATTGTCTTGAAACTGTTACCTTTTTGTATAGACATGTATAATAGAATGTTGTAGATATTAATACAACGATCAATTTGATGTGTAGAAAAAGGTCATGGGTACAAAGGTCAAGGTCACTGATGCAAAACAATATTGAAATGGTTAATTCTTTCAAAAACTAATTTTTTGTGTAGGCATGTATATTAGAAGATTAGGTATTGGCCTCACAATCATTTTGATATATAAATAAAGGTCATATGTTCAAGGGTCAAGGTCACAGATACCAAAAAATCCCAAAATGGCCTCGTTTTTTACTTTTGATCCTTTGTTTTCAATATTTTAGCAAGGGTCCCACAAACACTGGCAAGGTCATTCGGCGATAAAGATCACTGCTAATAAAGAAAAAAAAACAAA